>CM060960.1:500299-908502 GCA_030765055.1 Mantis religiosa
GCTCCACGCCATTGGCAGGTGTGAGTGAGAAGTGGAGGATGGCCATCAGCCCGCAGATGACCTCTGCTCTCATGCTGGCTAAGGTGCGTAGCTGGCGACCGGAAGGTGACCTACGGTTGCGGCGGAGAAGAATCCCCTGGGTTCGATCCGCCAAATACGGGAATTTAACTGGGACCGCGGCCTCACTTTCACTCCGCATGTCAGGGCAAAGGCCGGTCTCGGCCACGCAGAATTCTACCCCATTTCTCGCTCAACAATACCCATCAGACTTAAACTGCGGCTGTATCGTGCGATCGTTCCGCCTCCGATCCTGTACGGATGCGAGGTCTGGGGTTCGGTGGTGCATACCACCCTCCGCAGACTGCAGGCCGTGCAGAACAGTGCTTTAAGGATGATCTACGGTACCGACTGCAGGTTTCTTTCACACTTCCAACACACCCAGTCCGGCATACCCTACGTCGAGGACGTCGTGCGTGAACGAACGCGCACGTTGTATGCCAAGATCAGTCCTCACCAAAGCAGCTGGTGAACGCACTGAGTCAATATGATCACCGTCTTCCCAGGAGATGGAGGAGCTACCACCTCCCCAAGGATGCCCTTGAGTGGTAAAGTCTGCCTCTCCTTCATTCCCAAACACCGCCAGGTTACACCGTACCGTACTTGGTCGCGGCTGGACACGGCTGGTGACACCTGCGACCGAGAGCGTACGGCCGACCTGGACAAATCAATTCCTAAAACCTAACTCCATCAGGCCTCTCACTTCTGCCCCCCCCCCCCGCTTGACGGATCACCAGCGAACGTCTTAAGTGAGGTGGATCGGACACTGTCCCCCCTTCATGGAGGTACACCCGGCACCAGAAGCATCAGCAGAGACCAACTGCGCCGTCAAACACAACGACATGCAAGCTTGCGCAATAAGAATATTTCCACTATTATATCCGTACGGGTAATCCGCACAGCGGATAGGTGCCATGGGTTGTTACCTCCGCCGGGAGAACCCGGGCGACCTGCTCTTGGCTTGGAAGAGCTCAGAGTCGGCAGGAAGCTGCTAGGAGTTGCAGTTGCGAGCAAGTGAGCTGTGTATTATGTGCGGATATTTCAACTGTATCGAGTCGAGAACTAATTGTGTAGTGATTTGAAGGTGAATTCTTTTGTTTTGTTTACGTGTGGTGAAGCCACGAGAGACTGTGTTGGTGTACGTTACGTCATTCTGCTACTCAGAGCTGTACAGCAGTGTCTTTCTAGGGAAATAAAGAACATTATGAACTTCTGCAACTTTTAATTTTACGAACCCAGAGTCACAATATTATAAATGAATTAACGTTTGCTAGTCTCGCAAACCTGCAGAACGGCTGAACCGATTTGCCCAATTCTGGCTTTGAAATATTTGTATATTGTACGTTCAAGAAAGGTTGAAAAGGTGAGAAAAAAAACTGAAGTGATAATGGACCGAGTTATTAACTAAATATTAAAGTACACATGCGAACCTTTACTAAACACATACACCTTTTATTTTCGACAAACAAAACCATTACAAAGTACAAAGATATTCCACTCCTTGCCAAAGTCCCCAAGATATTTCACTTGCCAATTTTATTAAATAATGTTTTTCATTTGTTATCAAGACTGAATTTATTTTATGTAGCATGATGATATACCTCTCGAGGATTAGACACACAATTAATTTCTCACGCACCATAACATTATAATATTTGACCACAGACAATTGTCAAATATTGGTAAATCCTTGGATACGTTCTTGATAATTTGTGTTTGTAAATTCGTGAATGAATTGAACTGACACAAAATTAACTGAATTCCTTTGTGACTTTCTGAAGTTCGCAGAAACCTTTTACTATGCCAAGGAGAAGACGACCAGACTTAGTTCAAATGTGCGACGAGCTACGTCACTTGCTGACCGCACTGATGAGCAGCGAGACGCAGCTAATGCTAATAGTCTGTTTGTTCAGAGGGAGTTGTTTTCGTACAAATACGTACAAATAATTGACACAGTTTATAAACCAGGATGACGTAGTCCACTATCTCACAGAGTTTTTTTAAATTCATTAGAATTGCCGGGACTCCCATCTTACAATTTAAAATTAAAAGTAGGATCATTTGTGATCATGCCCGCGTAACATTAACCAACCACGGACTGTACAGTGGAACGAGACCTTTGCGATGACCATAAATAAATGGTAAGGGGCAGTCGTAGGAAGTTTGCGAATCAACTTGTTTCTCTCAGGATACGTCGCGTGTTCCTTAAATGTTTACGCGCCGCAAATAAACAGTAAATATTGTTTGACAGAAATGCTTATGTTGATTAACTTAATTGTAAGTGTGCTCTATTTGAACTTCACCCACGATTGCAGAATAACTAACATCCGAATTTGTTTTATTTATATAGACAAGTTGAGGCAAATTTTATTCACGGTTCGAAGTTTGTCGGATCAGTTATTGTAGTTCCTATAACATAAAGTATTTTGGCGAGGTTTTAAAGTGCCAAGAGTGTGAGCTGAGATTTGCTAACCAGGTCAGGAAACCAAACCGGATGATGGATGCCTCCTTGAAATGACAAACCTGTTATACTCGGTTGTGAGAAATAGATCAGCCGAGTTTTGAGCAAAACTTTATAGAAAGGTTAAACAAAATGTAAACCTCTGTAGCCTTGCTTCACGTTTCAACAGGTCACGAGTTCAAATCTCCGTCAGGTCAGTTATCTGTTTTCCCCTATTCTGAAAGATGAATCTCTGATAACTCTAAGCTCTATGTACCTTGTACTTATTTTAATATTATTTCATTCAACGTCCGATATGACTTAACGTTGGAGGTTTTCTCTTATCCTGAAAGATGAATGTCTGGCAACTCTAAGCTCTATGTACTCTGTACTTATTTGAACATCACTTCATTCATCGTCCGATATGACTTAACGTTGCAGGTTTTCTCTTATCCTGAAAGACGAGTGTCTGCTACCTCTAAGCTCTATGTACCCTGTACTCATTTGAACATCATTTCATTCATCTTCCGATATGACTTAACGTTGCAGGTTTTCTCTTATCCTGAAAGATGAATGTCTGGCAACTCTAAGCTCTATGTACTCTGTACTTATTTGAACATCATTTCATTCATCTTCCGATATGACTTAACGTTGCAGGTTTTCTCCTATCCTGAAAGATGAATGTCTGGCAACTCTAAGCTCTATGTACTCTGTACTTATTTGAACATCATTTCATTCATCGTCCGATATGACTTAACGTTGCAGGTTTTCTCTTATCCTGAAAGACGAGTGTCTGCTACCTCTAAGCTCTATGTACCCTGTACTCATTTGAACATCATTTCATTCATCTTCCGATATGACTTAACGTTGCAGGTTTTCTCTTATCCTGAAAGATGAATGTCTGGTACCTCTAAGCTCTATGTACCCTGTACTCATTTGAACATCATTTCATTCATCGTCTGATATGACTTAACGTTGCAGGTTTTCTCTTATCCTGAAAGACGACTGTCTGCTACCTCTAAGCTCTATGTACCCTGTACTCATTTGAACATCATTTCATTCATCGTCCGATATGACTTAACGTTGGAGGTTTTCTCTTATCCTGAAAGATGAATGTCTGATAACTCTAAGCTCTATGTACCCTGTACTTATTTGAACATCATTTTATTCATCGTCCGATATGACTTAACGTTGGAGGTTTTCTCTTATCCTGAAAGATGAATGTCTGATAGCTCTAAGCGCTATGTACCCTGTACTCATTTGAACATCATTTTATTCATCGTCCGATATGACTTAACGTTGGAGGTTTTCTCTTACCCTGAAAGATGAATGTCTGATAGCTCTAAGCGCTATGTACTCTGTACTCATTTGAACATCATTTTATTCATCGTCCGATATGACTTAACGTTGGAGGTTTTCTCTTATCCTGAAAGATGAATGTCTGATAGCTCTAAGCGCTATGTACTCTGTACTCATTTGAACATCATTTTATTCATCGTCCGATATGACTTAACGTTGGAGGTTTTCTCTTATCCTGAAAGATGAATGTCTGATAGCTCTAAGCTCTATGTACTCTGTACTCATTTGAACATCATTTTATTCATCGTCCGATATGACTTAACGTTGGAGGTTTTCTCTTATCCTGAAAGACGAGTGTCTGCTACCTCTAAGCTCTATGTACCCTGTACTCATTTGAACATCATTTCATTCATCGTCCGATATGACTTAACGTTGGAGGTTTTCTCTTATCCTGAAAGATGAATGTCTGATAGCTCTAAGCGCTATGTACTCTGTACTCATTTGAACATCATTTTATTCATCGTCCGATTGAACTTAACGTTGGAGGTTTTCTCTTATCCTGAAAGATGAATGTCTGATAGCTCTAAGCGCTATGTACTCTGTACTCATTTGAACATCATTTTATTCATCGTCCGATATGACTTAACGTTGGAGGTTTTCTCTTACCCTGAAAGATGAATGTCTGGTAACTCTAAGCTCTATGTACCCTGTACTCATTTGAACATCATTTTATTCATCGTCCGATATGACTTAACGTTGGAGGTTTTCTCTTACCCTGAAAGATGAATGTCTGGTAACTCTAAGCTCTATGTACCCTGTACTCATTTGAACATCATTTTATTCATCGTCCGATATGACTTAACGTTGGAGGTTTTCTCTTATCCTAAAAGATGAATGTCTGATAACTCTAAGCTCTATGTAGCCTGTACTCATTTGGACATCATTTGATCCAATGGTCGGTTAGAGGACTTCAGTTTGAAAAATTACTAAAACAAATGAAACGCATAAACAAAAACATGGCTATTTTGCTAAGTTAACTAGTTTGTTTTATGCGAAGGTTTTTCAAACCAAAAGCATTAAAGTTGCTTATTCATATTTGTTTTAAAGCCTTAAATGTAGAACAGTTTGTGTACGTACAAATCAAGATATAGAATATGGAATATAAGACCAAAAAGAAACTGTTTTTGAAAATGTGGAAATTAAATATTGTGAATCTATTAACCCAAAATGAAGTTCACCATTTTTGTCAAATTAGCATGTCTTCATACAACTACCTGCTATAGTGTAACCAATACATCTATCACATTAAATTTTCTTTACATTTTATTGAGTCACACAAATGCTACTTACAAAACACGTTTTCGGCAATCGCTGTACATAACAAGAATTATTTTATTAGCGGTTGTATATAACCAAAATATATGTATCTATAAAGCAAATAGTGTTGATGCCTCTTTTTCCTAGTTTTTTTTAACATTAATACTTGGATTATTTAACTATACATTCCTTATGTCAACTGTTTTATATTTATTTATATTTCGTTTAAAACGCATTAAATATTACTTAATTTTCCCCTCAAATATAACAGAGAGTCATAAACAACCAACTGCTCCCATTTATTCAAAACCTAAATGCCCCATTCACCTAGGAAAGTTAAGGTTAACACAACACGAACTCCAAGCTTTCATGTTCGTGATTGGTGAATTAACAAAAGACTCGCGTTACACCAAAATAAAAAAGAAGAATTATGGAGTCATTTGACAAGAAATTGATTATTCTATTTCAAAATTATCGTTGTCTTTGTGATAAAAAGCATAAATCCTACAAAGATAATTTACTGAAAGAAAATATATGGAAGCAAATTGCGAATGAACTGAAATGTGAAGGTAGACATGAGTCGTTTACATTATTTACTATGTTATCTATAGACTTTGTGAGGTTAGGTAGGTTATAAAATATTTTGTTTTATTTATATATGTAAAAACATTATTATTATTATTATTATTATTATTATTATTATTATTATTATTATTATTATTATTATTATTATTATTATTATTATTATTATTATTATTATTATTATTATTATTATTATTATTATTATTATTATTATTATTATTATTATTATTACTGTCATCATCATCATCATCATTATTATTATTATTATTATTATTATTATTATTATTATTATTATTATTATTATTATTATTATTATTATTATTATTATTATTATTATTATTATTATTATTATTATTATTATTATTATTATTTTCATCATCATTATTATCATTATTATCACTATTATCATCTACATCAGTTGTCATTCATGGGTTCAAAGCCGGACAAGGGCGATGATCATATTTAGGATGTAAACATCCGTATGATTCATTCCAGTGGCGGCTCATGGGGAAAATTCCAGCAGGGGCACAAAATACACCCCCCTCTCTTTCGGGTAAACTTATAATTTAAGTTATGGGAACTGTTAAACTTACTTCATCAATTAATGCTGGTGTCAAATTGGTACGACTGAACGATGAACGTTGGACACAGTCTGTTCTGCAGGCGATCAGCGGATTCTTCAGCAACTTTCACCACTGGTCGGCGCAGCTGTAACACAAGAACACGTGACATCAACATATTGTTGTATCATCGTGGTTCTCAGGAGTGACTTCTAAGTTGAAATACATTTCATAAAATTTGTTATTCAATTTTGAGAAGGGGCACTGTCCTTGAACTCTTTAGTAAAGACAGCCATCGGAAGGGAAGTAAAGCCGGTGGTCCCAAGTCATAGTTTTGCGGCACTTAAAGGTCCAGTACGGAATGGAACACCGAGAACAATTATTTTGATTAATCGACATAACTTATTTGGTATTAGATATAACAAGTATGGAGTAAACCAAACTGATGGTCAAAGCGAGTCTTTGTGTGAGGCTTTGAATTGACTATGAGAACTGAATATCAGGAAATAGGGACAAGGATTACTACGGAGGGGATTCGGCAGCGTAGTTTACCGTACCTAAGCTCCAAGTGGGGCCTCTCTGGGAGGAAGAATGAGGTGAGAGCAGACAGAGGGCGTCTGCCCCAACGTGCCACACAATACAGAGGGTAGCACAATTGGAAACTCCCCGGCATCAGGCATCCCACCCACTGTAGTCCTAAAACGGCACACTAGTCGGAGCGGAGACCAGAGACCGTCGTACTGGAAGAGGAAGCACATCATCCTGCCAAACGGCGCCAGGACGCCTGCTGACACTTCTATCTTGAAACAGACCACCTGATGAGAGATGATAATGGAAGGACAGGAAATTCGGGGGATATAATTAACCTGACGACCTGGGAGTCGAACCCGGACCACCCGAATGCCGGTTTGTATCAGTATCTAGGGATATCTTGGCCAACGTGTATCGCGAATGGAGCATGTACACGAAGTGAGCACGTGCTTCTCTACTTGCTAATTATGCAGATCCTCTTCCCAAATTCACACTTACGTAATCTGGTTCGAACAGCCTCTACCCATCTACCTCACTAAAATGTGTGTCGTACACAAGATGACGTGTAAACTTGTACTGCATCTCTCACGGCTTCCAACTATTTCCTATTTTCTGTAAAATAAGCATGGGGTTCCAACACAAAAACCGAGCGGGATGGCCTAGGCAGTTTCTTCTGTGGCCCACATACGGAGGTCCTGATTCAATTCCCGTGGCCGAATTATCAAACCCTTAGATTCTTTTTTTTTGGGGGGGGGGGGTTCCCGGATAGCCAGATTAATTACATTCCCCGAATGTCCTGTCCCTGCATTATCGTTTCACATCATCTCTCATCTGGTGGTCTATCTAGCCCGCCTTGGAAGCGTGGTGGTAGCTTGTCTGCTTCACGTTCGAGAGGTCCCGAGTTCGATTCTCGGTCAGGGTGAGTTACCTGGATAAGGTTTTTTTTCGGGGTTTTCCCTTATCCTGTAAGACGAATGTCGGGTAACTCTAAGTTCCATGGACTAATTTGAGCATCATTTCATCCATTCCATTCATCGTCCGATATGACTTAACATTGGAGGACGTAAATTACCAAAAAAATTACAGGAAAGAAGTATCGGCGCGTATCTCGGTGTTGTATGGCACGATGATATGCTTCTGGTAAACACTTCCTCCTTCAGTAGGAGCCCGTCTGGTGTAGCCGTTTCAGGACCATGGTGTACGGGATGTTGGACAGCGGGGACTTTACAACTGCTGAAATATAGGGAACCTACCCTCCATACTGTCGTGGCTCTTTCTGTGTGCTCTCACCTCATCCTTCCCCCGGGGTGCCCTACCTAGGAACATAGATACAATAGATCAAGTTTGGACCTCTAAACCGAATACCCTCCATTACGTAGTCCAGTCCAGACCACCCAAAATGTAATATGAAGATTAAACCCAAAATACATGTTTTGAAACTCCTTGAATTTGTCACTCGCAGTAGACGATAGCGTACTCACAGTGAGTGGTTGTGTTGTATTTTACATATAAAGTAAAACCTCATTAATTAAGACATCTTTAACCCGGACGTTTTGGGGTCAATTGACTGGGTCAATTTCGAAAAAAAAAAAGTGTTAAGCGCAGTAAATGAAGACTTGTTTAATAGACAGTAAATTGCTATTCTCAGAAGATATTCTCTTCCAGGTTAGAAGAGAAACGTTGATAAAGCTGTGACCTGGTGTGTGTGACTTGACAGAAAACAGGGTTGAAAAAGAAGAAAACTGTCCAACAAGATTTTATAGACTTTTTAAAAATATGAATGTCTGATGTTAATGACAATGGCGAAGGTTATAAGCTGATAATACAGGAAGAAATTATTACATCATGCAGTGTTACTGAAAATAAAAATGAAGAGTATTCAGATTCAGAGTGTTGATGAACCAGCTGCTGTTATGACCCACACACAAGCAGTAACAAAAATAGAGAAATTGATGTTTTATTTCGAGAGTCAAGACAAATGAACTTCTAATGTTAAAGCGGATGTGAGATAAGTGATACACTAAACTGAGACAACAGAAGCTCACTGCTGTTATGACCCACACACAAGCAGTAACAAGCATAGAGAAATTGATGTTTTATTTCGAGAGTCAAGACAAATGAACTTCTAATGTTAAAGCGGACGTGAGATAAGTGATACACTAAACTGAGACAACAGAAGCTCGCTGCTGTTATGACCCACACACAAGCAGTAACAAACATAGAGAAATTGATGTTTAATTTCGAGAGTCAAGACAAATGAACTTCTAATGTTAAAGCGGACGTGAGATAAGCGATACACTAAACTGAGACAACAGAAGCTCGCTGCTGTTATGACCCACACACAAGCAGTAACAAAAATAGAGAAATTGATGTTTTATTTCGAGAGTCAAGACAAATGAACTTCTAATGTTAAAGCGGACGTGAGATAAGTTATACACTAAACTGAGACAGCAGAAGCTCACTGCTGTTATGACCCACACACAAGCAGTAACAAAAATAGAGAAATTGATGTTTTATTTCGAGAGTCAAGACAAATGAACTTCTAATGTTAAAGCGGACGTGAGATAAGTGATACACTAAACTGAGACAACAGAAGCTCACTGCTGTTATGACCCAAGCTCACTGCTGTTATGACCCACACACAAGCAGTAACAAAAATAGAGAAACTGATGTTTTATTTCGAGAGTCAAGACAAATGAACTTCTAATGTTACAGCGGATGTGAGATAAGTGATACACTAAACTGAGACAGCAGAAGCTCACTGCTGTTATGACCCACACACAAGCAGTAACAAACATAGAGAAACTGATGTTTTATTTCGAGAGTCAAGACAAATTAACTTCTAATGTTAAAGCGGATGTGAGATAAGTGATACACTAAACTGAGACAACAGAAGCTCGCTGCTGTTATGACCCACACATAAGCAGTAACAAACATAGAGAAATTGATGTTTTATTTCGAGAGTCAAGACAAATTAACTTCTAATGTTACAGCGGATGTGAGATAAGTTATACACTAAACTGACATAACAGAAGCTCGCTGCTGTTATGACACACACACAAGCAGTAACAAACATAGAGAAACTGATGTTTTATTTCGAGAGTCAAGACAAATTAACTTCTAATGTTAAAGCGGATGTGAGATAAGTTATACACTAAACTGAGACAGCAGAAGCTCACTGATGCTATGACCCACACACAAGCAGTAACAAACATAGAGAAACTGATGTTTTATTTCGAGAGTCAAGACAAATTAACTTCTAATGTTAAAGCGGACGTGAGATAAGTTATACACTAAACTGAGACAGCAGAAGTTCACTGCTGTTATGACCCACACACAAGCAGTAACAAACATAGAGAAACTGATGTTTTATTTCGAGAGTCAAGACAAATTAACTTCTAATGTTACAGCGGATGTGAGATAAGTTATACACTAAACTGAGACAACAGAAGCTCGCTGCTGTTATGACACACACACAAGCAGTAACAAACATAGAGAAATTGATGTTTTATTTCGAGAGTCAAGACAAATTAACTTCTAATGTTAAAGCGGATGTGAGATAAGTTATACACTAAACTGAGACAACAGAAGCTCACTGCTGTTATGACACACACACAAGCAGTAACAAACATAGAGAAATTGATGTTTTATTTCGAGAGTCAAGACAAATGAACTTCTAATGTTACAGCGAATGTGAGATAAGTGATACACTAAACTGAGACAGTAGAAGCTCACTGATGTTATGACCCACACACAAGCAGTAACAAACATAGAGAAATTGATGTTTTATTTCGAGAGTCAAGACAAATGAACTTCTAATGTTACAGCGGATGTGAGATAAGTGATACACTAAACTGAGACAACAGAAGCTCACTGCTGTTATGACCCACACACAAGCAGTAACAAGCATAGAGAAATTGATATTTTATTTCGAGAGTCAAGACAAATGAACTTCTAATGTTACAGCGGAAGTGAGATAAGTGATACACTAAACTGAGACAACAGAAGCTCACTGCTGTTATGACCCACACACAAGCAGTAACAAACATAGAGAAACTGATGTTTTATTTCGAGAGTCAAGACAAATGAACTTCTAATGTTACAGCGGAAGTGAGATAAGTGATACACTAAACTGAGACAACAGAAGCTCACTGCTGTTATGACCCACACACAAGCAGTAACAAACATAGAGAAACTGATGTTTTATTTCGAGAGTCAAGACAAATGAACTTCTAATGTTACAGCGGATGTGAGATAGTAACTGTGTGATGTAGTAATGTAGTAATTGACTTTTCTAAAGCTTTTGATGTAGTGCCACATAGTTTACTTATTTGTAAGCTAGCTAATACAGGAATTGACAAACGCGTAGTATTATGGGTTAAACATTTTTTGAAAGGGAGAACGCAAAAAGTTAAAGTAGGTAGAGAGCTGTCCGATAGTGGAACTGTAAGTTCGGGTGTGCCGCAAGGCTCAGTACTAGGGCCTTTACTGTTTCTCATTTTTGTTAATGACATTGCTGTTAATATTAACTGCCAGATAAGGTTGTTTACAGACGATTGTATCATTTATAATAAAATTCGGAATACAGTGCATGAAACCGCTCTTCAGGCTGATTTAAATGAAATCTGTAATTGGGCTGCGGCTAACAAAATGTCAATTAATGCCAAGAAAAGTAAGTCGATTGTTTTTAGTAGAACTAAGGGCAAAATTATTGTTAACTATCACATGGGAGGGGTGCAAATTCCACAGGTGGACAGCTGCAAATACTTGGGAGTGTACCTGGCAAGTAATGCTGGATGGGACGAACAAGTAAATTCCACAACTAGGAATGCGTGGAAGGCATTACATTTCGTAATGAGAATATTGAAAAAGGGGAGCGCTAGGTCCAGGGAAATTGCCTACAAGGCCTTAGTGCGGCCGGTTATGGAATATGGAGTAGCATGCTGGGACCCGTATAGAGCTAACCAAATCGATCCATTAGAAAAAATACAGAAGAGGGCAATAAAATTCATAAAAAGAGGCAAGTATTTTGGGCCTATAAAAGGAGATGAGACTAAATGGGAGGAATTAAGAATTAGGCGTAAAAAACATAGGTTGGTAGCATTATTCAAAGCTAATGCTGGTGTAAAGGCATGGGTGGACGTTAGTGTAAGGTTAGATAATCCGGATTATTATGGACGAAACGATCATAGGTATAAAATTAAGGGTAGAAGATACAGAACCGACGTAGGAAAATTTTCTTTTGTTAATAGAACCATTGAAGAATGGAATGAATTGCCTGTAGCAGTCTTTCCGGGCTGTCCCCTGTCGCTGAAGAAATTTAGAAAAAATCTAGATGGTTTATAGTTTAACTTTTGAATTATAATGGTATATAATATGTAAATAGAGAAGTAATTAGATATGTTTTAAATGACTAAAGTAAAATAATATCATGTTTGTATTGTTTACTGTATTATTGTTGTAAATCTAGTATATGTAATTTGATCTGTATTCTTAACTCTGCCACCGGGTAGTATAATACCCAATTGCAGTCAATAAATACATACATACACACATACATAAGTGATACACTAAAATGAGACAGCAGATCCCATTGCTGTTTTGACTGCCGACTAGTTTGTGGTACATAGGCTATTGCAGTACATACAATGTATGTGTTTTTAGTGTGGCGATAATAATTTATGAACTACATTACAAATATTTCGACGATGTTCAAGTTTTTCATCGTTTTTTCGTGTTTCATTGTGTAACCCGTATTTCTGTTAAGTCGATTCGACCCGGGTAAATGAGTTTCTACAGATATTTAAGGTTATCTAATAACCTTAGAGCTAAAGACTTAGAGGTATCACAGATTACCTGGCAACCAAGTCACTTCGCAGTTGTCATCAACATTGTCACATGTCTCTTGCACCAATTATAATTCTGGGAATACAATTTTGCTCTTCCTCGTTCCTGGCACGGTTCCTAGTTGTCCTGCCAGATGATGACGTCAGCTGAGTGCGTGTTTTAGTAAACAAATGACCTTTCTTTTATTTTGGACATGCACGCGTCCACATAATGAGCTCTCAAATCCTCGTGCCACTTTCTAACGACGAAGCTAATATAAGATAAAACTGAAGTACCTACTCCAAAGATCCATAAAACGCTTTTATGAACTCGTTTTCCTGTCTGTACAAATGTTGTAATCAATTTTAAACCAACTTCATGGCGACGTAGGGGAGTTCGAAGATATCTCAAGAACTTGACAATATCGCTACACTGTAGACTACTCCTTACTTTTAACAATTTTAGAACACTTTTATTCCCTCAAAAAATGTCTCACACAATTTTAATTTCAGTGACATATCTTTAAGATATTTTCAAGAAATGCTCTCAGTAAAACTGAAATGTAAAAAAATAAGTTTCATACGCATGTGTTAAAAAGTTGCATACACAAAATTGGAAGGAAATACCTCGCATAATGAACGGGAAGTTGTGCGGATCCAAATGGGGTTAAAACGGAGATCGTGAAGCTGGGTTTTAAAAATGACAGATTGAGAAAAATATTTGGCCGAAATTATTAGCAGGTATGCATAGAATATTGTATGGCTGCACCGCGGCGTAGTGATCTAAGCCTTCCTGCTTTGGTTCCCTGCCACGGGTTCGATCCCACCCCTGGAGAGTCCCGATTATAGGACCTGGGCCCACTCAGCATGATGAGGAAACTGTGGAACTACATTAGGTAGTGGATCCTAACCTAGAAAGCCAACTTTCCGACTGGGGGTAACAAAATGCTGACCACAACTCCTCGCAGTATCGGGTGAGTGATCGCCCATCTCTACCTTGCGTATTGGGTGTGAGGTCGGCCGTAGGGTTGGCAGGCATTGGCCCAGTAGGTGTTGTTGCAACATGGGCTTTTTAATTAATAAACCGAAATGTTCTGGATCCTAACATAAGCCACTGCTTGATAAAATAACAAAAGCAGAACTTCCCTCTTCCTTCTATCTGGCAGGTAAACAGCTGACGTGTGCCACATTGGCGCTCATTAGGGTTTTGGATGAAAATCTCTTGCAACGTAATCAAATGTAGACTTTTGATCTTAAGAGTTGAATAGGAAAGCACAAAGAAGAATATGAGTGAAGGACGTAGCGACAATGTTGGACGGTTCATATTGGCATTTTGTGCAACCACTCTCTCACAACCCTAAATACATTTAAATACTTTATATAACGTATTATTTAAGAATAAATGTCACAGTTTACGTTAAAATACTACTGCAATTGTTCACCTTGTACATTGCTAAATATTAATGCAGCTTGGGAAAAATGTGTACAAATACAAACCATGTGACGCAGTGGTGTGTTCCAGTATGATTCGCAATGAATCCCCTTAGGGTAAAGCTCGTAAAGTATCCAATCAAAATTATGTTTTACAACCACTGTACTAATAACACTGCCACACGACTATAAAGAGAATCAACCGGTTTATGTTTGTTGAAAGATACCTATCATTGTTTTGCCATGCAAGGCCGAGATTCCGAGGATACATGAAACAAACAACCAGGGTAAAGTGTAAGTTAAATGGGGAAACCCATTCGTCAGTCGGAAGAATTGAACCCAAACACTCGGTATAACGTCCACAATAAGTTGGGCAAGTGACCAGAGAAAGCTAAACACTGAACTGTGTGTGTGCTTTGAATAATTCATTAGAACTGGAAACGCGAGAGCACGTCAGTTCGGATGTCATTTGTTTGAAACGGCCCACAACTTGTGGTTCTTACAATCGATGTACATCTTCCTTGAATAACAATGCAAATAACTGTACAAATAACTTTTTAAAAATTGCTTAGGTACTTTACATTTAATATTTTGAAAGGAACTTTTTAGAGAAAAAACAAAAAAAAAAAAATTTACCCCACCCCATCATTATATTTCATTCTTTATTAATATATCTGCCAGAGAAGAACAATTGAAACATTACGACAGAATGACACGACGAACTAAGGACAACTGTGCACTGCATTCACAAAGTATTGCTATGTAACTTTAACTTTTGACCTATTCATTTTAACTGAGACAAATGTCTACACACATAGTTTACATTACACATCTCATATAAATATAAACATAACAGCGATAGTCAAATGTTTAACAAATGCTCACATCTTCTTTCCATGCAATAAAACAACTGAATATCGACAAATTAGAAGAATTCTCATGTATTGAACATTATGGTCAGTGGCGAGGCATGACTATGAAAAGCGAGGGAAGCTCCAAATAACAATTTTTATTAAATTAAGGGAGAATAATGACTGAAAGAATTAAGGCTACTCTTTAGTACTCTTTCTATTGTACAGTCACACGTAAGTCCAGTAGCGAGGCGTGACGTTCAAAGTGAGGGACGCTCCAAATGATAATTATCATAAAAATAAGAGAGAATAATGACTCAAAGAACTAAGGCTACTCTTTCTATTGTACAGTCACACGTAGGTCCAGTAGCGAGGTGTGACTTCCAAAGCGAGGGAAGCTCCAAATAATAATTGTCATTAAAATAAGACAGAATAATGACTCAAAGAACTAAGGCTACTCTTTAGTACTCTTTCTATTGTACAGTCACACGTAGGTCCAGTAGAGAGGCATGACTTCCAAAGTGAGGGAAGCTCCAAATAATAATTGCCATTAAAATAAGAGAGAATAATGACTCAAAGAACTAAGGCTACTCTTTAGTACTCGTTCTGATGTACAGTCACACGTAGATCCAGTAGCGACGCGTGAGTTTCAAAGCGAGGGAAGCTCCAAATAATAATTTTCATTAAACTAAGTGAGAATAATGACTCAAAGAACTAAGGCCACTCCTTAGCACTCTTTCTATTGTAGTCACACGTAGGTCCAGTAGCGAGGTGTGAGTTTCAAAGTGAGGGAAGCTCCAAATAATAATTTTCATTAAAATAAGAGAGAATAATGACTCAAAGAACTAAGGCTACTCTTTAGTACTCTTTCTCTTGTGCAGTCACACGTAGATCCAGTAGCGAGGCGTGAGTTTCAAAGCGAGGGAAGCTCCAAATAATAATTGTCATTGAAATAAGAGAGAATAATGACTCAAAGAACTAAGGTTACTCTTTCTATTGCACAGTCACACGTAGGTCCAGTAGCGAGGCATGAGTTTCAAAGCGCGGGAAGCTCCAAATAATAATTGTCATTGAAATAAGAGAGAATAATGACTCAAAGTACTAAGGCTACTCTTTAGTACTCTTTCTATTGTACAGTCACACGTAGGTCCAGTAGCGAGGCATGAGTTTCAAAGCGAGGGAAGCTCCAAATAATAATTGTCATTGAAATAAGAGAGAATAATGACTCAAAGTACTAAGGCTATTCTTTAGTACTCTTTCTATTGTATAGTCACACTAGGTCCAGTAGGGATGCATGACTTTCAAAGCGAGGGAAGCTCCAAATAATAAATGTCATTGAAATAAGACAGAATAATGACTCAAAGTACTAAGGCTACTCTTTAGTACTCTTACTATTGTACAGTCACACGTAGGTCCAGTAGCGAGGCATGAGTTTCAAAGCGAGGGAAGCTCCAAATTATAATTTTCATTAAAATAAGAGAGAATAATGACTCAAAGAACTAAGGCTACTCTTTAGTACTCTTTCTATTGTATAGTCACACTAGGTCCAGTAGGGATGCATGACTTTTAAAGCGAGGGAAGCTCCAAATAATAATTGTCATTAAAATAAGAGAGAATAATGTCTCAAAGAACAAAGGCTACTCTTTAGTACTCTTTCTATTGTATAGTCACACGTAGGTCGAGTAGACTTTCAAAGCGAGGGAAGCTCCAAATAATAATTTTTATTAAAATAAGAGAGAATAATCACTCAAAGAACTAAGGTTACTCTTTCTATTGTACAGTCACACGTAGGTCCAGTAGCAAGGCGTGACTTTCAAACCGAGGGAAGCTACAAATAATATTTTCCATTAAAATAAGACAGAATAATGACTCAAAGAACTAAGGCTACTCTTTAGTACTCTTTCTATTGTACAGTCACACGTAGGTCCAGTAGCAAGGCGTGACTTTCAAACCGAGGGAAGCTACAAATAATATTTTCCATTAAAATAAGACAGAATAATGACTCAAAGAACTAAGGCTACTCTTTAGTACTCTTTCTATTGTATAGTCACACGTAGGTCTAGTAGTGAGACGTGACTTTCAAAGTGAGGGAAGCTCCAAATAATAAATTTTATTAAAATAAGAGAGAATAATCACTCAAAGAACTAAGGTTACTCTTTCTATTGTACAGTCACACGTAGGTCCAGTAGCAAGGCGTGACTTTGAAAGCGAGGGAAGCTACAAATAATAATTTTCATTAAAATAAGAGAGAATAATGACTCAAAGAACTAAGGTTACTCTTTAGTACTCTTTCTATTGTACAGTCACACGTAGGTCCAGTAGCGAGACGTGACTTTGAAAGCGAGGGAAGCTCCAAATAATTGTCATTAAAAGAAGAGAGAATAATGACTCAAAGAACTAAGGTTACTCTTTCTATTGTACAGTCACACGTAGGTCCAGTAGCAAGGCGTGACTTTGAAAGCGAGGGAAGCTCCAAATAATAATTGTCATTAAAATAAGAGAGAATAATGACTCAAAGAACTAAGGTTACTCTTTCTATTGTACAGTCACACGTAGGTCCTGCTCCACTCAGACGTTCCCTGGCCCAAACCGCGTGAACTGTTATCCTAACATGGAGAAAGTATGCAGTTCTCACACTTTTGCTATTAACTTTAAACTTTACAAGAATTTGTTACCGCTAAATACCAATCTAGGTAAAAAATACTATTGTTAATGCTATTGAAAGATACTTATAGTTGTATTTAAAAGCGGCACATAAAACAAACAAGTGAACGTTTCTTCACAAACTACATGACTTCACGTGTTAGTGCTTCCTAACTATCGAAGAGGCCCGATTGCTTCCGGAAAGCTACGAAGTATGGTATTCAAGTTTACGAATGCGTAAATACAGTAGTGAATGAGCTTGGGGAATCTAAGCAGCCGTCAAATTGGCCGCAGCGCTTCACTGCACGACTCGCCACTGCTTAGGTCAATATCTCAGAAACGGCTTATGTGTGTTTTAAGGGAATCTACGTTTTGTTACATTTGCTGTCTCTTTAATTATTCCAAAAACAGTCAGCTATAAATTTGATTTGTCTTGTAAATATATTTAATATGCGAAATTTTAATTCAATCATTAACAAGTATAATTATTGGATTTTTTTTCCGTTAAGCTATCCTGTCTCTCACATACACGTACATGGAGTTAAACTCAACTTTTATTTTTGAGCATTCTTTAACCGTTGTGATTCTCAACACATTGTCCTATATTGGGCATGAAAGATCGCAGAAGCCTCTCTGTCAAGCTTGAGGTTCTTTAACCACGGGCTTTACTTCCGCCACGCCCGATAAAATCCATCGTTCTCCAGAGGCTAACAAGTTACACGTTGGACTGACACATTGTTGCGTGCCGGAATTACGGACGATTACATGGTATTGCGTGTCACTACGTCACGGTCCGTTGCGTGACAGATGTTCAGTTTTACATAAGCACAAGGTAAAACAAACAAACTCTTGCGTGACTTGTCTGCGAATTCACTGACAGGGCTTCAGAGTAATCTCAAAAATCTATCTACTTTCTCTACTCTTGTATACAGGGGCAGCCGGTGAGGCTTTGTACTGACGGTGCAATAAATAAATAATTAAATAGATAATTACATAAATAAATAAGTAATACATAATAAATAATAAGTAATAAATAAATAAGGGTTATTAAATAAAAATGTGTACCAATTTCGAACAATTTAGGTAATCTTATCGATAATCCATCCTATTTTATAATATACTGTATCAAACAGAACGTACAGAGAAACGGAAATAGATATTTATTACATCCGTACTCTTGTTACGCACAGGTTTAACGAGTATAGTAAAAGTTGATCATACAGTTCATGGAGAATGTGATACGAAGCGTTCGTGTAAGATTTCGCGACAGAGACAGGTATCAAGTCCCGTGCTTTACTGCACTCTAGCGGATAAAGTGTAAGTTATCTCGGCACTATCTTCTCCCGTAAGTAGCCGTCGTAGCCCTTGACCCAGGCGCTTATGAGCGTAGATGGTGTCGTTCTGGAATCGGCGCCAAGCCATGGAAAACAATCAGGACAGAGCGCTCCCGTTTAACGCGAGGGAGCAGATAATCTTTTTTTGAGCAATTCCTACACACTTTCTCTCTCTTTCCCTCCTTCCCTCCCTCCTTCCTTCCTTCCTCCCTTCCTACCTTCATTCCTTCCTTCCCTCCTTCTTTCTTTATTTCTCTTTCTTTCTGTCTGTCTGTCTTTCTTTCTTTCTCTCTCTCTTTCATTCTTCCTCTCTTTCTTTATTTCTCTCTCTCTTTCTTTCTCTCTTTCTTTCTCTCTCTCTCTTCCTTTCTTTCTTTCTTTCTCTTTTTCTTTCTTTCTTTTTTCGTTTTCACACAAATGGTGCCATGGCACAGCGGCACTAACTCAAAAGTTGCCCCTGCTTGTATCTACTTCATCTCATTGTAGTTATAAGAGAATACAGTACACTTGAAGTGATAGTCAAATGTTTTGTAATGCCTTTGTATGTACAAGAGAACTACCTCGCCCCTGCTTGTATCTACTTCATCTCATTGTAGTTATAAGAGAATGCAGTACACTTGAAGTGATAGTCAAATGTTTTGTAATGCCTTTGTATGTACAAGAGAACTACCTCGCCCCGGCTTGTATCTACTTCATCTCATTGTAGTTATAAGGGAATACAGTAGACTTGAAGTGATAGTCAAATGTTTTGTAATGCCTTTGTACGTACAAGAGAACTACCTCAGTAGTCGCCCCTGCTTGTATCTACTTCATCTCATTGTAGTTATAAGGGAATACAGTAGACTTGAAGTGATAGTCAAATGTTTTGTAATGCCTTTGTACGTACAAGAGAACTACCTCAGTAGTTGCCCCTGCTTGTATCTACTTCATCTCATTGTAGTTATAAGGGAATACAGTACACTTGAAGTGATAGTCTAATGTTTTGTAATGCCTTTGTATGTACAAGAGAACTACCTCAGTAGTCGCCCCTGCTTGTATCTACTTCATCTCATTGTAGTTATAAGAGAATACAGTAGACTTGAAGTGATAGTCAAATGTTTTGTAATGCCTTTGTACGTACAAGAGAACTACCTCGCCCCTGCTTGTATCTACTTCATCTCATTGTAGTTATAAGGGAATACAGTACACTTGAAGTGATAGTCAAATGTTTTGTAATGCCTTTGTACGTACAAGAGAACTACCTCGCCCCTGCTTGTATCTACTTCATCTCATTGTAGTTATAAGGGAATACAGTAGACTTGAAGTGATAGTCAAATGTTTTGTAATGCCTTTGTATGTACAACAGAACTACCTCGCCCCGGCTTGTATATACTTCATCTCATTGTAGTTATAAGGGAATACAGTACACTTGAAGTGATAGTCAAATGTTTTGTAATGCCTTTGTACGTACAAGAGAACTACCTCGCCCCTGCTTGTATCTACTTCATCTCATTGTAGTTATAAGGGAATACAGTAGACTTGAAGTGATAGTCAAATGTTTTGTAATGCCTTTGTACGTACAAGAGAACTACCTCAGTAGACTTGAAGTGATAGTCAAATGTTTTGTAATGCCTTTGTACGTACAAGAGAACTACCTCAGTAGTCGCCCCTGCTTGTATCTACTTCATCTCATTGTAGTTATAAGGGAATACAGTACACTTGAAGTGATAGTCAAATGTTTTGTAATGCCTTTGTATGTACAAGAGAACTACCTCAGTAGTCGCCCCTGCTTGTATCTACTTCATCTCATTGTAGTTATAAGGGAATACAGTACACTTGAAGTGATAGTCAAATGTTTTGTAATGCCTTTGTATGTACAAGAGAACTACCTCGCCCCGGCTTGTATCTACTTCATCTCATTGTAGTTATAAGGGAATACAGTACACTTGAAGTGATAGTCATATGTTTTGTAATGCCTTTGTACGTTCAAGAGAACTACCTCGCCCCGGCTTGTATCTACTTCATCTAATTGTAGTTATAAGAGAATGCAGTACACTTGAAGTGATAGTCAAATGTTTTGTAATGCCTTTGTATGTACAAGAGAACTACCTCGCCCTGGCTTGTATCTACTTCATCTCATTGTAGTTATAAGAGAATACAGTACACTTGAAGTGATAGTCAAATGTTTTGTAATGCCTTTGTACGTACAAGAGAACTACCTCAGTAGTCACCCCTGCTTGTATCTACTTCATCTCATTGTAGTTATAAGGGAATACAGTAGACTTGAAGTGATAGTCAAATGTTTTGTAATGCCTTTGTACGTACAAGAGAACTACCTCAGTAGTCGCCCCTGCTTGTATCTACTTCATCTCATTGTAGTTATAAGGGAATACAGTACACTTGAAGTGATTGTCAAATGTTTTGTAATGCCTTTGTATGTACAAGAGAACTACCTCGCCCCTGCTTGTATCTACTTCATCTCATTGTAGTTATAAGGGAATACAGTACACTTGAAGTGATAGTCAAATGTTTTGTAATGCCTTTGTATGTACAAGAGAACTACCTCGCCCCGGCTTGTATCTACTTCATCTCATTGTAGTTATAAGGGAATACAGTAGACTTGAAGTGATAGTCAAATGTTTTGTAATGCCTTTGTATGTACAAGAGAACTACCTCGCCCCTGCTTGTATCTACTTCATCTCATTGTAGTTATAAGGGAATACAGTACACTTGAAGTGATAGTCAAATGTTTTGTAATGCCTTTGTATGTACAAGAGAACTACCTCGCCCCTGCTTGTATCTACTTCATCTCATTGTAGTTATAAGGGAATACAGTAGACTTGAAGTGATAGTCAAATATTTTGTAATGCCTTTGTACGTACAAGAGAACTACCTCAGTAGTCGCCCCTGCTTGTATCTACTTCATCTCATTGTAGTTATAAGGGAATACAGTAGACTTGAAGTGATAGTCAAATGTTTTGTAATGCCTTTGTACGTACAAGAGAACTACCTCAGTAGTTGCCCCTGCTTGTATCTACTTCATCTCATTGTAGTTATAAGGGAATACAGTACACTTGAAGTGATAGTCAAATGTTTTGTAATGCCTTTGTACGTACAAGAGAACTACCTCAGTAGTCGCCCCTGCTTGTATCTACTTCATCTCATTGTAGTTATAAGGGAATACAGTACACTTGAAGTGATAGTCAAATGTTTTGTAATGCCTTTGTATGTACAAGAGAACTACCTCGCCCCGGCTTGTATCTACTTCATCTCATTGTAGTTATAAGGGAATACAGTAGACTTGAAGTGATAGTCAAATGTTTTGTAATGCCTTTGTACGTACAAGAGAACTACCTCAGTAGTCGCCCCGGCTTGTATCTACTTCATCTCATTGTAGTTATAAGAGAATGCAGTACACTTGAAGTGATAGTCAAATGTTTTGTAATGCCTTTGTATGTACAAGAGAACTACCTCGCCCCGGCTTGTATCTACTTCATCTCATTGTAGTTATAAGGGAATACAGTAGACTTGAAGTGATAGTCAAATGTTTTGTAATGCCTTTGTATGTACAAGAGAACTACCTCGCCCCGGCTTGTATCTACTTCATCTCATTGTAGTTATAAGAGAATGCAGTACACTTGAAGTGATAGTCAAATGTTTTGTAATGCCTTTGTATGTACAAGAGAACTACCTCGCCCCGGCTTGTATCTACTTCATCTCATTGTAGTTATAAGGGAATACAGTAGACTTGAAGTGATAGTCAAATGTTTTGTAATGCCTTTGTACGTACAAGAGAACTACCTCGCCCCGGCTTGTATCTACTTCATCTTATTGTAGTTATAAGGGAATACAGTACACTTGAAGTGATAGTCAAATGTTTTGTAATGCCTTTGTACGTACAAGAGAACTACCTCAGTAGTCGCCCCTGCTTGTATCTACTTCATCTCATTGTAGTTATAAGGGAATACAGTACACTTGAAGTGATAGTCAAATGTTTTGTAATGCCTTTGTATGTACAAGAGAACTACCTCGCCCCGGCTTGTATCTACTTCATCTCATTGTAGTTATAAGAGAATGCAGTACACTTGAAGTGATAGTCAAATGTTTTGTAATGCCTTTGTATGTACAAGAGAACTACCTCGCCCCGGCTTGTATCTACTTCATCTCATTGTAGTTATAAGGGAATACAGTAGACTTGAAGTGATAGTCAAATGTTTTGTAATGCCTTTGTACGTACAAGAGAACTACCTCGCCCCGGCTTGTATCTACTTCATCTTATTGTAGTTATAAGGGAATACAGTACACTTGAAGTGATAGTCAAATGTTTTGTAATGCCTTTGTACGTACAAGAGAACTACCTCAGTAGTCGCCCCTGCTTGTATCTACTTCATCTCATTGTAGTTATAAGGGAATACAGTACACTTGAAGTGATAGTCAAATGTTTTGTAATGCCTTTGTATGTACAAGAGAACTACCTCGCCCCGGCTTGTATCTACTTCATCTCATTGTAGTTATAAGAGAATGCAGTACACTTGAAGTGATAGTCAAATGTTTTGTAATGCCTTTGTATGTACAAGAGATAAAATGAATAATGACTTGATGTTTGACAAAATTAGAAGTATTGGAAGATTTAAGCAAATAACAAGGAATATCTCGGAAATGGTTAACTCTACACAAAAATATATTTAACATAAATTGTATGTTTTAAAAAGATCTACATATTTGTGTATTAATATTTTGATTCTTGCAGTTTACCGGTTACACTAAAGTAATTCCGAATGAAGAGCACTTCTGAGAACATGCAAAGAAAATTTAAAATATACATTTTATTTGTCATGAAAATATCTTAAATATATAGTGGTTAAACAAATTCGTTATAGCTATTTTTATAGAAATAAAATATTTCACAAAATGTTTTATATAGAATGTAGTCTGAGATGGGGATTTTCTTGGAAATCTTTGTGTCTCGTCCTTGGAAGATCTTTTCCTCTTAATGTTTGGCGTATCGTCTCTTCTATGAAACCCTTCTTCCATCTTTTTCTCTGTCGTCCTGGACTTCTTTCTCCTTCCGGATTCTTATCTCTCGCTATTTTTACCATTTGACGTTGGATCTTCCACAACTCCCTAATTTCTTCATTTGTTACTCCGTCGTACAGCAGCTATTATCCTTAGCACATTTATTCGTCGTGTTCTTGTACTCTCTGCTCGTTTCCAAGGCCTACGTCATCATTGGTCCAACTACTGCTTTATCAATTTTGACTTTTCTTTCTTTTCTCATATAAATTCATTAACAGATCCAGATATTTTTGTTGCCTTTACAACTTGATGGCTAGTTTCTCGGGCCAAATTTCCCTCGCTGGTAATATTAATGCTCAAGTCCTTGAAATGCATAACCTGTTCTACCATTTGGTTTTCAAGTTCTAATTTACATCTCAACGGTTCCTTACTATTGGTCAATACTTCTGTTTCGTTTATGGAGATTTTCATATCAAACTTCTGACATTTATGATGGAACTCTACAAAAGTTTTTGCAGATTATCCTCCGTTCTGCCCAAGTATAAGATACCTTGAAAGGTAATGAACTTGAATATTATGTGGAAATATGACGTTAATTAGGAGAGCTTAGTAATTGCTGCATGACCACGTGGTATTCCTCGTACGTCATAACCCAGTTTCACTAACTATAGTAACTAGGTCTGTCTCTAACATTCGCTTTTCGCTTTTTTTTAATTATGTCACACAAACACCCACTTACTGTTTCTAATTTTTAATTCTGTGATCTCAAACAACCTTACTACACTAGATCTTGTTAAAACATACAACTTATGTCAAATACATCTTTGAGTAGAGCTTACCATTTCCCAGATATTCCTTGTTATTTGTTTAAATTGTCAAATATCAAGTCGTTATTCATTTTTTAGCTGTTGGACATACCAAAATGTTTGACTATCACAATTAGATGAAGTAGAGAGTGATGTGAGTGGACTTGACCGACTCAGTAACCCTGAAGTGCTCAGGGCCGGCGACAGGCAGTCTGTCTAACTGAGTTGGTCTGGAGGACACGTTGCCAAGGAAACCACACTTAAAATAGATGACGATCTACGTTCCATTCTTATCTCCGCTTCGCCGCTCTCGGACGCTTCAGGCATTCCGACAAATAACAATCTTCGGTTTAACTAAAATGTCTACCAGGTGTTTTTTATTATGTAATTTAAAATTTTTATGGTAAAGATAACTCATATGGCTTTCTCTACCCACACAGCGTCTAAAAACTTCTCTTGCCAAAGTTTATTTTTCTGTTTATTTTTTAACAATTGGTTAAAATTGCTGAAAGTTTAACTATACGTACAAAACTATGTTTAAAGTATTTGAATCACAACTAAAATGTATTTGAATCGCTTATTTGTGAAAGGCCCTTTATGCAATTTTTTACTTTTTGAGTCCGATGCATTTGTGTGTTCCTTTTAAGTCGACCCATCGTTGAGTGCAGACAAGGCCCTTACATTCAAATAGCCACAAAACAGAGCTGATAAATATCAAATACCCCATGTCCAGGACAGTTTAAACAAAGTAATGTTGCAAATAAGATGGCAGACATAAAGTTGCTTACATGGTGCAAGTAGATGTCTTATAGTTCTGGAATACTATTCTTCAGTAGCCGACACTTGTGAGCCAGGATAAAGTAATTGTTATATATTCTTTTTCTAGACAAATAAAATGCGCTTACATACGTTATTTGTGCCTTATCACGAAAGGATGTCCACAGGGGTCTATCTTTGGCCCAGAATTCTGGGATATAGGACTAGAACCCCTGCTCAAAGAACTGACACTGGACGAAACTGTGCTGCAGGTAGTTGCGTATGCAGACGACCTTCTAATTCTTATTGATGCTCAAAGCAGGAAGGAGTTAGAAGCAAAGAGCACAACAGTGACACAAAAGATCAACAGCTGGTGTAAAAGTGTCCGCCTCACACTAGCTCCACATAAATCAACTTATGTCCTCTTTCGAGGACAACTCAAAAGAGACCCCATAATAAAGCTGAACAACACCAACATCAAAAGGAGCATGCACACCAAATACTTAGGAATCCAACTAGACCAGAGGCAGAACTTCACCACTCATTTAGACTACACCACAAAAAAGGCAGAGAAAATCATGATGAAACTAGCTACCATGGGCACAACGAGATTTAGGATTCCCATCACCAGTGTCAAAATCTACCATACAAGCATACTAGCCAGCATCATATGCTATGGAGCGGGCATCTGGGCCCATAAAGCAAAGGAAAAAACGGTCATAAGAACCCTAAGAAGGACACAAAGAAAGGTTCTCCTTCGGTTTACAGGAGCTGCAAACACATCACCAACGATGGCCCTGCTAGTCGCCACAGGCATATGGCCGC
The DNA here is from genome assembly GCA_030765055.1 of Mantis religiosa. Classification (NCBI taxonomy): domain Eukaryota; kingdom Metazoa; phylum Arthropoda; class Insecta; order Mantodea; family Mantidae; genus Mantis; species Mantis religiosa. Next base: position 526,552 of record CM060960.1, read on the forward strand.
TAGATCTACTAGTGAGGAAACAGGGAGCAGAATTCTGGCTGAAGAAAAACCGACAAGACAGGGTAGAACAAATCCTTGGAAAAAGATGCCTCACCAAGAGAGATATACAGACCATCTTACTCGAGGAATGGCAAAGAGCCTGGGATCAAGAGAGATGCGGGAAAAGAACTCACGACCTCTTTCCTAACATAAACGAACGACTCAGACAGAAACACCTAAATCCCACTCAAGGACATGGGACATGGACCCTTCAATACATATCTCCATAAGATAAACCGACTCACAACCGAAGACTGTGACATATGCTACACCAAAGACACTCCCGAGCACGCTGTTTTCAAGTGCGTCAAATACACCGACCTGGTAGATGAAGGAAGACAGAAACTAACTGACAAAACCACAGCAGAAATACTCAGAAACAGAAATGACACAAAAATTCTATTTAGAATAACAGACGACATCTCACGCCGAGCCATTACAATTCCAAGGACAAGACCGAGACCCAATCCAACTCAGGACACAGACAGACCAATCAGGCGTTCAACCCGACTAGCAGCACCAGCCATCGCAGTACCCATCAGGACCCAACAGCTCTCCAGAAGGAAGTACTTCTGGACCACCTGAAACAGTATATAACTACCAATTGTGACTGTAAATATGTATATAAATTCAACTTGTATCCTAGCTGTTAAGTAAATAATCACATAAGTTTTGTTTAAGTTCCAACCATATTGTAATGTTTAACAACCTATATCACAATGTTCATGCAAAATTGTAATCACAAACAAACCAAAAAATTGTACGTAGTGTAGTTTTAGTATATAAGGCTAAGTTCTAGTATGTAAGTTTTCTCTGTAAAAACAACTGATAAAACAATGTAATTAAAAATGTAAAAGAAAGATAAAATAAAGCACATGTGCCCCGGTTTAGACTCTAGATGCCGGGGTAATAGAGTGCAGAGGTTATTTTTTTTATTTTTTTTAGAGGTTGTCCTAAGTTCTATGTTCATTAAACAGATTTATTATATATCTTAAAAGATTAAAATTTGTTTATTTTTCACTTATTTCAGAATGGTTCTATGTCCATTACAAATCTTTAGGTTTTACCATAAAATAGACACGACATAAACAGAATGCTAGTTATTATCGATATCTCTAAAATGCCAATCGAAAACAAACCAACGAAAAAACTCCTTCAAAACAACAAAATATTGGTTCTTAGTTTTCTCAAAACTATGCCAGCTGGACATAGGGCCTTTCTAAAACAAGTGATTCATTTAATTGTGTGTTTTCGAAACAGCAAAACAAGTCAGAGACAATTATCATCTTGAAAAGGTTCATGTTTTAAGTGACATCGGATGATACAAGATATGGGTAATTCTGAAGCAATAGAGTTAATAGACACTCCTCTTTCAGTATAAGAGAAAAGTTATCAGGGCAACACACTTTAACCGAGATTTGAGAATTCGGAAACTTCTGATATCAGAGGCGCTGCAATGTTTTTTGTTTACATTTTGAAACAGCTCGTAGCTTTTCAAAGTACTTCCTGCCAATGAAATCTACAGTGAAATGTGCCACAAAACAAATTCTTCATCGGGCGCCGGGGTAGCGCGGTGGTTTCGTTCGCGGCTCCCGTTCTAAGGGTCCCGAGTTCGATTCCCGGCTCTGGGGTTGGCGATTTTAAGTCGGCCCTATCCACGCCTTCACCTCTGTCTAGCACACGTGAAGTATCCCCTATGCCCAACGTGGTTCGGAGTCCACGGTAAAAACTGTAGGTCCTCTCACCTCACCGCCATCTTCACTATCACCCTATCATCGGAGGTAATGGACACCGCCCTCTGGGTGCCTCCACCTGAGAAATGGGTCCGGTCATCACTTGGTGGGGTGAGGTTACCCCGAAGGCCAAGGTTGCCATGTGGGGAGTGTTAGTAACTAACTAACAAATTCTTCATCTGGATTGACATCAACAATGTGGACAACATTTTAATTTGTCTCTACTTACTATATTAACTACGGCAAATATTGCTCTCCGACCAAATATTTCACAACAACAAAAATTAATTAATTAATAATAACAATAATGATAATAATAATGATGATGATAATAATGATGATGATGATGATAATAATAATAATAAACTCCATATCAGGCAACTATCTACGTGAACTTTTTCTAAAATATGAACTGTCTCAAAAACGTTTCTAAGGATTTTAATTAAAATATCATATGTTTAGGATATTTTCATTACAAAAAATGTATATCTTGTATTTTCTGTGAATATACTCAGAAGTTCTCTTTATTCTCAATGACTTTTGTATAACTGATAAACTGTAAGAGATAGACAAAATATTACTACATAGCAAATGTATATCTTGAATTTTCTGTGAATATACTCAGAAGTTCTCTTTATTCTCAATGACTTTTGTATAACTGATAAACTGTAAGAGATAGACAAAATATTACTACACAACAAATGTATATCTTGAATTTTCTGTGAATATACTCAGAAGTTCTCTTTATTCTCAATGACTTTTGTATAACTGATAAACTGTAACAGATAGACAAAATATTACTACACAACAAATGTATATCTTGAATTTTCTGTGAATGTACTCAGAAGTTCTCTTTATTCTGAATGACTTTTGTATAACTGATAAACTGTAAGAGATAGACAAAATATTACTACATAACAAATGTATATCTTGAATTTTCTGTGAATATACTCAGAAGTTCTCTTTATTCTCAATGACTTTTGTATAACTGATAAACTGTAAGAGATAGACATAATATTACTACATAACAAATGTGTATCTTGTATTTTCTGTGAATATACTCAGAAGTTCTCTTTATTCTCAATGACTTTTGTATAACTGATAAACTGTAAGAGATAGACAAAATATTACTACATAACAAATGTATATCTTGAATTTTCTGTGAATGTACTCAGAAGTTCTCTTTATTCTGAATGACTTTTGCATAACTGATAAACTGTAAGAGATAGACAAAATATTACTACACAACAAATGTATATCTTGAATTTTCTGTGAATGTACTCAGAAGTTCTCTTTATTCTGAATGACTTTTGTATAACTGATAAACTGTAAGAGATAGACATAATATTACTACATAACAAATGTATATCTTGAATTTTCTGTGAATGTACTCAGAAGTTCTCTTTATTCTGAATGACTTTTGTATAACTGATAAACTGTAAGAGATAGACATAATATTACTACATAACAAATGTGTATCTTGAATTTTCTGTGAATGTACTCAGAAGTTCTCTTTATTCTGAATGACTTTTGTATAACTGATAAACTGTAAGAGATAGACATAATATTACTACATAACAAATGTGTATCTTGAATTTTCTGTGAATGTACTCAGAAGTTCTCTTTATTCTGAATGACTTTTGTATAACTGATAAGCTGTAAGAGATAGACAAAATATTACTACACAACAAATGTGTATCTTGAATTTTCTGTGAATGTACTCAGAAGTTCTCTTTATTCTGAATGACTTTTGTATAACTGATAAACTGTAAGAGATAGACAAAATATTACTACACAACAAATGTATATCTTGAATTTTCTGTGAATGTACTCAGAAGTTCTCTTTATTCTCAATGACTTTTGTATAACTGATAAACTGTAAGAGATAGACAAAATATTACTACACAACAAATGTATATCTTGAATTTTCTGTGAATGTACTCAGAAGTTCTCTTTATTCTGAATGACTTTTGTATAACTGATAAACTGTAAGAGATAGACATAATATTACTACATAACAAATGTATATCTTGAATTTTCTGTGAATGTACTCAGAAATTCTCTTTATTCTGAATGACTTTTGTATAACTGATAAACTGTAAGAGATAGACATAATATTACTACATAACAAATGTGTATCTTGAATTTTCTGTGAATGTACTCAGAAGTTCTCTTTATTCTGAATGACTTTTGTATAACTGATAAGCTGTAAGAGATAGACAAAATATTACTACACAACAAATGTATATCTTGAATTTTCTGTGAATATACTCAGAAGTTCTCTTTATTCTCAATGACTTTTGTATAACTGATAAACTGTAAGAGATAGACAAAATATTACTACACAACAAATGTATATCTTGAATTTTCTGTGAATGTACTCAGAAGTTCTCTTTATTCTAAATGACTTTTGTATAACTGACCAACTGTAAGAGATAGACATAATATTACTACATAACAAATGTATATCTTGAATTTTCTGTGAATGTACTCAGAAGTTCTCTTTATTCTGAATGACTTTTGTATAACTGATAAACTGTAAGAGATAGACATAATATTACTACATAACAAATGTGTATCTTGTATTTTCTGTGAATATACTCAGAAGTTCTCTTTATTCTCAATGACTTTTGTATAACTGATAAACTGTAAGAGATAGACAAAATATTACTACATAACAAATGTATATCTTGAATTTTCTGTGAATGTACTCAGAAGTTCTCTTTATTCTGAATGACTTTTGTATAACTGATAAACTGTAAGAGATAGACATAATATTACTACATAACAAATGTATATCTTTAATTTTCTGTGAATGTACTCAGAAGTTCTCTTTATTCTGAATGACTTTTGTATAACTGATAAACTGTAAGAGATAGACATAATATTACTACATAACAAATGTGTATCTTGAATTTTCTGTGAATGTACTCAGAAGTTCTCTTTATTCTGAATGACTTTTGTATAACTGATAAGCTGTAAGAGATAGACAAAATATTACTACACAACAAATGTGTATCTTGAATTTTCTGTGAATGTACTCAGAAGTTCTCTTTATTCTGAATGACTTTTGTATAACTGATAAACTGTAAGAGATAGACAAAATATTACTACACAACAAATGTATATCTTGAATTTTCTGTGAATGTACTCAGAAGTTCTCTTTATTCTCAATGACTTTTGTATAACTGATAAACTGTAAGAGATAGACAAAATATTACTACACAACAAATGTATATCTTGAATTTTCTGTGAATGTACTCAGAAGTTCTCTTTATTCTAAATGACTTTTGTATAACTGACAAACTGTAAGAGATAGACATAATATTACTACATAACAAATGTATATCTTGAATTTTCTGTGAATGTACTCAGAAGTTCTCTTTATTCTGAATGACTTTTGTATAACTGATAAACTGTAAGAGATAGACATAATATTACTACATAACAAATGTGTATCTTGTATTTTCTGTGAATATACTCAGAAGTTCTCTTTATTCTCAATGACTTTTGTATAACTGATAAACTGTAAGAGATAGACAAAATATTACTACATAACAAATGTATATCTTGAATTTTCTGTGAATGTACTCAGAAGTTCTCTTTATTCTGAATGACTTTTGTATAACTGATAAACTGTAAGAGATAGACATAATATTACTACATAACAAATGTATATCTTTAATTTTCTGTGAATGTACTCAGAAGTTCTCTTTATTCTGAATGACTTTTGTATAACTGATAAACTGTAAGAGATAGACATAATATTACTACATAACAAATGTGTATCTTGAATTTTCTGTGAATGTACTCAGAAGTTCTCTTTATTCTGAATGACTTTTGTATAACTGATAAGCTGTAAGAGATAGACATAATATTACTACATAACAAATGTGTATCTTGAATTTTCTGTGAATGTACTCAGAAGTTCTCTTTATTCTGAATGACTTTTGTATAACTGATAAACTGTAAGAGATAGACATAATATTACTACATAACAAATGTGTATCTTGAATTTTCTGTGAATGTACTCAGAAGTTCTCTTTATTCTGAATGACTTTTGTATAACTGATAAGCTGTAAGAGATAGACAAAATATTACTACACAACAAATGTGTATCTTGAATTTTCTGTGAATGTACTCAGAAGTTCTCTTTATTCTGAATGACTTTTGTATAACTGATAAACTGTAAGAGATAGACAAAATATTACTACACAACAAATGTATATCTTGAATTTTCTGTGAATGTACTCAGAAGTTCTCTTTATTCTCAATGACTTTTGTATAACTGATAAACTGTAAGAGATAGACAAAATATTACTACACAACAAATGTATATCTTGAATTTTCTGTGAATGTACTCAGTTCTCTTTATTCTGAATGACTTTTGTATAACTGATAAACTGTAAGAGATAGACAAAATATTACTACATAACAAATGTATATCTTGAATTTTCTGTGAATGTACTCAGTTCTCTTTATTCTGAATGACTTTTGTATAACTGATAAACTGTAAGAGATAGACAAAATATTACTACACAACAAATGTATATCTTGAATTTTCTGTGAATGTACTCAGAAGTTCTCTTTATTCTGAATGACTTTTGTATAACTGATAAACTGTAAGAGATAGACATAATATTACTACACAACAAATGTATATCTTGAATTTTCTGTGAATGTACTCAGTTCTCTTTATTCTGAATGACTTTTGTATAACTGATGAACTGAAAGGGATAGACAAAATATTACTACATAACAAATGTATGCCTTGAATTTTCTGTGAATGTACTCAGAAGTTCTCTTTATTCTCAATGACTTTTGTATAACTGATAAACTGTAAGAGATAGACAAAATATTACTACACAACAAATGTATATCTTGAATTTTCTGTGAATGTCCTCAGTTCTCTTTATTCTGAATGACTTTTGTATAACTGATGAACTGAAAGGGATAGACAAAATATTACTACATAACAAATGTATATCTTGAATTTTCTGTGAATGTACTCAGAAGTTCTCTTTATTCTCAATGACTTTTGTATAACTGATAAACTGTAAGAGATAGACAAAATATTACTACACAACAAATGTAGATCTTGAATTTTCTGTGAATGTACTCAGAAGTTCTCTTTATTCTGAATGACTTTTGTATAACTGATAAGCTGTAAGAGATAGACAAAATATTACTACATAACAAATGTATATCTTGTTAAAACATACAATTTATGTCATATATATTTTTGTGTAGAATTAACCATTTCCGAGATATTCCTAGTTATTTGTTTAAATTTTGAAATACTTATACTTTTGTTAAATACCAAGTCGTTATTCATTTTTTATCTCTTGTACGTTCAAAGACATGACAAAACATTTGACTATCACTTAAAGTCTCTGTATCCCCTTGTAACTACAATAACATAATGTTTATCTTGAAGTAAATACAAGAGTAGAGAAAGTGATGTAAGTTAAAGTTACTTTGTGGAGGAAAGGGATAATCAGCCTTGTACGTAAGTTACGTCATCTAGATCGCCTTGAAGCACTAAACAAGTCCATTCACTACAGTTTAGCTCCACTAGGCTATACCTAATAACGATACACAGAACCTCCCTGAATTCATGCAAAAACAATGTCAAATATTGAAGGTACCTCCGACATTGTTACAAGTTTTTGGAAAGACGACCATGTAACAAAAAGATACGTGTTTCTTGTTTAAGTGAGTTTTATGCTTGGTTTGGATGAATCTTTTATATAATCGCTTTTTTGTCTAGTAATGTGAAATTAATAGGTCACAATTACATTAACTAAGAACACTTTGTATATGTTTTACTGACTCGGCTTGACATTGTTAATGAATAATTGCGTGTTCCTATTGTTGTAAGCATCATTTAGATTGTTTTTGTTAAGTGTGTGGCGTCTTCCTGGGATCGAACTCAGTAAAGCATGGAATAAAGGATGCTAATGACTTAACATATAGTTCTTTATTTTGGTATGCCTATGGGAGACGTGGGAATTTGCGGAACCACTGTTCTTCTAAATAAATACATTCTCCTGAATTTAAGAAAATTAATGCCATTTTTCTAAAACAATTTTCCATAACCAAAATTGTGTTTACATAGCGTTTTTAAACACGCTGCATCAGAAGCAAAGTTTAGTTACACGCTGCAATCATCGGTCATTCCACTGCATGGGCATCGCATTTCAAGGTCAATGGATATATTTGCAAACAAAACTAAAACTGAAACATGAGAGGCATAACTACGTCGCCAGCTCTAATGCTTTTGTCCCCAATGTCATGCCTCAGGGTCGAAGATCAGGCGAATGGACGCGTGTGGTACTTGTTTTGAGTAGGCAACTGTCAGGAAGTTAGGATTCCCGCCCACAGCCGTCCTCTCAGTACGTGGCTTCACCAGTTGCTGCGATAAAATGAAAATGGGTCAACGGAACATTATATAACACAGGGGCTGTCGCTGAGCGTGGGCTGTAGACTCGCCTCCCACGTAAACTCACATTATTTCTGTCTTCTTCAAAGACGTGGGCTGCTCTTTATCGTCGCTTTCTGAAAACCAATAGTGACTTTGTGAACGGCTCCTCAATCTCGCTGCTTCCATCGCTTCAGAATCCATGTAAACATTAAAAAATTGTATTTTGTTCCAGCAATTCGTTATCGTCATTTCGTCGAAAGAAACATGTTTTGAGGCTCCTGAATCCAAGAAACAATTTTAAGAGTCGAAATTAACTGTTATTTAGTCGTGTGTACGATAAGGTTTCGAAAGGTAGAGTTAGACTGAAAAATTCAATGTCATAGCCGAGATCTGAACCACGGATATCCCGGTCTTCGTTCCGTTGCTCTTAACCACTGAGCTACTATGGCCAACAATGGCAGCACAACATTAAATTCTCCAAGTGACTCGTGTTTTTCCCGGTAAAGCACTAGCAGTTGTCATATACACACGAGAGTATAAGGTCTTCTATATACTTATGTGCACCTGTATTAAACTCTCATAAACACTTATTGCTCTATCCTCTTCTAGATAAACATCTTATTGTAGGAATACAGTAACCTTTAAGCGATAGTCAAATGTTTTGGTCATGTCTTTGTATGTACATACAAGAGGTGAAAAAATGAATAATACTTGAGAAGAGTATAAGTATTGGGAAATGTAAACTTAGATATTATTAATAATAACTTTTAATATTTGGGAAGTTGTGGTAACCTAAACAGAAGTTCTTATTCTAGAACTTGCTGCGGCGGTAAATTGATAGGAAGACAATTATTCCATGTACTCAAGTAGTTTGCCTTGTCAATTATTCAACACAAGACGGCAGTAATTATTGATGATGCCAAGAATATAACCTCCGTGATGTACTTTTAAACCTTTTGTCTTTCTGGGTAAATCAATGAAAGCTAAAAGAAGAAGGTGGAGCAGGTTTGCAAATAGAACATTCAAGGTCAAACATATCAGTCAAAATAAACATTTTTGCAAGTCGTTTATTTATACCTATGTTTCTTTATAGTTACAACGTGGAGGTCGGAGATAGAATAGTGATGGGGGATACCTGGCAGGAGGGAGAAACAAATGTGAAAGATTTCGCACAATGATTAAGACATTGACAGACAAGTGACATGGGAGAAACTTGATAAGTAAGGAATCAGTAAGGAAGGGAAACATATACTGACTTATGTGATAGATATGAAAGGGGGGGGGGGGTTAAGGACAGAAGCCATATAGAGAGAGGGTTCACCAAAGGAGTACACTTTATGTGGAAATAAAATAAGCATAGAGCTTTATGTAGTGGAATGTAAAGAAACAGAAAACTGGAGGAAGTTAATATGGGATAAGAACTGGGATAATAAAGGGGATTATGTAGTAACTATAAAACTGGTTACGTTTAAAGGAGAGAGAAAAAGAAGGGAGGTGGAGAAGTGTGCAGACAAAATCAAAGAGAAATGTACGAGAACTGTAGAGAAATGGAGGACACAACATATTGTTGCATAAGTGTAAACGACAGGGACGTGACGCTTTGCAATATGGGATTTCTCAGGGCTTCCCCAAACTGCTGGTCTTAACCGATGCGCAGAGTGTGCTGCAGAGACTCTCATCTCCCCTCTGGACGAGAGATATGCACTGTTATCTTTACGAGATACTGACGTTGGTGAACAACGCTACCATAGCCGGACATCAAATTCACTTCCTTTGGATCAGAGGGCATGTCGGAATTCGATACAATGAAGTCGGCGATCGCCTGGCAAAAGAGGGACTCACCCAAGGCACCTTTCAAGGCATCCAACTGCACTACACGGATTTCTTCCCGGTCCTTCAGCGTGACGCCTATTCCCGCTGGAATGACGCCTGGATTCGTTCGCAGTCCATCAAAGGCAAACGCTACGCCGCCGTTCAGGCGCATCTATCCACGACCCCTTGGTTCTCCAGCTTCAGGATTGCATGTCGACATCTTACCTCCATCATTAGAATGCGAATTGGACATGGATGTTACCCTGCGCATCTAAACCGACTACGTCTCATCGATTCCCCTGTGTGTCCTGATGACCCAGGCGAAACCGCTGACCTCAATCATCCCCTGTTCAGTTGCTCTCGCTACCGAGCCCACCGTTCTTCCTTCCTCCGCCGCCTACTTCAACATTCTGTTCCTTTTCCCGCTAGCGTCAACACCATATTACAGTACAAACCTGTATACCAAGCTCTTCTGCAATTTCTCAAAGAACGTGATCTACAGATCTAGTCTCCTCCCATCCTCTTAATTTTCCTTTCATTATTTTTCTTATTTTTCCCTTCGATGACCATATGGGACTTTACCGAAGGCAAAAAAAAAAAAAAAAAAAAAAAAAAACGACAGGGACACAAGACCAGTACTAGCCTGACAAACGTGTACTTAGAACTGGAAAATTGTGATTGGTACTGTAAGAAAATACTGTATGCTTAAGTACAATAAATTAAACTTATAGATACAATGACAGGAAAATGTTTTCAAAGCAAATATGTTTGAAAATTGAAAACCTTGATGGGGACGAGGAGCCCGTTCCAAGAGTCTCTCCTCAGAAAACCTCAGACCCGCTCGATCTGCTGATTCACGAGGTTACATAACGGTATTGTTGCTTAGAGCTGCTGGTCTGCCCTATTTTTGTATACATTTATCTCTTCAGAACAAACAGAACCAAAAATTATCTTAATTAAAACACTAACGATTCAACATAATGTGAAGGTATGGCGTGAAAATGTTGGTGCAATCAGTGATAAATCTGGAAGTAAAGAATACCTGATTTACATTCGTGTTCTAGGCGGGGAAGAGAAGAAATGAGCAAAGTAAGGTGTACACAATATGGAGGGGTGAAAATGTGAAGCTGAACGAAAGAGAGAACAACATTAAGCTACATTTTAAAAGACAGCAGAGACTTGATGAAGAAGATAAACTAAAAGACAAGGATTATAAAAATATTGGAGACAACACTGACATACCAAAACTACCAAGAAAAAGTGCAGTGGCCCTATTTAGATAGGAAACTGTTCATGATTGTCATGCAGAACACCTTTATAAAATACACTGCATACCTACACCCAAATGTACTATCTGTAAAGAGGATGTCATCATGAACAAACACCATTAGGACAAATGTAATGGTCTCAAAAGTGGGAACCTACAAGCTTTATATTTGGAAGCTAGGGGGATAATGACGCAAATCAACTAATCCCCAGTGCCATTAGTCAACAACAACAACAACAACAAAAGAGAGAAGTGAAGTTGTAGGGTATGCAAGGGAGTGTAACAAATCTGAAGCAGTACATCGTCTGACAAGACAAAAACAACTGCGGAAAGAAGATGTGTAAGGAGAAACGGGGTATATGAATTACTACAAAATCGCGGATAGTATAATCAAAATAAATTCAACATTACAAGATAATATTTTCCCCTCATATTTTGTACAGACTTGGAACTGTACAACCATGATATTGGTTGCTGTAGTTAAAATATTATCCTGATCCATCGTCAAAATCATCAAATTAAAAACTTATTGACATTTTGTTCATATACGACACTTTCTTAATGTATCGAACACTAAGAACCTGAACATTCATACATGACCTCTTGTATAAAATGCCTCTTTCTTCAACGCCATGTGCACTTTCCTTCACAGATTTTTTTAAATAATTTTTATTGATCGATCAGCAGTACAATGCTTTACATATCACAGTGAAAAGAAGGTAACAGTACAATAAGAACAATAACACTCAGGGGTGGCTAACAGGCCGCCCCCTAACTACATTAAGTTAGAACTCCAATAATACTCTCTGAGAAATTGTCAAAATTGAAGATGTAAGACAGACATCAAGCACTAGAATCACTCGAATCAGATGTGTCACTTACAAGCAGGTCCTGCGGTAGTCTCCTCTTCAAGCGTGAGGGCTGGCGCGTGCGGACGCCGATGTTATAATGTACAGCTCCTGGAACTTCTTGCAGCGTTGAAAAGAAACTACGGGCGATCCTGCGAATGTAGTCGTGAAGAAGTAACAGTCCTAGTTCATGATGGAGCTGCTGATTACGGATGAACCATGGAGCGTTGGTAGCGATGCGCATGAAGCGATTCGGTATGCCCTTAAGACGACGCAGATGACATGTCTGCGGTCCCCCACACTTGGCAGGCATATGTAATAAGCGGACGAACGAGTGATTTGTAGAGTAACAATGAAAACTGTAGGCCGAGGCTGGAAGGGCGATGCAACAGAGGTGAGAGTATTGAAAGTCGTCCGGAGGCCAGTGATATAAGACGATCGATATGAGCACACCAGGTCAGTCGAGAGTCCAAAAGAACTCCAAGGTATTTAACGGGAGTTGTAGTGGGGAGCCAAGGGACATTGTTCCTGTAGAGACACAACGGATTAAGCGGAGTATATCGGCGAAAAGTGAAGATTTTAGCCTCGGTTTTCTGAGGGTTCAATGAGATCCGCCAATTGCTGAACCAACGAGTTAGGCGATCTAAAGAGAGCTGTACTAGTTGTGCCTGATGGAGATTAACATGAGAATAATATAGTACTGTCATCAGCGTAAAGAGCTAAAGAAATAGGAGCTAAGTCAGGAATATCAGAAATGTATATATTAAATAGAGTCGGGGCCAAGATAGAACCCTGTGGGACACCTGCGGTAATATTACGTGGGGATGAAAGCTTTCCACCAATGCGTACTGAAAGGCTTCGGTTTTAGAGGAAACTGTGGATTAGATGTGATAAGTACTTAGGAAGACCGATTCGGTAGAGCTTAAGGAGCAAACCATCCTGCCAAACCCTGACGAATGCCTGTGCCACATCGAGGAAGACAGCCGTGGTATACTGATGGGCCTCGAAGCCGTGAACAATTGACTGAGTTAATCGTAAAAGCTGGATGGATAGTGGAATGTTCTTCACAGAAATGTACAACGATTTGCCACAAGTGAAAGCTCAGTTTTCTCACTCTGTATACTTACTATAAACTTGTACAGTGAGGAAGGTAGACTGTTGACAATTGACTGTGAGCGAGTCGAGGTGGGCAACTGATCCCGTCTTACCAGATAAACAGATTTAGAAAGAAATTTCTACTGATCTGAGGGAAAGGGGCTACGTGAAAAATGGTATAGGTACCTTGATAGAGAAGAAAATTAGGAAAGAGCAATAAAGTGGCAAAGCTAATAAAATGAGAATTAATTAGAAATTATTAAAACAATGAGCTAGAAATAAAAGTATAATATCAGGCACAGATTTCAGTCCAGCAAAGATAATACTTTGTTAAGTAGATAGGATTTGATGAAAGATAAAGATAGAAATAATGAAGTGAGGTAGAGAACATTAGAAAATTTATAAGGAAAATTGAATGATAAAAGCTGAGTAGAGGTGAGAAGCTAGAAAAGAGGGAAGATAAAATAAAATCGAAATTAAAGGATAAAGTATCAGTATAATAGATTAAGGTAATTGTACGAGCGCTGTTCAATAAAGAATGATCATAATTTTTTACGGTCATAATTTTTCGCACTAAAATACAATCTTCTTATATTCTGTTGGCTTAATGTGAAACAAACACGCCGTAGTAGTTTCATTGTCGGTACTCCTGGTTCCCGCCTGTGAGAACCAGGCAAGTTCAGACATGTTCAGTATCGCCTACCGCCGCAATGGAGGTAACACGCGAGGAACAATATGCGGCTTTGAAATTCTGCTTTCATCTCAACAAATCTTCAGTTGAGGCCTATACAATGTTACAGGAGGCCTATGGAGGGTCTGTTCTTCCCTACAGCACAGCTCGAAGGTGGTTTAAAATGTTTAAAGAGGGGAGACAGTCAATTTCAAAGGAAGGTGGATCCGGTGCTCCAGTTACTGCTCTTACGGAAGAAAACAAACACTGCTGCTGCCATTATGAGAGAGGATCAACGAATTACCTTAAGATCACTTTCTGAAATACTGAACATTTCATTGGGTGCCACCCACACGTTGGTGACAGAAACATTACACATGAGACGTGTTTGTGCGCGATGGGTTCCAAGACTGTTGATTCCCGAACAAAATGACATTCGCATGCAGTTAAAGTTTATGTTAGAGGAATATCCGGAGTTTCTTTCAAACGTAATCACTGCTGATGAAACTTGGCTACATCATTTTGATCCTGAAAGCAAACAGCAAAGCTCAGTGTGGAAATCTCCTTCCTCACCAACCACAAAAAAAAAAAAAAAAAAAAAAAAAAAAGGTGGTTGCTTCTGCTGGGAAAGTTATGGTCATCTCATTATTTGATATTCATGGAATGGTTTATCAGCATGTTGTACCTGCACACACACCAGTAACTGGACAATACTACAGGGATATTCTGAAAACATTACAAGTCCATATCAGGCGCAAAAGACCACATTTCCGTGAAGCAGGCTGGATGGTGCACCACGATAATGCGCGGCCGCATATTGCCAATGTTGTTGCTGAATATGTTGCAAAAATCAACGTGAAGTGCATCCCTCACCCTCCCTATAGTCCGGATTTAGCCCCATGTGACTTTTTTCTATTCCCTATCTTGAAGAAACGCCTTCGTGGTAGGCATTATCCATCATCAGAAGCAGTGGTGAAGGCTGGAGAGTCGATTTTGAACGATCTCTCAAAAAATGGTTTCCAGCATGACTTTGAAGACTGGCAGAAACGTTGGGACAAGGGCATCGCATTCAGGGCAGACTATTTTGAGAAGGACCATTAAAATTATGAGTAAAGGTACGTTTTTATAAAAATTGTGATCATTCTTTATTGAACATCCGTCGTAGAAAATAAACACATCCAAAGGGAAGATACTATACAACCGCGATATATGGGATTCTGAAGTATTGCAAATTTAAGGAAAACTGTAAACTAATGTAGATAGCAAAATACATTAACTAAATTAAAATATTTCATTTCTTTTCTTCAGGAGATCAAAATTATGGACAACTTCTCTAAGAAAACATTATTTTAGACGTCTGTGTTGACCTGGCTACGAAGGAGATTCGCCAGGAGGTCCAAGCTTGATCTACTGTACCTATGACCCCAAGCGGGACATACCCGAGACGAAGGATAAGGTGAGAGGAGACAGAGTACGGCCGTTCTAGGGAGTCACGACAATGCAGAAGGCAGGATCCATACACTTTATCAGTTGGAAACTCCGCGGCAGGCCAGTACAACCGTGGTCCTGAAACGACCCACCAAACGCACTCGGATATCGTCCTACCGGAGGAAGTGTTTGCCAAGAGTATATCATCCTGCCATACAACGCCGAGACTCCTGCCGACACTTCTCCCCTGAAAGAGACCTCTAGGTGAGAGATGTCAAATAATAATGGAGATAAAGTGGAGGGACAGGAAATTCGGGGGAAGTAACTTACTCAGCATTTGCATGGCGACCCGGGAAAACCCCGAAAAAAACCCATGTGTCAGGTAGGTCGGTCACGGGAATAGAACTCGAATCTCCCGAATGTGAGCCACAAACGAAACTGCTCTTTATTTTAAAGGGTGTTTTATCCTCCTTCCTTCCTTTAATTTTTTATTTTGCTTTTGGAAATCTTGGAAAAATCTAATTTGGTTCCACATCGCACACGCAGTAAGTACGCCGCTGACAGTGTCAATGTTACAGACGTAACAATCGATACGAAACAGGCCGACCAAGAGACAGAGAAGGAAGGGAAGCAAAAACAGTCAGAAAAGGAGGTCAGCAAATTATATATTGTGTACTGGGGCGTCCTGAATTAGGAACCAGAGCGTGTTTCATAACTGCTTAACGACCGCTGGACACGAAAACCAATTATTGTTTTTAAAAATTTAAACCATTTTACTTTTGAAAACAGACGTTAAGGTACATGAGACAGTTGAGAAACTATGTATACTGTTGCATTCTTTCATCTGTTTTCACGCATTTTGTCTTCAATTTTTGGTAACAAAAATACATGAATGTGATATATCAGGGCTTTATTCATGGTGATGGCCCTTAGTGGTTCATTTGTGTATGTTGTCATTATAGAAAATTATGTTTGTTTTTCACTGACTATTACAGACATTTACAGTAAACAGACATTTTTATACAATCGGTACGTCTGTCGGTCGATTGACTTTTGTTTTCAGTAACCTAGTAAGAGTCAATCTCACGTCTAATTAATCATGTTGTTTTATTTGACTCATATCAACCAATAGCAGTACATGGGTTAGTCCTTCATGAAATTCATCGGTAAAAAAAAAAAAAAAAAAAAAAAAAAAAAAAAAAAAAAAAAAAAAAAAACGGTAGATTTAGAATTCTCTGTACCAATTATAAATTGGACTTAAACTGGACTTCTTCACCAAATGAATTTCTGAGTAGATGTTCACATTGTTCGGGCGTTAATGACTAAAGTATAAAAAGTCATATCCGGAATTGTTCTCTAAAGTCCCATTCACAAAGAAACATTAACGTACGACATCAACATGGAATTGGCTTTGCTTCACAAAGACATAACGTCAACATCAAAATAAAATAATAACTACTTTATCAATCGTATTTAGCATCTTTAACATACTAGTACTGGGATCTTTTTGAATTAAATTTGTACTTTCCTATTAACATTTCACGGAACTACTCTTTTTTGGAAACATTGAGAGTAATTTAGCATTTAACAATATTCATATACAACAGCACTTTTCCAACTACATTGTCAACTAATGCAAATAATTATTACAATATCATGGTTCCTTCATAAATAAATAAAACAAACTACAGTATAGCCTACGTATCTTACAAAGTATACAGATAACGTACTAAGTAATATAAACAACTCATGAATACTTTCACATTTCAGTTTATTCGCAATTTTAGGTATAATCAAATTTATTTTTGGCTGAACACAAAAGGCTTCCAATTTCTATATATAGAAACACGATAACTGCATTCGACAGATGTAAATATAACCAGCTGACATGCAACTGCAGCAGTAACTCTAGTTTCTTGTAGAAACAAAACCTGACTTTGGTTTCCATGGAAACCGCAGCATGTCCACTAAAACAAGAGCAACACATGTGGCCAAACTCGCCTCATGGAGTGGACAAGTGCAGGACATTCCACAGAACTAATCTTTGTAGTACTGACAATGGCTTAGTTTCGAGGATTTTCAACTTCTACATTTAGTAATCCCATAATCATAACGAGGGGCACTATTCTTACAAATACTTATTGCTCCATGTAAATTGTGTTAATATTGTCTTACTTTAGTTACAAGGGCATGCAGAAGACTTTAAGTTATAGTCAACTGTTTTGTCGAGTCTTTGTATGTACAAGAGATCAAAATATGAATAACGACCTGATATTTGAGAATTTAAACAAATAACGAGGAATATCTTGGAAATGGTTGATTCTACCCAAAAATGTATTTGACATAAATTGTATGTTTTAACAAGATATACATTTGTTATGTAGTAATATTTTGTCTATCTCTTACAGTTTATCAGTTATACAAAAGTCATTCAGAATAAAGAGAACTTCTGAGTACATTCACAGAAAATTCAAGATATACATTTGTTATGTAGTAATATTTTGTCTATCTCTTACAGTTTATCAGTTATACAAAATTAATTCAGAATAAAGAGAACTTCTGAGGACATTCACAGAAAATTCAACATATACATTTGTTATGTAGTAATATTTTGTCTATCTCTTACAGTTTATCAGTTATACAAAAGTCATTCAGAATAAAGAGAACTTCTGAGTACATTCACAGAAAATTCAAGATATACATTTGTTATGTAGTAATATTTTGTCTATCTCTTACAGTTTATCAGTTATACAAAATTAATTCAGAATAAAGAGAACTTCTGAGGACATTCACAGAAAATTCAAGATATACATTTGTTATGTAGTAATATTTTGTCTATCTCTTACAGTTTATCAGTTATACAAAAGTCATTCAGAATAAAGAGAACTTCTGAGGACATTCACAGAAAATTCAAGATATACATTTGTTGTGTAGTAATATTTTGTCTATCCCTTAAAGTTTATCAGTTATACAAAAATCATTCAGAATAAAGAGAACTGCTGAGGACATTCACAGAAAATTCAAGATATACATTTGTTGTGTAGTAATATTTTGTCTATCCCTTACAGTTTATCAGTTATACAAAAGTCATTCGGAATAAAGAGAACTTCTGAGTACATTCACAGAAAATTCAAGATATACATTTGTTATGTAGTAATATTTTGTCTATCTCTTACAGTTTATCAGTTATACAAAATTAATTCAGAATAAAGAGAACTTCTGAGTACATTCACAGAAAATTCAAGATATACATTTGTTATGTAGTAATGTTTTGTCTATCTCTTACAGTTTATCAGTTATACAAAATTAATTCAGAATAAAGAGAACTTCTGAGTACATTCACAGAAAATTCAAGATATACATTTGTTGTGTAGTAATATTTTGTCTATCTCTTACAGTTTATCAGTTATACAAAAGTCATTCAGAATAAAGAGAACTTCTGAGTACATTCACAGAAAATTCAAGATATACATTTGTTGTGTAGTAATATTTTGTCTATCTCTTACAGTTTATCAGTTATACAAAAGTCATTCAGAATAAAGAGAACTTCTGAGTACATTCACAGAAAATTCAAGATATACATTTGTTGTGTAGTAATATTTTGTCTATCTCTTACAGTTTATCAGTTATACAAAAGTCATTCAGAATAAAGAGAACTGCTGAGGACATTCACAGAAAATTCAAGATATACATTTGTTGTGTAGTAATATTTTGTCTATCCCTTACAGTTTATCAGTTATACAAAAGTCATTCAGAATAAAGAGAACTTCTGAGTACATTCACAGAAAATTCAAGATATACATTTGTTGTGTAGTAATATTTTGTCTATCTCTTACAGTTTATCAGTTATACAAAAGTCATTCAGAATAAAGAGAACTGCTGAGGACATTCACAGAAAATTCAACATATACATTTGTTGTGTAGTAATATTTTGTCTATCCCTTACAGTTTATCAGTTATACAAAAGTCATTCAGAATAAAGAGAACTTCTGAGTACATTCACAGAAAATTCAAGATATACATTTGTTGTGTAGTAATATTTTGTCTATCTCTTACAGTTTATCAGTTATACAAAAGTCATTCAGAATAAAGAGAACTGCTGAGGACATTCACAGAAAATTCAAGATATACATTTGTTGTGTAGTAATATTTTGTCTATCTCTTACAGTTTATCAGTTATACAAAAGTCATTGAGAATAAAGAGAACTTCTGAGTACATTCACAGAAAATTCAAGATATACATTTGTTATGTAGTAATATTTTGTCTATCTCTTACAGTTTGTCAGTTATACAAAATTAATTCAGAATAAAGAGAACTTCTGAGTACATTCACAGAAAATTCAAGATATACATTTGTTGTGTAGTAATATGTTGTCTATCCCTTACAGTTTATCAGTTATACAAAAGTCATTCAGAATAAAGAGAACTTCTGAGTACATTCACAGAAAATTCAAGATATACATTTGTTGTGTAGTAATATTTTGTCTATCTCTTACAGTTTATCAGTTATACAAAAGTCATTCAGAATAAAGAGAACTGCTGAGGACATTCACAGAAAATTCAAGATATACATTTGTTGTGTAGTAATATTTTGTCTATCCCTTACAGTTTATCAGTTATACAAAAGTCATTCAGAATAAAGAGAACTTCTGAGTACATTCACAGAAAATTCAAGATATACATTTGTTGTGTAGTAATATTTTGTCTATCTCTTACAGTTTATCAGTTATACAAAAGTCATTCAGAATAAAGAGAACTGCTGAGGACATTCACAGAAAATTCAAGATATACATTTGTTGTGTAGTAATATTTTGTCTATCTCTTACAGTTTATCAGTTATACAAAAGTCATTCAGAATAAAGAGAACTTCTGAGTACATTCACAGAAAATTCAAGATATACATTTGTTATGTAGTAATATTTTGTCTATCTCTTACAGTTTATCAGTTATACAAAAGTCATTCAGAATAAAGAGAACTGCTGAGGACATTCACAGAAAATTCAAGATATACATTTGTTATGTAGTAATATTTTGTCTATCTCTTACAGTTTATCAGTTATACAAAAGTCATTCAGAATAAAGAGAACTTCTGAGTACATTCACAGAAAATTCAAGATGTACATTTGTTATGTAGTAATATTTTGTCTATCTCTTACAGTTTATCAGTTATACAAAAGTCATTGAGAAGAAAGAGAACTTCTGAGTACATTCACAGAAAATTCAAGATATACATTTGTTGTGTCGTAATATTTTGTCTATCTCTTACAGTTTATCACTTATACAAAAGTCATTCAGAATAAAGAGAACTTCTGAGGACATTCACAGAAAATTCAAGATATACATTTGTGATGTAGTAATATTTTGTCTATCCCTTACAGCTTATCAGTTATACAAAAGTCATTGAGAATAAAGAGAACTTCTGAGTACATTCACAGAAAATTCAAGATATACATTTGTTGTGTAGTAATATTTTGTCTATCTCTTACAGTTTATCACTTATACAAAAGTCATTCAGAATAAAGAGACCTTCTGAGTACATTCACAGAAAATTCAAGATATACATTTGTTGTGTCGTAATATTTTGTCTATCTCTTACAGTTTATCACTTATACAAAAGTCATTCAGAATAAAGAGAACTTCTGAGTACATTCACAGAAAATTCAAGATGTACATTTGTTATGTAGTAATATTTTGTCTATCTCTTACAGTTTATCAGTTATACAAAAGTCATTGAGAAGAAAGAGAACTTCTGAGTACATTCACAGAAAATTCAAGATATACATTTGTTGTGTCGTAATATTTTGTCTATCTCTTACAGTTTATCACTTATACAAAAGTCATTCAGAATAAAGAGAACTTCTGAGTACATTCACAGAAAATTCAAGATATACATTTGTTGTGTAGTAATATTTTGTCTATCTCTTACAGTTTATCACTTATACAAAAGTCATTCAGAATAAAGAGACCTTCTGAGTACATTCACAGAAAATTCAAGATATACATTTGTTGTGTCGTAATATTTTGTCTATCTCTTACAGTTTATCACTTATACAAAAGTCATTCAGAATAAAGAGAACTTCTGAGTACATTCACAGAAAATTCAAGATATACATTTGTTGTGTATTAATATTTTGTCTATCTCTTACAGCTTATCAGTTATACAAAAGTCATTCAGAATAAAGAGAACTTCTGAGTACATTCACAGAAAATTCAAGATATACATTTGTGATGTAGTAATATTTGGTCTATCCCTTACAGCTTATCAGTTATACAAAAGTCATTCAGAATAAAGAGAACTTCTGAGTACATTCACAGAAAATTCAAGATATACATTTGTGATGTAGTAATATTTAGTCTATCCCTTACAGCTTATCAGTTATACAAAAATCATTCAGAATAAAGAGAACTTCTGAGGACATTCAAAGAAAATAGGTATACAATTTTGTCATGAAAATATGTTAAATATATGGCATATTAGAGATACTTTTTAATAAATGAAATGTTCCAAAATTGTTCCACATGGTGGACTGGGGAATTGTATCTCATTCCAGGAGTTGGTGAACTGAATTACCAAATATCACTGTTATGTTTGTTGAACAGAGATTGAGTACTCGGTATATTGTTTACTTGAGTGGTAACCCATGTCTTGATTTGTTTCTGCTGAAACACTGTCTCTGTCCAGTAACTTTCATAACAACAACTTTCAATAATTCAAAAGTAACGATAGTTTATTTAGACGAGTATCAAGATATGAGGGTCTAACCCTAACAAACCAAGTTGCGAAATATTATGTCAGGTTGTGTAACATAAGCTGGCAAGGAAGTAACTCAGATTCAACCCTTATAAATATTTAATATTGGGGTGGCCGCCTCAGGGCGCGGCACTCCGGAACTTTCTCGTCAGCAAATCGATTTCCATCAAGCAGGGCGAGGTTTCCAAGTATGTTCTTATACTCTTATCACGTATGTTTAAACTCAATTTTAACTCTTCTCGCATGTTTCAGTCCATTTGTTGTTCAATGTTGTACATTTTTTGATCCGACAACTTTAAAAATGTGTAGGCGCAGGTTCCAGGGTTAAAAAAAGTCTGGAGCTGTGAAGTTACGTAGACTGTAACTGTCTGACTCATTTTGGAATAAACCGAGAGGGATGTAGTCCGCGTGCGATTCCATCACCAGCCCACCTGACGCATGGACTTTTCCGGGGTTTTTCGCGGGTCGCCAGGCAAATGCTGTTTAGGCTAATCGCATCCATTTTACCTCCATGATCATTTTATCTGGCGGTCTCTTTCAGGGTAGAAGAGTCGGTAGTGCATGACAGGATGATATGCTCTGAGTTAAACACTTCCTCCTCCGGTAGGTCGTTTGCCGGTCCCCGAACCGACTACTGGGACCGCTTCTTAACAACAATAGGGCAGAATGTCTTTTGTCCTGTCTAACGGGGCAAGTTTCTATCTAAGTAAATTCCAAGGATCCTGCCCTCTGCACTGCCGTGACTCTTTGGGCAGTGAAGAATGGCAACATGAATGGGATAAAATTAATGTAGGAAGAAGGACACGCGAAATCTTTCCTAGTATAAATGAGAGGTTAAAATTAAAGGAGCTCCAACCAAGACGAAGTGGAATACAATACATTTCAGGACACTGACCGTACAAGACATACTTTAAAAGGATAGTACAGGCAGATAAAGCTATGTGCACAACCTGCATGGAACAGGATACTCCGGAACTTGCTTTATTTGAATGTATAAAGTATACACAACAGCTAGAAGAAGAGAGGAAAGAATTAGCAGGAAAATGTATATGGAACATCATTAGGAAGAGGTAGATTTTAAAATACTAAAATTAGCAGCGGAGAAGGTCCCAACAATAGTAATGGATGTATATAATCAACAAAGACAGCAGCAACGACGAGTAAGAGACAATATTCATCATAAATATCGTGAAACCACCTTCCAGACCGAGAAGATCTGAACGACTTCGAGGACAGAATATGTATTCCTAGCTTCAACAGCCAAAGGAAGGAGAGGAACATCACCTAGACGAAGGATTCAATCTTGGATTCAACAGAAGGATATGAAGCGACAGAAGAAGTCAACATCAACACAAGAACAAAAGGACAGATGATTTATTAGGGATAGGAAGGTAGAAGTAGTTTAGATTGTGATAATTGTAAGCTACAATTGTAGCAATTAGATTAGATAGGTTAGTGTATGTTAGCTTTTCTGCAAAATGTTTGTAAATATCAATATAATTATTACGTTTGAGTAAATATAAAATTGTAATACTGTGTCTTGATATAACATCTAGAGGCCAAGACATAAGAAATGCAGAACTCTTTGGGTCAGCCGCCCTCTGTCTCCTCTCACCTCATCTTTCCTCCCGCGGACTGGTCGCAGTGCCGAATCCCCTAATCCTGATCCTAATTCTACACTACGTTTAAGACTGACATTGTACTGAGGTAAAGACAGTCCAGGGGACACCTGTACACCAGGAAGAACGGATGATGTTAAAGAGACCTATGTAACAGACAACGTAACACTTAATTGATCTGGCCAAGTCATTCAGATACTCCCCTCCAGCGGGAACAAAGTAAACCTAAACTGGGCAGTTAGGACCATTTTCTGAGGGCGCAATCCTTGCGTAGAAAAAGAACCATTTAAAATTAATTTTAAATAACAATTAAACGAATTTACATCACATCCAAGAGAAGCAACATGTATTAATATATTCATAAATAAAATTAATGCAGAACCTCCTGTTGACAAGTACATAGTTACATAAAGGAGAGTCACTCCAGGGACCGAACCCGGGATCTAGGGCATTACAGCGGTTGGTGCGATCACTAATTGGCACTGTAGCCAGTCTGTGACGTCATCGCAAAAGTGTTAAGTACAGAAGGTTTGGTTGCTACTTGATTCGGCATGTTACCAAGGCTCAGAGATTGAAAACTGAAATCAGTCAGATTGCTCAACTGCTAATTTACGTGTTACATAACTTGCTCTACTTTTGTACAAACATTATTTATCTATCATTATCAATTATTATTTTACTATTAAATATTTCCTTCAGGTACATTTTATTTCAATAACCCTATTATTGTGTAAGTAGCAGACAACATAGGCTCCTTCATTCAGTTCATTATGTTCTTTACAACAATGAGTTCTACTGCGCATAGATAACAGAAAGCGTACTGCTTGTGTTTATTTTAAAATGCAATAATGGGTCCGGTCTAACTTAGTTTCTTTTTTTTTCAGATTTCATTGCTTGAGCTTGTAACGTTTTTGTAGCTAGCAACAATGTGCCGAAATTCAGTGTTCCTTCTCGCAGTAAATTACAAAGTTACGTTAATACTTTGGGATCCCACCTACAATGATGATGGTTTAAATTTGCCCCAATAACCTCTGTCGATGTTGAGAGGTCACTTTCTCATATGACGAATGTATTATCTGACAGGAGATTCAACATGACCCCAGAGAACTTAAAAAAAAAAAAAAAAAAAAAAACACTTGGTTGTCATGTGCAAAGAAAAAAGAAATGCAATACATACATAGTTTTTACAAATATTTTATTTTTGTGTCAAGTAGAACACCAGCATTTTATTTAAAAATTTGAAGTTACTTAAAATATGACGATCGAGTAATTGAATAGCGTAATCTATTAAACGAACGCTTTTTTTTCTAAATGCCTTTTAAGGACTATTTTAGTATTTATCCTTTGTTCCCACTATTTTAGCTAGTTATAATGCCTAAACTTCCCGCCTCTGGCCATGGATGTCTCAATAAACTTTTATTCAGGACCGGTAGAGTGTACACTTAAAAACATGGATGTAAACCAGCTACTCCGCTGTCCAACACACCAACATAACATAAAAATACTGGAGTACAAGAGAGCGAATGGCTCCATTGCCAACTGCTTAATATTAAATACCAACCAACATTTTTGTGTAAGAAGACTGTCTATCTCTTACAGTTTATCAGTTATACAAAAGTCAATCAGAATAAAGAGAACTACAGAGGACATTCACAGAAAATTGAGATATACGTTTACATTGTCATACAAAAATATACGTGGATCATCCAAAAATTAGTGACAACACTGTCTGCATTTGGCGCTATCAGCGGTAAATCATATAAGCCGATAACAATGCAAAATAGGAGCATCTAATGTTTGTTAGCTGTGAGTTTGAAGACAATAATTTTATTTAATAAACATTTTAGTAAGTTTAATTGTAGGTTGTTATCTTTAGTGCTCTAAATAGGTTTAGTAAATAGGATCAAAGATGTTTCAGTAAAATTCAGGTTTTTTTTTGTGTGTAATTTTACGTCCTCCAACGTTTAGTCATATCGGACGGTGAATGAACAGGTGAAATGATGCTCAAATGCGTCCAGGGTCCATAGAGCTTAGAGTTACCCGACATTCGTCCTTCAGGATAAGGGAAAACCCCGGAAAAACCTTATCCAGGTAACCCACCCTGACCGAGATTCGAACTCGGGACCTCTTGAACGTGAGGCAGACATGCTACCACCATGTTACCGAGGTGGTCGTAAAGTTCAGGCTGTAAGAGGTAAGTAGTAAGGAGCTTACTCATACCAAACCGGAAATCGACCTGTACCACCGGAGTTATACCATTTTACTTTTGGAGCGGAGTTATACCATTTTGAAATTTGGTTGGTACAAGTCAATCCTAGGTTTGGTATGAGTAAGCCCTTTTTTTTTTTTTTTTTTTTTTTAATTTCCTTTATTGAGAATATGGATACAATTTATTTCACAAATACAATTTTGAAAGTGGCGATGCATGGATCTTGGATATCTTCTTCAGTAACGCATTTGAAATTGATGTGAGAGAAGTTGAGGTGAGGTTGAGAAGAGGGTAGGCAAACAGGGGTGAGAAAGGTTGTACAGTTTGAGGAAGGGATGGGTTGGTCGGCGAAGGACAGATGATATTTTGGATCAGTGTCTAGCTCCGGAGATATTTTTGAATTGCCGAACTGGATGTTGATGATGGCGGCGTTTTGAACGTTGAGCTGGACGGTGACAATTTTGCAGGCTCCAAATCGATCGACGTTGGTGGAAATTAACTGGAAAGGCATGACGAGGTTACCAAGGTCGTCCACTTGTCAAAGATGAAGAACTTGATGCAGGCCATGAGGTTATGCCCTGGAATAAAGAAAGGAGCCGATATAGAAGCAAAATGGTGAGAGAGAAAGAAAGACAAGTTGAATATTTAGATGAACTTACCGATACCGAAGAAATCCGTAGAGCACATCATTGCGTGTTTGGAATTTCGCTGAAGGTGAGAATATGCTTCTTGTATTCGTTTGTGTTTGGAATGTGCTCGATTCCTTTGTAGCCACGTTGAGTTGGGCTATGGTGTCGTCGGTTAGGTCGCCGTAGGCCGCTCTCTGCCGTCCTGAAGTTTGAGGACGGTTTTCCAGCCAAACTGAGTGCTGATAGCCCTGGCGCCGACGACGGTGTAAGGAATGTTACGATGAAGGTCCTTAACGCCTCTGCTGGAGAGATCCCGGAGCACACTGCGCATCATCTTGACTCTTCGACGTTGGCCCCGGTCGAGAACCCTGACGGAACATTTACTATTATGAATCCAAAGCTGAGGTGTTTTGTCCCATGTGCGACAGCAATCATCGACTGCCCGTTCATTACGGGGTTCAAATAATTCAGCTACATTCCCTTTTCGAGTTATAGTTACTAGAGTATATACAGGAGAGGAAGAATCATTAAATGTGTGCGTCACAGATACTTTGTGCTAGACGCAGGGCAGCCGTTGGTAGGTTGAAGACTGATTAAGTGTCCACGCGCAGCCCTGGTAGAGTCATGGGACATTTAATCCCATGACTCTAACACAAAATTCACTATATTTTTTTCTCAATTTAAAAATATGCAATTAAACATTATGCTTAACATTTAAGGTAGTAATTTTAATTTTTCCCAAAAGTCGTTTTTCCCTCTCCGATTTTTCCTTCACCGTAAGGTAAGGAAAGCATTAATGTTAAGTTTAAGCGTTACTTACCTTATTTATTTATATCGTATTCAGGTGCTTCTTCAGGCTCTTCGTCGTATGCTGCAGCGTAGTTCTCCACCTCTAAATCATCCTGCCCCTGGCATCCTTTATTAAGTTTAGTTATAAGTTGTTGCTGCATTTTATTCACATTGTCTCGAATTTTATTAACCAATTCAAATTGTTTGCTAATATTCCCCTTCCTTTCCTCTATCTCCCTACTCACTACCCTCATTTCGTTCTCCATCTCGCAGGCTTCCTTATCTCCTTTTGCTACCCCAATCTCTTTCGATTTATTCTTCAACTTCCCCTCACATTCCTTTCTCAACTTTCCCTTCATTACATTCATTTCATTTTTACACTTGTCTACTGCAGCCTTTCTAATACTGTTCACCGACACCTTCTTTGCCTCCTCGTTCGAATCCCGTCCTGCACATTCAGAACTTACCCTCAAACTTCCTTCGGCGCTCCATCTCGCATTGCGTTTCACTCTCCCTGACATTTTTTCCCCTCCAACATCAAGGTTCCACTCCCCGTTCCCGCAATCTCCAAATAAATATACAAAATTATCCGAAAATAACTATTTACCTCGTTCACTGTATTATAGGCCAAAATCAATTCCGTTTCTTCCAATTCAGTTCCAATCCATCCGGAACATTCCTCTCCTCCAACAATTTACTACAATCCAATAATTCCACCCTCACACTGGCATTCCCTCCCGTATACATTTTTACGGAAGTTCCATAAAATTTACATTTCTCTCCCTTTTTCCGCCCCTTTACGCACTCGCACCTTTCATTATCCTCGTAACCCTTCGGACATTCCATTTGCCCCATATCCAGCTGACCATAATATAATTTTGAACAACGACTCCCCCGCACCACGTGACCGGGCGCAGGCACTCATATACATTTCTCAATCCTTTCACGTTCATTATCGTTGAATTAAACCTGCATCCTACTCCCTTCCGATACACGCAAGTACAATTTCTGCACATGGTCGCATTCTTCAACCACCCCGTCTCATCCACCCTAAATCCACATCGTCCAAAACTAACGCAACTGTCCTCGACCCTCGCTAACCAAAAGCATATTACTGCTAACCAAATCAATTGCATTTTGCAAACACTCTGCTCAAATTCCAGCGCCTTTTATACCTCTTCTTTCCTTTCTCAGCAATGGCCGACATCATGTGCAAGCACCTCGAGGGTTGTCGATGTCTCTTCCCCCTCACCGACGAAGAGCGCACCATCATCGCAAGATTGCCAACTCATCAGCTCCAAAAATTTCCCCCTCTAGATGTTGATCGCGTTTGGAATTCCCTCAATTTGAAATGCCAAACTTCCTTCGCCAAATTTAAACGTTGCCAAATCCATTGGAACCAACCTTGGATGCGCTCCCACATTGACGGTCCTGCACCTTTCATTTCCCAATGTCCTGTTTGCACCGAATAAATCTCCTTTTTCCTTTTAGGAATGGCTGCCGTTATGTGCAAATACCTCCGAGCCGGATGTACCCTCTGGTCCCTCGACAAGCACGAGAGGACCATCATTGCAGATTTAGGTAACTACCTCGTCCATTACCCACCTCAAGATGTCGACAGGGTGTGGCACGAACTCCCTCCCAACTGCAAAGAAATGTTTGACAAATGGACGAATCCAAAATATTCATTCATCGGATGCCGCTCAGATCACAAAGCTTACACCCCTGTTCCTCCCATGTGCCCCCTCCTCCTCCTTTTCGCATCGACTGCATCGGCTGTTATTGGGACTTTGAGGGTTGGTATCAAATGACGGGCGAACGGATTTATTATCCGTACGCCTTTAATTATGAACAGACCTATCATTGCCCCAATAACTATGTCATTTCCAGAAACCAAAAACAATATGTAAAACATTACCATTCTTCATAAATATATTTTAATTTTTATTAGAACTACTTTTTCTTATTTCATAGTATCCCTCTGCCTTCGAACTACTTTCTTATTTCATAGTATCCCTCCAAGGCAACTAGAATACTCAGGTAGGCCATTCCGGAGAGTCGCGCTGCCATTGGCTAACGCGCATGACGTCACTGAGAATACAGTTCAACCGCGAGGGTTAAACACTAGCCCCTCAGTATGTGTTATTTAAGCTCTGCTACGTGTAAAATCGGAAGGAATAAACATCCACTTGTGTATTATAATGAAGGTTCTTTCTAGCAGTTGTATTAAGAGTTTAAAACATGTTACTATTCATATGTACTTAATCAGTGTAGCTCAAGAAAATGACGAAGCAACCCATTGAAGATTTTTTTTTTTTTTTTACTGCAAGTTTCCTGATCATTTCTGCCTTCGCTCTTTTATTTAAGTGCCTAATTCTAATAAGGTTCTTGTCCTCACATTAAGAGAGATCACTTTGTGATGAATTTCGGGAAACTTGGAACTTATTATAGAAATTAAGTTTTGCATCACTCCATTACACTTCGCAGCACTTTGTCCATGGAAGCTACAAAATATTACTTCTGTACCTTGTTCTGCCGTTTCAAAACACTGTTTTCTTTCTTCAGGGTTTGTATCCGAGTCTTTAGTCTAATTATTTCCTCTTCAGCAACAACAGAGTGGTCAGGAGCTACCTCCGTGCTGGTCGACGGGTCCAATTTTTTTTTTTTTTTTTTTTTTTTTTTTTTGGGAGATAAACATACTATAGTAGACAGCGCCCTCTTTCGCACGGTCCTAACTTCGTACCGGCGATCTCTTGCTGATATTGCCTATTAATAAAAACAGTTTTTATTATTATTATTATTATTATTATTATTATTATTATTATTATTATTATTATTATTATTATTATTATTATTATTATTATTATTATTATTATTATTATTATTATTATTATTATTATTATTATTATTATTATTATTATTATTATTATTATTATTATTCCACGCATCAAACTTTTCTTATAAAAAAGGAGCGAATAAACTCAGTGTACACGTAGAAACAAATACATAAATGGAATGTATCTGATAATTACCTGCAAATTGGTTTTGCTGGTACCTGCTACTACCGCCTGAAATACATCCCCATGCCAATTAGGAATTTTCTATGACGGTACAGTGTCGCCCTTTAATTTTCTTTTCAGCGGCAAACCTAACAGCTAGTTTTTTAAATCCCGTTCATAGTTTTCGGGCAGGAAGTGATTGGAACAACTCCTTGCATTATTCACATTAACCGGATCAGCCCTTTTACAGCGTAAAACCCACTTGCGCTGTAGTTCTCGATCTTTAGGCAAACAATGGAAAATCACATTCGTGGTTTTATACGAAGCATGTTTGCTTTCAGCAACAGCGCAATGGTTTTCATAATGTTACGACAAAAAACACAGCCAATAACTACAATAGCTCGTAAGCAACTGCATCTCGTTTATTTCATCAGAAGGATTGTGTAATTTGCATGCACCAGCGCCTTATCTTATCTTATAATGTGCAATTACAATATTGCATTACGCACATTCTCATGTAAGCGTTCTTGCGTTGTATTCTCAGTGACGTCACGCCCCTCAGTCAGCAGTGACAGTGTATCCCTCTGCCTCCGAACTACTTTCTTATTTCTTAGTATCCCTCCGCCTACCTTCTCCTCTCGTTCACTTCGCCACCAGCCGCCGAGCCGTCAACATCTGCGGTGTGACGGGAAGATGCAGCGTGTAGGAGATGCAGTGAGTGGAGGGTGTGCGTGGGAAATTAAAAAAAAAAAGGCTTACTCATACCAAACCTAGGATCGACTTGTACCAACCAAATTTCAAAATGGTATAACTCCGCCCCAAAAGTCATTTGGTATAACTCGGCTCCAAATTTCATTTGGTAATACTCTGGTCCTCTTCAAGGACAAATGGTATAACTCCGGTGGTACAAGTCGATTTCCGGTTTGGTATGAGTAAGCTCCTTACTACTGAGGTACCAATGTTCGACAAGCTTGTGGTAGACAGACTTTACCATATCGTACAGTGGCAGACCACAGTCAGCAAGTGATGATGTTAGAACATCGTTGTTGGATTTGTAAGGGAAGTTGGAGTTAGAACCAGACAGCAGCAGCAAGACGCTGACGGCTCCCTAATGTGTGGACGTGAGGAGATTACTTCTACGTACTGTGACTGCTCCAAAAATGTTTTATTTCTTGTTAATTCAAATGTTGCCGAATGACCTATATATTAGATAGCATATGGTAGATCTTTTAATTGAAATTGTTATAGCAACTGTTGATAAAATCAGAATTTAGCAAAACGCTACATGTGAAGGGTAATTCGGGGTGGAAGGATTCGATGATGCTGCCTTAACAATATACTCTCGCCTCATTCCAAATAGGCAGCTGGTCGTATACATGGTAGCCAAGCGGTGAAACGATAGACCCAATGTTTTATTTTATTATTGTTACTTTAATAACAATTACTTATCTTGCAAAAGATAATATTTTAAGTATATTCATTTATAAAACGCAAATAATATATACTTATCGTTTTCAAAATAAATTCAACGTTATTATAAAATTGTCTTAATGTTGGTTGTATTACATCCCTTGCTGTTTACAACTAGCAGTTCCTTCACCTCAACTGCTGATTACAGAATGAGGACAACTATCAGTGATGATAACAACTACATATCTATAAGGGAAAGTTTCAGTTAGGATTAACTATACTTCTTATGCGTGTGCACGTCGGCCTCTGCCTTTGACGAACCCTTATATTCGTTTTACAACCCCCGACCCTTCTTCTCCCAGATCTTTCTGCAAGGTTGCCACCTTTCTCGATACGCCATGGGTATTGTAGGAGGTTTCGTCTAAATAAATGATCTTATGTCCATTACTGCGAAACTTCCTTAGTTTATATATCGCCAAGCTACAATTCTACTGGATTCCATATTAACCCTTAACTTATTCAAAGTGCGGTATTTGAAACCCAGCTCCTTTAGGAGAAGGCGCAAAGTGAAGTGCCCATAAGGAAGATCACAAATTTCTTGCAAATGTGCAACCAATTCGTCTAAGGTGGGAGCTCTCCCTTTTGCATAGAATCTATAAATTTCTCGACGAATTAAATCGCATGTGAAATTGTGTACTTTAGAGAAACGTTTGCTTTAGTTTTCACACTTGATCGGCGTCTTTAGTATTCCTTTCGTCACAATATTTCTTACTGTATTTCTGTGAATTCCCGTAATTTATCATCATTGTATGACCCCTTACCAAGGTTATTTCTCAGAACATATTTATGTGTTCAAAACAAGCGCTTGAATTTGCTTAGAAACAGTTCCCATTGAAACTTTTGTTTTTTGAGGCTTTTCTGGTAATATAACTCGGCCCAGTTATTCACACTATTGTCATCACTTTGATTATTTTCACTTGACTGAAGGTTATCTACTACTTCATTTGCATTTACCACTGCATTTCTCTCCCACGGTCTCCACATCGTGACACAACGAATTTCTGCACGTAATGAAACAGATCAACTGGAAGTTGGAACTTTGGCAACTGAGACTCCACGTGGAGTAAACATGCGACTGTCATTGGTATTGGTCCTCAACGACAGTGTTCCATTTCTGAAGTGCGGAGATAGATTTATGACGGTCATTAGTGGGCGGTAGGCTCAGGTTCCTTTGACTCTGAACTGCACACACGTTAACTAAACAGACTTTACCGATGTCTCTCAGGAGGGGGATGTGGTGAATGCCAGCTCTGTAGCACGTCGTAGGTTTACCATAGGATGGGATAGGATCGTACAGAGGGAAATGTAAAATGTGTAGTGTTCAACCTGTGCTTTCACTGCACACTGATGATTCATGAGATGACGAAGGAGCACCGGTGGAGTGAGATGTCGGAGGAAATCCGCCTGAGCTTGCTGTTGTTTACCACAAATCTCACTTTGCGGTCGACTGGAATCGAACCCGGACCGTCTTGGTGAGAGCGTCTTACGGAAGGGACATGACACTGCAACCATCTTGGTCTATTGCCCGGGAGGAAGAATGTGGCGAGAGGAGCCAGAGGGCGGCCGTCCCAAGGAGCACGGCAGTGCAGAGGGCAGGGTCCATACATTTTTACCAGTTGGAAACTCCGGTAGGCCAGTTCAATTCTACTGTGGTCCTGATACACCCCACCAGGTCGGCCAGGAGACCGTTCTACCGACTAAGAGCATATCACCCTGCCGACACTTCTACCCTGATGAGATATAATGTGAAATGTTATGTACGACGGAAAATTCGGAGTATGTAATTAACCTACGTAGCATTCGCCTGGTGACCCAGGAAAACCTTGAAAAATACTATGGGTCAGGTAGTCCGACCACGGGAATCGAACCCAGGCCTCCCAAATTCGGGCAACAAATGAAACCAACTGAGTCATCCTTCTCGGTTCTATAATTATGTACTCAGCATGAATATATCAATATATATATATATATATATATGAGGCGTGTGCGTAAAATAAGGTCTCCAATTTTATTTAACGTAGAAAACATGTTTATTGTCAATGAATGTTACATTGATGGAAAGGCGGAACTTACAGTTATTTTTCAACGTAATCACCATTACGATCGATGCATGCACTGTGGCAGTTTTTGTCATAGCACTCTCCCGCCAAGTTGCAAAGGGGTCTGGAAATCTGTTCCACCCAGGTGTGACTTCAACTCAGGAAACAGATGATAATCACTAGGTGCTAAGTCTGGACTGTCCCATCCGAACTGGTACAGGCGATCAGCTGTTGCATGTGCAGTATGGGGACGAGCGTTGTCGTGATGAAAAATCACTCCCTTCGTCAGCATTCCCCTCCGATTCTGAATGGCACGTCGCAATTTTTTTAAAGTCTCACAGTAGCTAGCGGCGTTTATTGTTCTGCCGGTAGGCATAAACTCGCACAATTCCGTCCCAGAACACACTGGCCATCACTTTGGCGGCAGAAAATGTCTGTTTGAACTTTCGTGGCTTTGGCGAATTCGAATGCAGCCACTGACGAGAACGTTCTTTCATAACCGCAACAAGCTTCTGCTCTACAAGCAGGTATTAAGGCTGGCAATGACATACGCCTGCCAAGTCTGGGGTGCAGCAGCCAAAACCCACCTCTCCAAACTCCAAGTCCTCCGAAACCGCTTCCTTCGGACTGCAGTTGCAGCCGAATGGTATATCCCAAATCAGAATATCCATTTATACCTATCCTTTCCAAAACTTTTCGATTACATCCTACAACTGTCCCACTCTTTCTATTCAAAATTACCAACCAGTTTCAACAGCCTCATCCGAGGACTTGGAGAATACGACCTAGACCCAAGACTTGTCCTAGGACCTCCTTAATGCACACACTACATCTTCAACAACCATTCAATCCCTGACTATTTATCACCTACCCTAAATTAAATAACCACCATCAACCTACCATCATTTCTTTACAAACCCTCATAATGCCAGTAAGGGACTTAGTCCCGGTATGGCACTAGTCGAAGGACCCTCCTTGGCGGAGGAGGACTCCCTTCAACACCTCTGTGCTGTGTGGTGTTGTGTAGTGCACCCAGGTTTCATCGCCAGTGGCAATTGAATCCAACAATTCCTCATCCTGTTCTGCTTAGCGCTCCAGGAATCGGTGGGCCGCTTCAACACGTTGCCGTTTATGGCTCTCGTTGAGCATTTTGGGGACCCACCTCGCACACACCTTGCGATAATGCAAAATGTTCGGTCAAAATCTTGTCAATCGTAGTCTTACTGACTTCAGGGATAAGTTCGCACAGCTCGCGAACAGTCCCACGCCGATCTTTAAGCATTCCTTGCTCCACTTTTGCAACTGTTTCGGCAGAAACCGAAGGCCGACCAGAACGCTGTTCATCATGGACGTCTGTACGCCCGTCTTTGAACTCTCTGAACCACTTTCGCACGTTTTTGACGTCCATGCACCGTGGCCCGTAGACTTCGCATAACTGACGATTAATTTCAGTGGGGGTGGTGCCTTTGGCACTCAAAAAACGAATCACTGCACGCAATTCGCACTTGGAAGTGATAGGAAGCTTCATCGCAAACGGCTGCCCAGCCAAGACTAATGAAAAGGACCTGAGCAAAAATACATCGATGTTAGAAACAAATTCAAATGGTAAAGCAACACAATCTGTTCTTCGTCTTGTGAAGGCCATCATAGGGACAAACCATAATGTGACAGTAGACAATTGGTTTATAGCCATTGAACATGTCTATGAGTTGCAAAAAAATAGGATTGACATATGTGAGAACAATGAAAAAGAACAAACAAGAAAAACCTACAGAACTTGCTCCCTAAGAAAATGAAACCAGTTATGTATGGATTCACAAATGATTGCAGGATTGATTACAGGAGGCGGTGTTATTCATTGTCATTAAAAGTGTAATATTTCACAACCAGCTGAACCTGTAAGTAATTTTCGCTTATAGAAGTTATCATTATACCTTCAACTTGAAGTGTAAATGTTAGGAACTTCGTGCGTTGCATAAAACGCATTATGTATTATATATTTAATTACATTTGGTTAGCTATCTTCGAAACATTGCTGTTTTGTTAGAGAAGCAGAACGTCAGTTGTCTGCAACACAGACTGTCTTTTGTCTAGTTGCCAACATCTTTACTCTATGCAGACCGAACTATCCTCCACCAGTAACACTCCCTGGAAAACTGAGACTGAAACAGTTAAATACCTCGGCGTACTCATGGATGGACGACTCACATGGAAACAACACATAAGTAACAAACTCAAACTAGCTCGAGCAAGACTAGCTAAGCTCTACCCTCTTCTCAACAAAAGATCTTCAGTGACACACTACTCTACACGACTTTATTAAGACCACTCCTACTATTTGCCTGCCCAGTCTGGGGAGGGACCAGTCCTTCCGAAATCAAACGAATCTCAACAAATGCACCATGGTTTGTCAGAAATAGTCAACTACATGGAGAAACTGGAATCAGCACCATTCAACAATCAATTTTTTTTTCACAAGCCGAAAAGTTCTACAGCAACCTAAACCACGTCTCAGGAGCCATTCACTATTCCCTTGGCAGAAAATCCAGCTTCCCAACCAGCATCAGGAGTCGTCTACCACTGGATCAGCTCTCACAACAAGATCTTCTGTAATACTTAAAACAATAATGTACCTACTTATGAGGGGTCCAATGGGGCTTTCCTCATTTAATTGTTATTCATTGTATCATGTATATAAATAATGTTTATGATCAATGATCTGTAGAGCGCAGATGCGCTGATTGATCAATAAATGAGTTAAAAAAACGATTGCACGTTATCTTCTGTACCAAAGAAATACAGTGCTTTTTGGTAATTTTACGTCCTCCAACGTTAAGTCATACCGGACGATCAGTGCTCTTATGCTTATCTCATCTATGCACATACAATGTGTGCCGAAAATGTAACCAAAAAACAGAAATTGTACAGTTTTATAATGAAACTAAAGGAGGTTTGATGCTTTAGATGAGAAGTGTGCAAATCTTTCAATAAGCCGACGTTCCAATTGCTGGCCATTGTTCTTTGCACTATTAAATATTAGCCTAGTCAATGCTTATATTGTCTTTAAGTAGTTTCCGAGAAATTCTGACCAAAGCAGACTTGATTTTGTGAAGTTTTCAGACCAATGATTGAGTCACAACTGAACGCAAGATTCCGAAACGGACAACTGCCTCAAAGGTTACGTCAAAATATAGTGTATCCTCAACAAAACTCTTCCAGACAGAAGTTGCAGAAACAAGTAAGATGTGGTATGTGCCGAATTTCTTGTGCTGAGTGTGAATGGGTGAACATTGTGCCAAGTAATCGGCGCTCAAAATTACTCCAACGTGTTCTCAGTAAAACAAAATGTTAATCACCAGTTATATTCATCATGCTAGATGGTACTGTGACTTTGTGGGTTCGTAGAATTAAAAGCCCGAGTTGCGGATATTCCAAATGTTCTTTATTTCCGTAGAAATACACTGTTCAATTCTCAGTAACAACATTACGTCACATACACACCACAATCTATTTTTTTATTTTTTGAAGTAAAAGAGATTGGGGTTCCGCAGAAGCACCTCCGTTAGTCTCGGTAAATGCTAAACTGCGCGCAAGGAAGGGCGCAGGAACGGGGGTTTTCTGGCTATGGACATGACACTAGGCCCTGACCATAGCACAGAGCCTCAAGGTGTGCGATTGTAAGGAGTGAAAAGGAGGTTAAGCGTTTATTTTAACATAAGGGTATATCTGACTGTGCACCAGTGGTGCTTGGGTGGGTATTGTGTAGTATTTGGGCCTATCGGCGTTTTGATCGCTGTGCAGTTGGATGGTTGAAGTTCTGCCGGTTTGGAAGTGTCGAGGGATTTCGAGGTAAGTTGTTTTGGAGCAGCTCAATGCGTGAGGTATTGCTTAAGTGTGTCCGGGTCGCAGCCGTGGCCTACGTTGGCTATTGCAATCATGAGTTCAATGCTCTTCTGGTTGAGTGCGTGCAGTATATTGGCTGTGAACTTCTGGTCGGCGTTTGTGGTCGTTGTTGCAGTTTCGATGCGTTGAAGCATTGTCTGCTGGGATGATGCTGCTGAGGCTAGCTGGTTGCTGAGTTCCTGGAGTTTTGCAAGTTGCTTGGTGATGGTGTGAACGGTGTCCAGTGTTGAAAGTGCGGAGTTGGCTATCTTCTCTGAAGTGTTGTGTAGCGTTTCCTGTATGATGTGAGTTTGACTTTCAACGGTGTCCTCCAGCGTGCCAAAGCATGGGCCAAGGTTGAGGACTTCAGAGTGAAGGTCCTGCAGGGTCTCACGTGTGGTGGCGGCTTCAATCTTTGCTTCAAGCGTGTCCAGTCTCTGATGGATGTTCCGAACCTCGGCTTGGAGTGCGTGGAGGGCTTCTAGCACTGAAGTGTCGGAGGCTGCGGTGGTGACTGGTGTTTGCGCTGCCGTGGCGGTACGTTGCTGTGCTTCGTCCCGGGCAGTACTGGCGAAAGTCCGGGGGTACTTTGGGCACTGCCAGAGCCATTTGCACGTAGCGCAGTACCGGCGGGCGCGTCGGAGGTTGTGGTAGATGCATTCGGCAGTGAGGGCACGAGCACCACAATAATGGCACCGTGGTGGAGCTGAGCAAGCCGAATCCTGATGCCCATATTTGCAACACCGCCTGCAAGGTGTATGCTTTTCCAGCCGGCTAGCCTCGATGCGTAGGTTCAGTCCTAACAAGGGTAATCTCGCATGCAAGGCGGCGTCGAAGTCGGCATGGTCGGCGAGCTGAAGTCGGACTGGAGGTGTGGTCCGTCCCCGTGACATAATCCTAGTGAGGGCCACCTTTCTTGTGCTGCGGCGACCACAATCTACCAAGGTCGATGACAATAACAAAGAGCGTTCTGATTACATCAGCTCTCGTTACATCACTCTACAGCTGTTTACTGCTTACGACTGACTCTTGGCGAATCGTCGCCTTCTAAAATACCTCATCGATAAATTCGAGACTGTTCCGGAACAATTAAGAAACCGAATAATCTCTATCATTCAAGATGTCACCAGAAATTTCCATTTATCTCAGTTTGTTTCGGCAGACCTTTATCTACGTGCTATCTTTATCTGTCGGCTCTTTGTGTACACAAGCCGCGCTATCGTAGATAACGGGTTCGCGATAGTATTATATAAAAAATTATCAGTTTTATAATGCATGAGATTTCACTTTGCACTTTTTGCACTATCCTTGTCTAGCAGGGACGCTGGGTTTCTTTCCTTGAAATGGTCAATTCCTATTGTGTTCCCTAATTACCTGCAGTGGTACGAGGGTAAGCACAGACATCAGTGATGTCGCAAGTGAAGGATCGGTTAACGTGTTGGAAAGGTATAAATGTTTATACAAGTTGAAAATCTTGTGATTATTTTAAACATGCTGCTGGGAATACTGCTAGTGTCTGTATTAGTTCTAGGAGGCGTGGAAAACGTGAAAAGCTATAAGATGAGATGGTAATTGCGATTAAAGTTAATAAAGACGAATACGAGGACCTAAAATGAGGGAAACCAACAATATCTGTGTCGAGCATAATTCAAAGAACTGCTGCAGGTACAGACGTTTCATCTCGTAATGTGAAAAGAATACTTAAAAAACAAAATGAAGTGCTGTTAAATGGTAATTTTATAGAGACTCCTGGTAAAATGCAAAACCCACAAAAACAGCAATAGACTTTTTCTGTGCCGCTGCAATAAGACAATCTATTTAATCACTCTATCGGACTGATTTTCTGCCCAACTTGGAAAATATAAATAAAGTTCTAAAATAAAAAAGTTCAGCGGGAGTTTATGGAGCTTGCGAAAAGTACTGCATCAAATGAAATTTAGATTTGTAAAGAACTCACGCGGAGGAAAGTTTCTGATGGAACGGCCAGACGTCGGTGCAAAAAGATTCGCGTTTCTAAGAAAAATGAAAAAGTTAAGAACTTCTGGTGCTCCTATTATTTACTTAGATGAGACCAGGATCAATATAAATCATACGAAAAACAAAGTGTGGAAGAGTGAAGAGGACGATTTTGAATTTCCACTACACATCGCAATAGAAAAAGGATAGCGTTTTATAATCTCACACGCGTGGAGTTGGACAACGCTCTTCTGAGTTATTTGATTTATTAATCAGTTGTTATCCAACATTCCCCCCAATAGTGCTATAGTAATAGACAACGCATCTTATCATTCTACTCAAAATCAACAAGGCTCCGACATCATCACTTAAATCAGTAATGCAATAATGGCTCCGTGACAACAGTGTTGAGTTTGTTCCGCTTCCACCAACGCTGTACTTTACGAATTAATAAAGCTGAAAAAAGACGATCTCAAAATGTTGAAATAGATCGCATAACGCAAATGCACGGCCAAGCTGTAACACGACTACCTCCGTATCATTGTGATTTAAATGCTACAGAACTTAATATGGGCACAGATAACAAAAATGTCGCGAAACACATCATATCAGTTAAGCATTGTGAAGTAAAAGTGTTATTTGATAGTGCAGTAGTTAAGTGTACGAACCAAACTGGCAGGGAACTTGTGAACATGTTGAAAATAGAACAGTTTTATTGGCAGAAAGATGGATTAATAGATGAAGTTAATGATAGGTTCATAATTAATTTAGAAGATTTAATTAGATTAATTTAGAAGATTCAGATAGTGAACATGAACTTTCTGACAATGAAGAGGGGGAACAGGAACCAAATTTGGAGGACAAAGAAGCATCACCCGCCACGGATGTGTCTGCCCTGCCTGGCTGGTCACTGTCCTGCCTTGCTGGTCATAAAAGAGGAGCGGGTTAGAAACAGATGGCGACTACGTATTTCTTTCTTTCTACAAACCAGGGGCCAAGTTAAATCTCGTGCATTACACAAATGTTTTGTCTGAAAAGCTCAGGGAACTAAGGTGTTGCATTTTTTCATTCTTATTTATATTTCCCAAATGGGAACCATATAAGTTCTGTGTTTGTTATGCTATGCCAACAAATATGATATTATTATGACCATGACCATGACGTGCTGGCTGGCTGTATATAGCCAGAAGGTTTTTGCTGCATGCCCACCCGTTAAGGGTTTTACCGCAGGTAAGATATTTGAACGGGTTTTTGTAGGATGGATATGGTGTAGGTTTTGAGAATTGAAGAATTTTGTGAGGTTACAATTTGTACCTTCGGGATGAAAGAACAGGATGCAATTCCCTGCACCCTGGTGTTCTTAATTTAGTTTTGGGTTGGGGAGAAATTTTGTTGCCAAAGAACTTAGGAGATTATGTGGAGCTCAGCTTTAGCTGCTGTTTGGATTAGCTCCTGGGTTATCTTGGGTGCCCGCATGCCATGCGGGGCACCCGATGTTGTGTAGAACGGCGTCTAGTGGGGTCATAATCTCCCAATGATCTAACAAGGGCGCTACTATGAGTTGGTAAAGTTGCGTAGAATTTTGTCGCCTGGCGCCTAACTTCGTCCTCCACATATGGAAGTCCCGAGGCTTCGTGAAGCAACGTGGTAGGAAAATAGTGACCCACAGAATAGATAGACCGTAGCCGTCCATTCTGTGCACGTTGAAGCCATGCCAACCAGCTATCTGCGGCCATGCCCTGGATCTCGCAGGCATATAGCATCACGGGGATTACCAGCGCTCGGAAGAGGTATAACCTCAGGCCAAGCGGCATCGAGCTCTACCCCAGCATAGGATACAGGGAAGCGTTAGCTCCCTGTACCCTTGCCGCTAGGTCTCTGATGTGCTAGCGAAAGGTTAGGCCTCTATCCAGTGTACCGGACAGAGTAAGTCCACTCTATCCTTCGACCTCGGAAGCTGAAGTTGGGGCAGTCTGCGGGGGTGTGGCGCTTTGTGAAAAGTATGGCATGGCTTTTGTTCGGATTTACGGACATCCGCCAACGCCGGCACCACTGTTGTGTGAGATGGAGGTGTCTCTGTATGGGGTTGAAGGCTCTGAGTATGTGTCTGTCTTTGCAGAACAGAAGCACGTCGTCAGCGTATTGTTATGTTCATTATACTTCCTTTCTTATACCACTTCAGTATTGCATTGATATTTATAACCGTTTCCTTGTCAGCCTTAATTATATTCTGGGGTTTGTCTAACCCCAGCTCACCAAATCGTTCCAAAAACCTTACCTCACCAGTTACAGAAACTCCAAAGAATACTTCCATTTTGATTAACCAGGTGTAAATGCGCTTAGCAACCGCCGATAAGGATGTGCTTCTGTCGTAACAAGGTCACTACAATCAATCACGGTCATCGGTTATCTTGTTGTCATGATATACGCAGCAGATCTAGATATCTCAAGTGTCCACTCGACTGCATTATCTCTTGCTTCACGAAGTAGAGTTGCTTCCCAGTTCTGTGTAATGATTTACGAGGGCGGTTCAGTAAGTACCCGTTTTAGGAATGAAGACCCAAGCTTTTTCGAACACAAATTACAGTAAAACTTCGTTAACGACCGACCCTCTCCCGGCATACAAACAAGTCATAGATAAGAAACGCACAGCGGAGAGGCATTGAAACCGATTGCCCAGAGAAAAAAAATGACTTATGAGACATTCTTAAATGCACATCTATGTACAACATAAAAATTCTTATGTAGTACAGAAGAGTTTGTCTCTGGCTGATGCCATTAACCAAATAGGCACATTGTGGCAACAACCAAGCAATTATAACGCGGATTGTAACATTTCCTGATCGAATGTAAAATACGAATTTGTCTCTGGCTGATGTCATTACCTAAATAGGCACATTGTGGCAACAACCAAGGAATTATAACGCGGATTGTAACATTTCCTGATCGAATGTAAAATACGAATTTGTCTCTGGCTGATGTCATTACCTAAATAGGCACATTGTGGCAACAACCAAGCAAATATAACGCGGGTTGTAACATTTCCTGATCGAATATACAGAGGTATTTTTTATCTTGAAAAGTGCAGAGCGCTGCGCAGTGGTATCTGGACGAGTCCACCTCAGAACTGTTGCAACTGTAGGGGAGGGCAGGACAGTTGCGTACCAGTTGCGACCAATGAAACACGTGCACAGCTACTCGTTAACACTACAGCTTGTTTCAAAGTGTGTTTGTCTCCTGGTTCCAAGAGAGCATTTATAAACGACGCCTCCTAGCAGCACATTAGGAAATAAAGTGCTACATTTAAAAACGCGAGAAGTAATAACCAATATCCATAGATTTATAAAAAAAGAAACAATGGTCTGAGTCAACTATAAAAATCTGGGGAAGGGTATCTGAGGCAACAGTTGTGTCTGAAAGAAGTTTAGAATAGTTATTAAGGAAAGAAAAGCCATTGGTGTTAGTGCAACAACGTCCTTCTCTATACCCAGTAAACAAAGATTAAGAACATGCACAAAATCTAATTTGAATGTTTTAATTCAGAAGTAGTTAGGCGAACTATGAATAATTTTTAAAGCACAGATAAACAAAGACTAACTTTGAAGAAAGTGCTTATGAAGCTTAAAAATTCTGACTTCCAAGGCAGTGTCTGAACATTAAGAAGAGTTCTTTTGAAGCTAGGATTATTTGAAAAAAAAAAAAAAAAAAAACACTAAGCGTGACAGACAAATTTTAATCGAACATCGCACCGTACGTGCAAAAAGGCTTAAGTATTTACGAAATATTCAGAGATATCGAAGTGAAGTTTATATAGTTTATATGGATGAAACTTATATAAATACAGCACATACTGGACCATATGCCTGGAGTGAAATACGTTGCAGGGACTCTGCAGCGATATTGAAAGGCCGACAGTTGTCTATCACGCCTGCTGGAGGAGAACAGGGTTTTGTTCCAAATGCCTATGCACTATTTAAGATCCAACAAAAGCGTGGCGATTACTACCATAGTAAGAATTACAACTTAGTTTATAAGAGCTGCAAAACTGGCTTCGAGAATGAAATTTGTTTTTAGACACCTTATGCACCGCCCTCCCCTCTCGTAATCTTACGCATGTGACGCATTGTGGCGATAGATGCACTATCCCCACCACAGTTGCTACTCATCCCTACCACGTAGGATTCCTGGCAAGATAAAACAATACATCTGTATAATAATATGCAAATATTAAAATTAATTTCTTAAATATCTGAAGACTTTTACTAGACAGGAATTTTACTACACATTTACTCATCTGCGGCCGCATCACTAAAACCAATAATGGACCTCTGAAGCCTTTCAAATGAGAAACTCATTCGTTGTCCCGTAAAACAAGATTTAGTTGATTGATAATCCGTTGCAAATTCGTTAATGATTTTAGCTAATTTAGTTTCTCGATCTGGCTTCTCTTTTTTCCATGTTTGCTGAGGTATCCCATTGAA
The DNA here is from genome assembly GCA_030765055.1 of Mantis religiosa. Classification (NCBI taxonomy): domain Eukaryota; kingdom Metazoa; phylum Arthropoda; class Insecta; order Mantodea; family Mantidae; genus Mantis; species Mantis religiosa. Next base: position 570,692 of record CM060960.1, read on the forward strand.
ATGTAAATGTAAATAATGAAGTAAATAAGGACATGAATAAGTACACTTCTAGAAAATATACAATGGTTGTACAGCAGATTTAGTTGCTCATCTTTGAAGCTCAACAAAGATGTTATTCTAATGTCTTCCTACCAACATGCTCTGTGTCATGCAGTTACACCTGTTTTGTAGCAATGAGTTGTATTCCACGATGCTAGTATCGCTGAGTTGTATAGCCATGCCTGGCCACCCTTACACTGTTCAAGGAAATCGGTACGAACTTCCCTAGCTCTAATGATGATGAATCCAGGTCTCATCGACAATGACTGACGCAAGAAGTCTTTCGGATTTCGCTTAAACTTCTTCGAAGTTGAAAGCCGCACCCGATTGTTGTCCACTTGAACAAACGTGGCATCCATCAGGCCGACATCTTTCTCATCTCCAACTTATCGTACAAAATATGAATTGTCGTTCCTGTCTCTGCCACTTGGTCAGCTAGAATCATATCGTGGACTTTTACGATAACTTGCTCTGTAACCACATCTGCAGGGCGCTCCTCGTCGACCACGTTTAAACTCGTTATACCAATATCTAACTGTTGTCATAGAGAACGAAAGGTCTCCAAAACGACATCCAATTTCACTTTTATCTCCTCGCAAGTTTTCACATCTAAAAGTAAAAAGCGAATCATCGAACGATACTGTAGTTTTTCCGTTTTAACAAAAACAATTGAACAACTTATTGAAATGTCGGTAAAATCCAAGCTAACGTATCAATCAGCCAAGGTGTAACGATTGACAGTAAATTGCCGTAGCATCTCCATATATTTTGAACCACCCTCGTAAATATCACAAATATAAAATAAACATTATTCACTACTTTCCTTCGATACATTCTCGCTGTAACAAAGGTGTCATATCGCTTAATGACAGTAACCTAATAATTCCTAGACTCAGCGTCACAATTACATAAGAGATGCTCCTGCTATAGCGTTAATTAAAGGAAATATAGAGGAATATGTTAGCTATAACACCAGAATTAAATATATCTCTCAATAACATATTATCGCCGAACTCATTGGATATACTCGGCCAAAACTTTGGATTGGGTTGTATTACGCTACAGAGATCCAAACTTGGTCTATTGTATGTAAGTCCCAAGTGGGGCAACCCGAGGAGGAAGGATGAGGTGAGAGGAGACAGAGGGTGGCCGAAACAAGGAGTCACGACAGTGCAGAAGGCGGGGTCCCTATAGTTCACCAGCTGGAAACTCCCCGGCAGGCCACTACAAGCGGAATCCACCTTACTGTGGTCCTGAAACAGCCCTAACAGTCCTACCGGAGGAGGAAGTGTTTACAAAGAGTGTATCATCCTGTCATACAGCGCCAAGACACCTCCGACCCTTCTACCCTGAGAGAGACCACCAGATGAGAGATGTTAAATGATAACATCTTTTTGAGATGAAATGGAGGGACAGCAAATTCGGGAGATGTAATTAACCTGGCGACCCGGGAAAACCTCGAAAAACCCATGGGTCAGGTAGGGCCATGGCAGTAGAACCCAGACCTCCCGAAACCACCTGAGCACTCCCGCTCGGTCCAACAATATTTCATTGGCTACTGTTCGTGAAAGTTCAACAATCAGTGGTCACCCTGGCAACAGAACAGTTACATCACAGCGAGGCTTGTGATGTGTTAAGATTGTCTTGGTAATGAAACTCTGGTTTGTTCCTTTCAAATCACTTATTCACTCTTGAACCTCATGTAGAGATTATGTATGTGCATGTGATATGCTCATGACGTCACTGGATGCATGTGTTAAGTAACAGGCTCCAGACGTATCTTCGGGATTACGTAATTGCAAATCCTTCGGTTACTAACCTGAGCAGCTGCATGACATCCAAATATTCGCTACAGGAATTGCACGGCAAATACACGTTTGGAGAACCTTGTATTCAGAAAAATAAATTAAGCGTCTATGTCCATGTAACATAAAGAAAAATATGAAAAGTTGGTTAAATACCAATTATGCCGTTTCCAAACATTCCGTCCGAAGGTTTTCAAGAAAAGCCCGCCATCCGCAACTAGCCTTTACATAGACAAATTTTAAAAACACTGCACTTTTATTTAAATTACCACATGGAAAGGTAACTCAAACTGTAAAATTCAATGCCATTGCCGGGTTGGTGTTAACCATTGAGCTACCATGGCAACATGTCAGCATGACATAACATTTTTAAACTTGTAGTATTTCCTTCCTCCCGAGATTAAGGTAGTCTCATGCGTACATATATAACAGCAAGCCAGTTAGAGAATTTAATGTCGGCTTGGCAAGTTGCCATGGTAACTCAGTGGTTAGCGCAACCGGGGAATTTACAGTTGAAATCCCGGCTATGGCACTGCATTTTACAGTCTAACTTTACAGACTAGTGTAAAACAATTTACATAAAATACCTTATGTTTGAGATATTAACACGACAGATAAAATGTATATCTTCAATTTTCAGCGAATGTTCTAAGAAGTGCTCTACATTCTGAAAGACATTTGTGTATCTGGTAAACTGTAAGAGATAGTCAAAATATTATTATATTACAAACATACATACATCTAGTTAAAATATAATTTATATCAAATACATTTTTGTACAGTTAACCATTTCTGAGAAATTAATTGTTAATTGTTTAAATTTTCCAATACTTATACTTTTGACAAATATCAAGTCGTTATTCATTTTTTATCTCTTGTACATACAAAGACATGACAAAACATGTGACTATCACTTAAAGTCGACTATTCACATGTCGCCAGTGGCTCGATTACTGTATTAAAGGAAACAGTAAACAATTAAATGTCATTTAGAATGGCCTAGTTGGAGTAGTTAATTTTGTTGTGAAGGTTCCATGTGATATTTGAGTTTGACAAGCACGAAACAAAACAGCGTTATACACTTGGGATATTGTCCGAGCATTAGACACGCAACGGATTCGGGTCATTCAACTTGTCTCTTTTGTTAAACTTCCTAACGAAGAATTCCTTTTTAGTGATGTTCATCAACATACAGGACTGGGAGGTTGACGAATTCCATAGTGTCTGAAGATAGGCCCAACATAATATTTAACTTAATTATGCGTCAGTAAATGGGGGACATTATTTGCCCTTTTGGCTAAATTTAAAGATGCTATTTTAGAATTTCTATTTAGCTTTGTTTCTTTGTTAGTCATTTTGTGATTTAAAGGTCCTTTTGATAGCATTTTTTTATCTGTTTAACAGTTTTTTTGCAACTTTAACTCCTTCTTCCTGTTAAACAGAGTGTAGTGTAAATTCTAATATTTTTAACTAATACTATTTACAGCAGGTAACTGGTGAGAGGACACGTTCTATTGTACTGGAGTCAGTAGCACCAGCAGAGAACCTAGTAAAAACTGTCTAAATACACTATTACTTTTCTCCACAAGAATTGACTCGTTCCAAGTATGCACCAATGACATCCGTTGATGTAGAGAAGTTTTTCAAAGTTTCACAACAGCCAAATGAGGCAAGCTTTTGAAGTAACCCGACGGTGATTAAGACAAATGTGATTTAATTGTATCTATTTAAATTCGTTTTCCCAAAATATCCCTTGCTGCTTGCTGAATCAGAAGAACGTGTCTTACATGAACTGCTCGCGCCGTGGCCGAGCGATTAGACCGCTTGACTCTCACCAAGGTGGCCTGGGTTCTATCCTAGGCGACCGCATGTGAAATTTGTGGTGGAACAACACGGCGCTGGGGGGGGGGGGGGGGCGGACTTTCTCCAGGATGTCATTCCACCGATGCTACAACTTCATCTCATGTGTAAAGCATTTATTTTAGATCAAATATCATAAAAAGTTGTAAATATTTTAATTTTGTATTTTAACCGGTAACCGGTACGGCTTACCTATTTTCTCCGCAGAGTGGCGCTGCGGTTCTCAGTGCCTTTCAGGCACTATGCTTTGAGTTGTTCAGCATTGAGGATGTGTGTACACATCATTAATTGTTGTTTTTCTCCTTAGCGAGGTCAGGGTGACCCCACCATACTGATAACGTAACTATTGCGGTATGTTTCAGAGGAAATATCGACAGTTTACGCAAACAAAATATATTATATTGCATTGTATGTTGTTACAGAGAGATGGCGTCAACTTCACAGAAGCAAATGAAAGCTGATGACCCACAGTTTCAGGAATGGATGTTATCCATTGCAAATAAATGAGTTAGAGAGTGGCTTTAGGGATTCTGATGATTCACAACTTGACCCAGACTATGAAAGTGTTCATCACTGATTCCGAGCTAGAAGAAGAATTACAAAATGAGGATGAAGAAGTAGTAGTAATTTGTAGTATTTTAAAATTGAAAAGCTCATATATACTGAGATAATTGAATACTGCAGAGCCACAAAAAGAGGAATAGATGCACTTGAAGAATGCACTGTTTACGCGACCAATAGACGCTGTAGAAGGTGGCCTCTTGCTATTTTCTACATAATGCTGAACATTTCCACGCTGAATGCATTTGTAATACAATCAAAGTGTTATTAAAATATAATATATTTTACTGTTTATGTCGCAAATAAAATATCTTTTGATTTTCTAGCTGTAGCCTTTTTCATTCGGCAGGAATTCTGTGTCATTATGATAAACAACGAGGGATAAACAAAATTTTACTGCATAAGAAATGTAGATCTTGTTAAAACATTCAATTGATACTAAATACATTTTGTGTACAGTTAACCATTTCCGTGATCTTCCTTGTTATTTGTTTAAATTTTCCGATACTTATACTTTTGTCCAATAACAAGTCGTTATTCACGTTTTTATCTCTTGGACATACAAAGACATAACAAAGCATTTGGCTATCAAAGTCTACTGTGTTCCCTTGTAACTACAATAAGATAATGTTTATCTTAAAGTAGATAAAAGAGTAAGGAAAGTCATGGGACACCCTCTGTGGATGGAATTTGTGAATGGGTTGCTTGGGTAATGCATGACAAAAGAGGAGCGGCAGCGCTTCCGGATCAATACGTCACATGCACGCACCCTCATCACGCAGGCACCCTCCACTTTTGCATGGATTCAGTTATATCACCACTTCACTCAAAACCAAACCAGCTAACATTATCTTTAAAAATAAATATGAACTCTTCATTTCTGTCTTCATTTTTAAAAAAGAAATCAAAACTTTTGAACAATGTTCGTGAAAAGTGTTGTTTAGGGTGGGAGATTTTCTTGAAAATCTTAGTATGGTTAATATCGTTGTTGAATTTATAAATAGTACAGAATATAAAACCCCATTAACATAAATAAGTTAAGACAAACACAACACGAACTCTAAAGCTTGTTAGGTTAATAAATAAGGCCATTCACAATGATATTCGTTGGGATGTAATATAATAAAGTTATAACTAGATTTGCATAATATTTATAAATGAAGCTTGGAGAATAAACTTCATTTCAATGTTAAGAAATATTTCTTTATTATATTCACCAGAAGCAAGCACTAGTTAATTTCTAATTACCATTTAGACAATTTTCTGTTAGCTAGAGTGAATTCCATAAGAGATTTAAGTGTTAACATGGCCCAACAACACTTTAAGTTATAACAACAACTCTCTTAAAAAGTTGGGTTTTGTATTTCGAATCTCCGGGGACTTTGAGGTTATGTAACTTGGAATATGCCTCAGTTGTATGGTCACCTATGTTAAAATAATGTAATAGTCAACTACAGAAAATTGAAAAAAGATTTATGATATATAATATACGACAAAACACACGGCGTATTAACTTATAATCAGTGAATTCCTTATTTCCAATTGCTAAACGAATTTAAAATAATCTTACTCTCTGACGGCAGAATACTTGCTGATAATTATTCCTGTATAAACTTATGAATGGTCTGGTATTAATATGCAGCGAAAAATTACTTTATCAAATCAATTTTAATTCTAGTATTACACATTTCAGAAACCGCCAATTACTTCAGTTTAGAACACCAAAAATGTCATCGCACAACAATTCCTCTATTTTAAGGTTATGTACCAAATACAATGGACTGTCGTCTAAAACAGAACGGGATCTTAGTTTCCCCTATTTACGCTATACCTTTTATTATAACACTGTTCCCAATGTCCTAGCTTTTCGTATTCTTCTTTATACTACTTTCTGTATTGCGTGTCTTCAGTCTTACTTTTTGGTATTACGTTTCGCATTATCCTTTCTGTTACCTTTTGTCATATTTAAGCCAAGTTTGTATAACTACTGTGTATGTAGCTAATGTAATTGCAGCATTGCTCTGTTGTAGCACAAATAAACAAATAAAACGAACATTATTGCCAAACCTTGTCAACTCCAAGCCTTCATGTTTGCGTTTGGTGATTAAACAAAAGACTCGCGTTACACAAAAACGGGAGAGAAGAGATATCGAGTCATTTGACGACAAATTTATTACCTTATCTCAAAAGTATCCTTGTCTTTATGACACAAAGCATAAATCCTATAAATATAATTTACTGAAGGAAAATATATGGAAGCAAATTGCGAATGAACTGAAATGTGAAGGTAGACATGAGTTGTTTATATCATTTACTAAGTTATCTATCGACTTTGTGAGGTTAGGTGAACTATAAAACATTTTGCTTTATTTATATACGGAAAAACCACAATACTGCAATAATTATTTTGATCAGTTGTCATTGTTGTTGGCAAAGTACTCTTCTATATCAATATTATTAGTGTTAAATTATTCTGTAGGTTTTGAAATGGAGCAGTTTCGTGAAATGTTAATAGTGTAGTATAAACAGCTTGGTCCTAGTATTGTAAAAATTGTTAAATAAATTGATGATATAGTTATTACTTTATTTACACGTAAACGTTATGTCATTGTGAATAGCAGAGCGAATTTCACATTCATTACCTCGCGTTAATTGTTTATGCTTCTATGTGGGCGGGGCATAAGAAACGAAAACTAGAAGTTTGTGTCTGGCAGAAACACCCGGAAATAAACAGAGGTGAAACCACAGAATGTCCTTAAACCACAGCGTTCTCGCTTCTTCAAGCACAACAAACCCGGATACATGGCATCACCTCGTACTTTTAACTTAATAATAATAATAATAATAATAATAATAATAATAATAATAATAATAATAATAATAATAATAATAATAATAATAATAATAATAATAATAATAATAATAATAATAATAATAATAATAATAATAATAATAATAATAATAAATAATAATAATTAATAATTAATAATAAATAATTAATAATAATAATAATAATAATAATAATAATAATAATAATAATAATAATAATAATAATAATAATAATAATAATAATAATAATAATAATAATAATAATAATAATAATAATAATAATAATAATAATAATAATAATAATAATAATAAACATATAGGCTTACTCAAAACATACATGGCTAAATATACACAATTAAGACACTATAATAATGTATTTAAACCAGAGTGCCTCTATGGAGCAGAAACATTAATTTTGAACAAAAAAGCAGACTTAGAAAATATAGAAAAAGAAGAGCGTAAAGTTCTTAGATAACTTTTAGGACCACGAGTCGTAAATGAGGAATACGGGCTTACAAGTAAAAGGAAAATAAAAAGTATACAGATATCCATAGTGATATTACGAACTGAAATTTTAAACTGTATGTACCTATTAAACGATTAACTTCAAATAGGCTCACGAAATAAATGATGAAATTTTCCGAAAATAGAAGTAAAGCACAAGTAGACACTATGAAATGGATTAGTGAAGTAAAAAATGATTTAAAATTGGCAGGAATCACACAAGATGATATCCTAGATAGCGACGTCTTTCAATGAAGGTGCATAAATGGCAAGTTGACTAGAACAATGTGGACAGACGAGAAAAAGAAAACCAACAGCCAAACAATGAGACAACTTTGGATTCCAAGAAGAACTAAGAAACATCTCGAAGTACTTTGCGCAATGCTATATTCGTTCGAAAATAATAATAATAATAATAATAATAATAATAATAATAATAATAATAATAATAATAATAATAATAATAATAATAATAATAATAATAATAATAATAATAATAATAATAATAATAATAATAATAATAATAATAATAATAACAATAACAATAACAATAACAATAACAATAACAATAATAATAACAATAATAATAATAATAATAATAATAATAATAATAATAATAATAATAATAATAATAATAATAATAATAATAATAATAATAATAATAATAATAATAATAATAATAATAATAATAATAATAATATACTTCAAATTGGAAAATTTTCTTCTAAATTTTCATGCCGTATCCTTCCTTAATTAGTAAGTTTGGTACTTCAGCATTATTTCGTTTTCTCGTATTTATATGTTCACAGGCAGATCAGTGTCGAGGTGTGACTTTCAGCTCCAAATAATAATTTTCATTAAAATAAGAGAGAATAATGAGTCAAAGAATTAAGGCTACTCTTTAGTACTCTTTCTATTGTACAGTCACACGTAGGTCCAGTAGCGAGAGGTGACTTTCAAAACGAGGGAAGCTCCAAATAATAATTGTCATTAAAATAAGAGAGAATAATGACTCAAAGAACTAAGGCTACTCTATACTACTCTTTCTATTGTACAGTCACACGTAGATCCAGTAGCTAGGCATGAGTTTCAAAGCGAGGGAAGCTCCAAATAATAATTGTCATTGAAATAAGAGAGAATAATGACTCAAAGTACTAAGGCTACTCTTTAGTACTCTTTCTATTGTACAGTCACACGTAGGTCCAGTAGCGAGACATGAGTTTCAAAGCGAGGGAAGCTCCAAATAATAATTGTCATTGAAATAAGAGAGAATAATGACTCAAAGTACTAAGGCTACTCTTTAGTACTCTTTCTATTGTACAGTTACACGTAGGTCCAGTAGCGAGAGGTGACTTTCAAAACCAGGGAAGCTCCAAATAATAATTGTCATTGAAATAAGAGAGAATAATGACTCAAAGAACTAAGGCTACTCTTTAGAACTCTTTCTATTGCACAGTCACACGTAGGTCCAGTAGCGAGGCGTGACTTTCGAAGTGAGTGAAACTCCAAATAGTAATTTTCATTAAAATAGAAGAGAATAATGACTTCAAGAACTAAATTTACTCTTTACTATTCTATTGCATACTTACACGTAGTTTCTGCTCACACTACAGGCTTCCCCTCTCCACACAGACGTTCCCTGGCCCATGTCGCGTGAACTGTTTGCCTAAAATAGAGAAAATATGCAAATCACACACTTCTGCTAATAACTTAAAACTTCACAAGAAGTTGCTGTTTTTCAGCACTAAATACCTATCTATGTAAAATACTATTGCAATTTAAATATAACCAAAGTTGTATTTATAAGCGTCACCTAAAAAAGCAACAACAAAAAAAGAGTCGCGTTTGGTTCCAGAAACCTACGAAGTACGGCATTCAAGGTTACGAATGCGTAAATACAGTATTGAAAGGGCTCGCAGAATCTAAGCAGCTGTCAAATTTTCTGCAGCACCGCAGATGTTCACGCGTCCCACTGCATGCTACGACACTGAAGCATATTCGCCGAAACTTTTTTCTAAAGATGCTCTTTTGGGGGAGGGCGGGTGCTAAAAACGTGTCATTCCTGTGATATCTCTATATTGTATTTTTGTATAGAAAGTAGAACTTTAATTTCATGAATGTATTTATGACTGTGCATAACTCAAAGTTGAAATGACTTAAAAATCAAAGTTAGCCTTTAAAGTCCAAGGATACGACACCCTAAAGTTCAGAGTACCCTTTATACTGACATTTAGGATAACTTTTGTCTCTAATTTTAATTAAAACAACACATATCTAAGATACTTTCACAATAAATGAAATTTGCATCTTTGTGAATGTCCTCATAAGTGTTCTTTATTCTAAATGACTTTTGTATAACTGGTAAACTGTAAGAGATTATTACTACACAACAAATGTATATCTAGTTAAAATATGCAATTTGTGCCAATCATATTTTTGTGTACAGTTAACCATATTCGAGGTATTCCTTGTTATTTCTTTAAACTTTCCAATACTTTCGTCAAACAGCAAGTCGTTATTCATTTTTATCTCTTGTACATACAAAGACATGACAAAACATTTGACTGTCACTTCAAGTCTACTGTATTCCCTTGTAACTACAATAAGATAATGTTTATAGAGCAATAAGGGTTTGTACAAGACGGTGATGTAGACTAACGTCTTGTAGAATGCAACAATATCGTGACCGACATACAGCAGTTGTGTTTGCTCATCACGAGGGCGCGTGATAACAATAATGAAGACAGTCAGTTGTTTGTAACGCAACACGCAACCTCCAAGAATTGAGGGCAACTGGACAAGAGCTTAAACCTCAGGTTAACAAGTCAAGCCAAAAATAGATTTTGTAGTCAATAGAAAACTTATTGACCCAAGATTCCTTAAGCAGTTGATCCGACTGATGGTGGCCATGAGATGAAGTAATTCCTTTCTGATATGTCATCAGCAGACACCCATCTGTAGTGCCTACATCAGACTGCCTGCTTCTGGAGCGTATCTAGGACCCGAGTTCGTATCTCAGTCAGGGTCAGTACGTTTTCCCTTATCCGGAAAGATGAATGTCTGTTAACTCTAAGCTCTATGTACTATGTACTTATTAGAACATCATTTAATTCATCGCCCGATATGACTTAACGTTGGAGGTTTTCTCTTATCCTGAAAGATGAATGTCTGGTAACTCTAAGCTCTATGTGCCCTGTACTCATTTGAACATTATTTCATTTATTGTCCGATATGACAACGTTGGAGGTTTTCTCTTACCCTGAAAGATGAATGTATGATAACTCTAAGCTCTATGTACCCTGTACTTATTTGAACATCATTTCATTCATCCTCCGATATGACTTAACGTTGGAGGTTTTCTCTTATCCTGAAAGATGAATCTCAGATAAGTCTAAACTCTATGTACCCTGTACTCATTTGAAGATCATTTCATTCATCCTCCGATATGACTTAACGTTGGAGGTTTTCTCTTATCCTGAAAGATTAATGTCTGATAACTCTAAGCTCTATGTACCCTGTACTCATTTGAAGATCATTTCATTCATCCTCCGATATGACTTAACGTTGGAGGTTTTCTCTTATCCTTAAAGATGAATCTCAGATAAGTCTAAACTCTATGTACCCTGTACTCATTTGAACATCATTTCATTCATCGTCTGATATGACTTAACGCTGGAGGTTTTCTCTTATTCTGAAAGATGAATGTCTGGTGACTCCAAGCTCTATGTACCCTGTACTTATTTGCACATCATTTCATTCATCGTCTAATATGACTTAACGTTGGAGCTTTTCTCTTGTCCTGAAAGATGAATGTCTGATAACTCTAAGCTCTATGTATCCTGTACTTATTTAAACATCATTTCATTCATCGTCCGATATGACTTAACGTTGGAGGTTTTCTCTTATCTTGAAAGATGAATGTCTAGTAATTCTAAGCTCTCTGTACCCTGTACTCATTTGAACATCATTTCATTCATCGTCCGATATGACTTAACGTTGGAGGTTTTCTCCTATCCTGAAAGATGAATCTCAGCTAACTCTAAGCTCTATGTACCCTGTACTTATTTGATCACGATTTCATTCATCGTCCGACAGGACTTAACGTTGGAGGTTTTTTCTTATCCTGAAAGATGAATCTCAGCTAACTCTAAGCTCTATGTACCCTGTACTTATTTGAACATCATTTCATTCATCGTCCGATATGACGTAACGTTGGACGTTTTCTCTTATCCTGAAAGATGAATGTCTGGTAACTCTAAGCTCTATGTACCCTGTACTCATTTGAACATCATTTCATTCATCGTCCGATATGACTTAACGTTGGAGGTTTTCTCTTATCCTGAAAGATGAATGTCTGGTAACCCTAAGCTCTATGTACCCTGTACATATTTGAACATCATTTCATTCATCGTCTGATATGACTTAACGTTGGAGGTTTTCTCTTATCCTGAAAGATGAATGTCTGGTAACTCTAAGCTCTATGTACCCTGTACTTACCTGAACTTCATTTCACTCATCGTCCGATATGACTTAACGTTGGAGGTTTTCTCTTATCCTGAAAGATGAATGTCTGGTAACTCTAAGCTCTATGTACCCTGTACTTATTTGAACATCATTTCATTCATCGTCTGATATGACTTAACGTTGGAGGTTTTCTCTTATCCTGAAAGATGAATGTCTGGTAACTCTAAGCTCTATGTACCCTGTACTTATTTGAACATCATTTCATTCATCGTCTGATATGACTTAACGTTGGAGGTTTTCTCTTATCCTGAAAGATGAATGTCTGGTAACTCTAAGCTCTATGTACCCTGTACTTACCTGAACTTCATTTCACTCATCGTCCGATATGACTTAACGTTGGAGGTTTTCTCTTATCCTGAAAGATGAATGTCTGGTAACTCTAAGCTCTATGTACCCTGTACTTATTTGAACATCATTTCATTCATCGTCTGATATGACTTAACGTTGGAGGTTTTCTCTTATCCTGAAAGATGAATGTCTGATAACTCTAAGCTCTATATATCCTGTACTTATTTGAACATCATTTCACTCATCGTCCAATATGACTTAACGTTGGAGGTTTTCTCTTATTCCGAAAGACGAATGTCCGGTTTTTACTGATGTAGAATACCTCAAAACGTGCACTTACAGTAAAATATTGAGTGTTGAATGTATTAGTGGCATGCGATAGCTTGTGTATGTGGTAGCTGAAGTGAAGGGACTTTTATTGTGATGTACGTATTCCCGCCGATACATCGATCTGGGACAACAAAGGGATGCCTAACACGTGACCAGCCACCTCGCTAGAGCACCCAAGCGTGCAATATCTGCACTAGATGTGAAACAAACCGGACAGGTTCTTGGCACGTGCTGGAAACACAATTTCACCCGCTCGCTTGTAGTTACTAAATACATAAGTTGACGGTTGGGTGAAGCTTACATCAAGGACAGAGCCCCAGAATGGGTTCGACCCCGTGCCCCCAGTCAGGGTTCTAAGTGTTGCCAGGGAATTCGAGCCCCAGGAGAGTGTGAGAGGTCCTGCCACCGAGAGTTGACACTGTCGCTTCTCTGCTGTCCAACCACACTTAAACGACAACAATCAGTTGTTGATGTTGACTTACAATCATTTTCAGTTACACAGAGTAGGCACTTCAATGCTCCCTTGTCTCCGTTACATGCACCAACTTGCGCTGCCACAACTTTTCGACGCACACGGATATATTACCGCGAACCCGATTGCGATAAGGCGGCTTGTCACACAAAGGAACGGATAGGTTTCACGTAGATAACGAGCTTGCATAAGCAGATAAACATAGCGCTTGAGATAAAAGACTTACCGAAACAAACAGACTTGATTATTCGGTTTCTTTATTCTTCTGGAAGAGTCTCGAATTACGAATTAGGTATTTAAGGACGTGACGGCTCGCAAAGTGAGTAGTTGTAAAGCAGAGTGAGTTGTGAAATGAGAGACAGCCAGCTGTGTTGTTGTAACGAGAGCTAAGGATGTAATCTGCTGCCACGGTTTGTTATTGTGATTGACCTTGGTAAACGGATGGTGTATGTAACGTAATGCTGCTGTAATCTATAAGAGCATTTCTACGAAAATAAAGGAGATTTTTAATTTCTACAACTCGTCCTTTTAATTCTACGAACCCACAAAGTCAGAATATGATATTGTGGCTTTGTGGGTTCGTAGAATTAAACGTCCAATTTGCCGAAATTCTAAATGTTCTTTATTTCTGTAGAAATACACTGTTCAATTCTCACGTAACAACATTACGTCACCTATACAACACAGTCTACCATGGTCCATGACTATGAGAAACAGTGACAGCTGATTACAAGAGCTCTCGTTACAACAACACTCTTGTTACAACAACAACACTCTGAGCTGTTCTCTGCTTACTCACTCTGTTTACAACTAACACTTGGCGAGTCGGCACTTCCTTAAGTATCTTATTCCTAACTTCGAGATATTTCCGGAACAATAAAGAAGATCAACTTTTATCTGACAACCGAGATATCACCAGAACCTTCCAAACACTGAAACCCTGTGCAAACGTAGTCAGACTGAAAAATGCAATGCCATAGCCGGGATTTGAACCATGGATCTTCTGGTTTCCGTCCAGCCGCTCTACCATTGAGCTACTATGGCCAACGTGCCGATATGACATTAAATTCTCCAACTGACTCGTATTTTCCCGGTAAACCACTTAGGAGTTCTCATAAACACATGAGACAAAACTTTAATGGCGACTTACAACATGTAAGTACTTTTAGGCCCGGGCTTTATAGTTTAGTAGTTTACTTGTCTGGAAGTTTTCTTTTTAGTAAGAAAACTTTGAGTTTTTAAGTTTATTTGTATCTGGTAGTCATTATAAGGTAGACTGATTAATTTTCCATATTGTATATAGGTTGCCTAGTTATGATTATTTTATTCCTTTAAAGTTCGCTGTCATAACGAAAGAGAAATCAGAATTTAAACACAGATGCAGTTTGGTTGTAATATATTAAAAAGTTAACAAATCATTACACTTTTGACACCCCTACATTACATATACCATGAAATCGAAAGCAGTTTTATTTTGCCAGCTTGGCGTTATGCGGTTATCGGAAAATAAACAAAACACAGCGATGGTTTCCATGGCGACGGGAATGAGTGTCTTTGTTCTGCGGCGGAGTCAATTAAATTGTGATGCATGACCGCCCGTGGCGCTGCTAGCGTAGCGGACCGGAAGTCGATACGCGTTTGTTACTCCCAACATAAAAGGTAACGCACATATTTCTCGCTTTATTCTTTCAATCAAGTTACCACAGAAACAGGAAACGAAGCCTTTGTAAATATTGGGGTCAAAGTGTGAGCTGTTTAAAAGTACAGGGATCTGATATGTAGTACTCACATGACTTTCTCAACCCTTTTTAATTTATTTATTAACAATGTATGCTGCGTTACATCGTAACACTACATGCATTCCTTAAACTTCATTATAGCTAGTTGTAGTAATTACAAGTTTTACAAGTTTTCAATGTACAATACAGCAATGGTTTTGACTATTGTTTTACAGTTTTTCAAAGTCTATTTTTTTATGAATTTTAAAAATTGTTTTTGGTAGTGCTTGACTAGATCACTGTTTGTTGCCGGCCACTGTCTACCTCTCAGTCTAATGTTTTGTGTTAGTTCTAGTCTTTCATTGTTCAGAAGAGGACAATCGTATATTAAATGATTCACTGTTTGCACATTGCACTTTCCGTTGTTTTGAATTTGTTGTAGAAGTCCCTTGTCTTCCCATGTCCAGTTAGGATGGCGGTAGTCTGTCCGTTGAGTGGGATCCTCACTTTTAGTCGTTCTTGCTGATTCTTCCTTTTGTTGTGTTCTCCCATTGATCTTGCCACCTACGCAGTCCTTTCTCTTCTGCCTCCTTGATTGTGTGTTCTGAGTATCTCGCTGTAGATGATCGCCCGGTTGTCTTCCTGTGCTGCCTCCTTTTATCTACTTCAAGATACAAATTATCTTATTGTAGTAACAAGGGAATACAGTCCACTTTAAGTGATAGTCAAATGTTTCGTCGTGTCTTTGTATGTACAAGAGGAACAAAAGTGAATATCGACTGGATATTTGACAAAAGTATAAGTATTGGAAAATTTAAATAAATAACAAGGAATGTCTCAGAAATGGTTAAATCTGCACAAAAATACATCCGACATAAATTGTGTGTTTTAAAAAGATATACATTTGTTATGTAGTAATATTTTGTTTTTCTCTTACAGTTTATCAGTTATACAAAAGTCATTGAGAATAAAGAGACTTCTGAGTACATTCACAGAAAATTCAAGATATACATTTGTTGTGTAGTAATATTTTGTCTATCTCTTACATTTTATCAGTTATACAAAAGTCATTGAGAATAAAGAGACTTCTGAGAACAATCACAATGATATACATTTCATCTTTCGGGAAGATTCCTTAACTGGAATTTTACTAACAATCGTCAGAGACATTTTGAAAGGCAAAAGCATTACATAAAACGATGCATAAATAAGAATTACACGAATGTAAATGAAAACGCTGCTGAGGTAACGTCATACAGATACGATATAGATGATAATCTCTGTTGCCGCCAGAAAGGTCAGTCCTTCAAGACCAACGACAGAAAATGTCAATACATTATTCACGAATGGTTTACTCGTGAATCTTTTGCATTTTTCATGCCGTTTTCCATATCAAGTTTGATGACGCACGTTCTTGTCATCAAAATAGATTTCAAAGTGACCTGGTGGAGCTGAGAGTCTTTTTAGCAAGTGTCTTCTAGTGTGATAATTCTGAAGAGTCTTTGGGCAGTGTTAGATGTATAAATTAAACTAAAAGCCAATATAGAAGTGCAGTTTTTACTGGATAAAATCACGTATTTACCCCTAAACTTACATATCTGAGAATTTTCGGAAAACTTTGCAAAAGTAAATTTTCTAAAATTATTATTAAAGTCACAATCAGTTTAATTGTTAACATACTGCGAGGAAGTTTACATGTTTCTTAGTTCACTTTTCTTCGTTGTTAATTACGTAGTGTATACCATCAAAAAATTTGAAACCAACATTTTAGTGAAGAATAAAATGAAATATTAGTACATAACAAATGTATATCTTGAATTTTCTGTGAATGTACTCAGAAGTTCTCTTTATTCTGAATGACTTTTGTATAACTGATAAACTGTAAGAGATAGACAAAATATTACTACATAACAAATGTATATCTTGAATTTTCTGTGAATGTACTCAGAAGTTCTCTTTATTCTGAATGACTTTTGTATAACTGATAAACTGTAAGAGATAGACAAAATATTACTACATAACAAATGTATATCTTGAATTTTCTGTGAATGTACTCAGAAGTTCTCTTTATTCTCAATGACTTTTGTATAACTGATAAACTGTAAGAGATAGACAAAATATTACTACATAACAAATGTATATCTTGAATTTTCTGTGAATGTACTCAGAAGTTCTCTTTATTCTGAATGACTTTTGTATAACTGATAAACTGTAAGAGATAGACAAAATATTACTACATAACAAATGTATATCTTGAAATTTCTGTGAATGTACTCAGAAGTTCTCTTTATTCTGAATGACTTTTGTATAACTGATAAACTGTAAGAGATAGACAAAATATTACTACATAACAAATGTATATCTTGAATTTTCTGTGAATGTACTCAGAAGTTCTCTTTATTCTGAATGACTTTTGTATAACTGATAAACTGTAAGAGATAGACAAAATATTACTACATAACAAATGTATATCTTGAATTTTCTGTGAATGTACTCAGAAGTTCTCTTTATTCTGAATGACTTTTGTATAACTGATAAACTGTAAGAGATAGACAAAATATTACTACATAACAAATGTATATCTTGAATTTTCTGTGAATGTACTCAGAAGTTCTCTTTATTCTGAATGACTTTTGTATAACTGATAAACTGTAAGAGATAGACAAAATATTACTACACAACAAATGTATATCTTGAATTTTCTGTGAATGTACTCAGAAGTTCTCTTTATTCTGAATGACTTTTGTATAACTGATAAACTGTAAGAGATACACAAAATATTACTACACAACAAATGTATATCTTGAATTTTCTGTGAATGTACTCAGAAGTTCTCTTTATTCTGAATGACTTTTGTATAACTGATAAACTGTAAGAGATACACAAAATATTACTACACAACAAATGTATATCTTGAATTTTCTGTGAATGTACTCAGAAGTTCTCTTTATTCTCAATGACTTTTGTATAACTGATAAACTGTAAGAGATAGACAAAATATTACTACATAACAAATGTATATCTTGAATTTTCTGTGAATGTACTCAGAAGTTCTCTTTATTCTGAATGACTTTTGTATAACTGATAAACTGTAAGAGATAGACAAAATATTACTACATAACAAATGTATACCTATTTTCTGTGAATGTACTCAGAAGTTCTCTTTATTCTCAATGACTTTTGTATAACTGATAAACTGTAAGAGATAGACAAAATATTACTACATAACAAATGTATATCTTAAATTTTCTGTGAATGTACTCAGAAGTTCTCTTTATTCTGAATGACTTTTGTATAACTGATAAACTGTAAGAGATAGACAAAATATTACTACATAACAAATGTATATCTATTTTCTGTGAATGTACTCAGAAGTTTTCTTTATTCTCAATGACTTTTGTATAACTGATAAACTGTAAGAGATAGACAAAATATTACTACATAACAAATGTATACCTATTTTCTGTGAATGTACTCAGAAGTTCTCTTTATTCTCAATGACTTTTGTATAACTGATAAACTGTAAGAGATAGACAAAATATTACTACATAACAAATGTATATCTTGAATTTTCTGTGAATGTACTCAGAAGTTCTCTTTATTCTGAATGACTTTTGTATAACTGATAAACTGTAAGAGATAGACAAAATATTACTACATAACAAATGTATAACTTGAATTTTCTGTGAATGTACTCAGAAGTTCTCTTTATTCTGAATGACTTTTGTATAACTGATAAACTGTAAGAGATAGACAAAATATTACTACATAACAAATGTATATCTTGAATTTTCTGTGAATGTACTCAGAAGTTCTCTTTATTCTGAATTAATTTTGTATAACTGATAAACTGTAAGAGATAGACAAAATATTACTACATAACAAATGTATATCTTGAATTTTCTGTGAATGTACTCAGAAGTTCTCTTTATTCCGAATGACTTTTGTATAACTGATAAACTGTAAGGGATAGACAAAATATTACTACACAACAAATGTATATCTTGAATTTTCTGTGAATGTCCTCAGCAGTTCTCTTTATTCTGAATGACTTTTGTATAACTGATAAACTGTAAGAGATAGACAAAATATTACTACACAACATATGTATATCTTGAATTTTCTGTGAATGTACTCAGAAGTTCTCTTTATTCTGAATGACTTTTGTATAACTGATAAACTGTAAGAGATAGACAAAATATTACTACACAACAAATGTATATCTTGAATTTTCCGTGAATGTACTCAGAAGTTCTCTTTATTCTGAATGACTTTTGTATAACTGATAAACTGTAAAGGATAGACAAAATATTACTACATAACAAATGTATATCTTGAATTTTCTGTGAATGTACTCAGAAGTTCTCTTTATTCTGAATGACTTTTGTATAACTGATAAACTGTAAGAGATAGACAAAATATTACTACATAACAAATGTATATCTTGTATTTTCTGTGAATGTACTCAGAAGTTCGCTTTATTCTGTATGACTTTTGTATAACTGATAAACTGTAAGAGATAGACAAAATATTACTACACAACAAATGTATATCTTGAATTTTCTGTGAATGTACTCTGAAGTTCTCTTTATTCTGAATGACTTTTGTATAACTGATAAACTGTAAGGGATAGACAAAATATTACTACATAACAAATGTATATCTTGAATTTTCCGTGAATGTGCTCAGAAGTTCTCTTTATTCTCAATGACTTTTGTATAACTGATAAACTGTAAGAGATAGACAAAATATTACTACACAACAAATGTATATCTTGAATTTTCTGTGAATGTGCTCAGAAGTTCTGTTTATTCTCAATGACTTTTGTATAACTGATAAACTGTAAGAGATAGACAAAATATTACTACACAACAAATGTATATCTTGAATTTTCTGTGAATGTGCTCAGAAGTTCTCTTTATTCTCAATGACTTTTGTATAACTGATAAACTGTAAGAGATAGACAAAATATTACTACACAACAAATGTATATCTTGAATTTTCCGTGAATGTACTCAGAAGTTCTCTTTATTCTGAATGACTTTTGTATAACTGATAAACTGTAAGGGATAGACAAAATATTACTACATAACAAATGTATATCTTGAATTTTCTGTGAATGTACTCAGAAGTTCTCTTTATTCTGAATGACTTTTGTATAACTGATAAACTGTAAGAGATAGACAAAATATTACTACATAACAAATGTATATCTTGAATTTTCTGTGAATGTTCTCAGAAGTTCTCTTTATTCTGAATGACTTTTGTATAACTGATAAACTGAAAGGGATAGACAAAATATTACTACATAACAAATGTATATCTTGAATTTTCTGTGAATGTACTCAGAAGTTCTCTTTATTCTGAATGACTTTTGTATAACTGATAAACTGTAAGAGATAGACAAAATATTACTACACAACAAATGTATATCTTGAATTTTCTGTTAATGTACTCAGAAGTTCTCTTTATTCTGAATGACTTTTGTATAACTGGTAAACTGTAAGAGATAGACAAAATATTACTACATAACAAATGTATATCTTGAATTTTCTGTGAATGTACTCAGAAGTTCTCTTTATTCTGAATGACTTTTGTATAACTGATAAACTGTAAGAGACAAGACAAAATATTACTACATAACAAATGTATATCTTGAATTTTCTGTGAATGTACTCAGAATTTCTCTTTATTCTGAATGACTTTTGTATAACTGATAAACTGTAAGAGATAGACAAAATATTACTACATAACAAATGTATATCTTGAATTTTCTGTGAATGTACTCAGAAGTTCTCTTTATTCTGAATGACTTTTGTATAACTGATAAACTGTAAGGGATAGACAAAATATTACTACATAACAAATGTATATCTTGAATTTTCTGTGAATGTACTCAGAAGTTCTCTTTATTCTGAATGACTTTTGTATAACTGATAAACTGTAAGAGATAGACAAAATATTACTACATAACAAATGTATATCTTGAATTTTCTGTGAATGTTCTCAGAAGTTCTCTTTATTCTGAATGACTTTTGTATAACTGATAAACTGAAAGGGATAGACAAAATATTACTACATAACAAATGTATATCTTGAATTTTCTGTGAATGTACTCAGAAGTTCTCTTTATTCTGAATGACTTTTGTATAACTGATAAACTGTAAGAGATAGACAAAATATTACTACACAACAAATGTATATCTTGAATTTTCTGTTAATGTACTCAGAAGTTCTCTTTATTCTGAATGACTTTTGTATAACTGGTAAACTGTAAGAGATAGACAAAATATTACTACATAACAAATGTATATCTTGAATTTTCTGTGAATGTACTCAGAAGTTCTCTTTATTCTGAATGACTTTTGTATAACTGATAAACTGTAAGAGATAAGACAAAATATTACTACATAACAAATGTATATCTTGAATTTTCTGTGAATGTACTCAGAATTTCTCTTTATTCTGAATGACTTTTGTATAACTGATAAACTGTAAGAGATAGACAAAATATTACTACATAACAAATGTATATCTTGAATTTTCTGTGAATGTACTCAGAAGTTCTCTTTATTCTGAATGACTTTTGTATAACTGATAAACTGTAAGAGATAGACAAAATATTACTACACAACAAATGTATATCTTGAATTTTCTGTGAATGTACTCAGAAGTTCTCTTTATTCTGAATGACTTTTGTATAACTGATAAACTGTAAGAGATAGACAAAATATTACTACATAACAAATGTATATCTTGAATTTTCTGTGAATGTACTCAGAAGTTCTCTTTATTCTGAATGACTTTTGTATAACTGATAAACTGTAAGAGATAGACAAAATATTACTACACAACAAATGTATATCTTGAATTTTCTGTGAATGTACTCAGAAGTTCTCTTTATTCTGAATGACTTTTGTATAACTGATAAACTGTAAGAGATAGACAAAATATTACTACATAACAAATGTATATCTTGAATTTTCTGTGAATGTACTCAGAAGTTCTCTTTATTCTGAATGACTTTTGTATAACTGATAAACTGTAAGAGATAGACAAAATATTACTACACAACAAATGTATATCTTGAATTTTCTGTGAATGTACTCAGAAGTTCTCTTTATTCTGAATGACTTTTGTATAACTGATAAACTGTAAGAGATTGACAAAATATTACTACACAACAAATGTATATCTTGAATTTTCTGTGAATGTACTCAGAAGGTCACTTTATTCTCAATGACTTTTGTATAACTGATAAACTGTATGAGATAGACAAAATATTACTACATAACAAATGTATATCTTGAATTTTCTGTGAATGTACTGAGAAGTTCTCTTTATTCTGAATGACTTTTGTATAACTGATAAACTGTAAGAGATTGACAAAATATTACTAGATAACAAATGTATACTTTGTAAAAGCTTACAATTTCTGTCAAGTATATTTTTGTGTAGAGTTAATCATTTCCGAGATATTACTTATTTGTTTTACGTTTTCCAATACTTATTCTGTGCTCAAGTTATTAATTTGTACACGACGAAACAGTTGACTATCGCTTAAAGTCTACTGTATTCACATGTAACTACAATAAGATGAATCAGTGTTTGTACAGGAGTAGAGAAAGGTGAGGTTTTATAATCTGGAAGTAGATAGAAAGGCTAATCAACAGAAAGGAGGAAGTATTCTTAGGTTAGAGCCGGCTCCTGTTTTCCCGGAAGTAGATGGACCGTGCGGTTTTCCTTGTGTGCATTATTTGAAAATCTCAGACACATTTGTTTCTGGGAGAGCTGTGTGCATTTCCAGTTGGAGTAGTCGTTCTATTATATTCCACCTGAAATAAGTCAGGTCCTCCTTACCGAGCGGGATGGCTCAGGCTTTTCGTCTGTGGAGGTCCAGGTTCCATTTCCGTGGCCGAGCTACCTGATACGTGTTTCTTTTTTTTTTTCGGAAGAGTTATCAGATCGCCAGGCGAATGCCGCACAGGTTAATTACGTCCCCCGAATTTTCTGTCCTTCCATTTCATCTCCGTTATCATTTCTCTCATCTCGTGGTTTCTTTCATTGAAGTACGGTTTGTGTGTGTGTGTGTGTGTGTGTGTGTGTGTGTGTGTGTGTGTGTGTGTGTGTGTGTGTGTGTGTGTGTGTGTGTGTGTGTGTGTAATTTTACATCCTCCAACATTAAGTCATATCGAACGGTGAATGAACTGGGTGAAATGATGCTCAAATGAGCCCAGGGTCCATAGAGCTTGGAGTTACCCGACATTCATCTTTCAGGATAAGGGAAAACCCCGGAAAAACCTTATCCAGGTAACCCACCTGTCTTAGATTCGAAGTCGGGACTTCTTGAACGTGAGGCAGACACGCTACCAAGGCGGGCACAATGTTAGTTGATTTATCGTCTTTTGTTTCCAAAGCCTACATTAACATATCGTTTCCATAATAAATAAATGTCATTAAATGCACAACATATACGTATATGTTACAAAATTACGTTTAGTAACTAGATTTTTAAATGTAAGAATACCTGAATTAACGGGCTTCAGTGTTGTACATCCGGTATTGCCAAACTACTCTCTCGTACAACTGCAGTACGTATTTACATTGGACCGGCCTCATTTAAATGTTTCCCTATTTTTTATGTTCTCAAAAACGTCACTAAATATCTTGATTATAATATAACACAAGTAACATACTTACATTTCAAAACGAATTGTTGAAGATGTCATTAAAACACATCAATTCGTTGTGGTATCAGTTATTTGTTATTCGTTGTAATAGTTTTGTCATCTTATTAATTTGGTCTCGATATTCAGTTGTTTCTGGCGATTAGATGCAAAGAGTATGTTATTTTAGGACCAGCATACAGCGTTCAATTGTTAAACGTTTGACTGTCGGGAATTCTCTTTTGTTTGTAATGAAATGCACGAGAGCGGGTCAACAACTACTCGTGTTAGGAATGAAGACGCCAGTTTTTCAAACACAAATTATTTATTTCTCAATAGCCTCATTTCAGGGGTATACACTTTTACCAGCGCTCCTGCCATATTTTTACCCCTCCAAAAATAAGAACTGTCAATCTTAGCAAAATACGTCTCAGTCTCCTCATTTGATCTAAATGTTTTTCCTGAGAGTCGTTTCATCTTTGGGAACAGGAGAATATGTCAGCAATTCATGCAGTTTGGCGGCGGCAACTGCTGGGGCATTATCGTGGTAAAACAGAACTTTCATCTTCGCCATGTGGCGCCATGTCTCTCTCAATTTCTTGTCGAATTGGGCCAGTAACTCACTGCAGTATGCTACAATTATCATTTTCCCTTTTTCCAAAGAAGTTAATGCGTGTAACACCCTTCGCATCAAAAAAAGGCCATCGACATCACTACTGAGGTCGATGGGATCGTCGTTACCTTCTTTGGAGCAGATGCTCCCATTGCTCTCATTGTTGCTTGGTTTCCGGAGTATAATGATGAATTCAGGTCTCATCGACAATGACAGCGCGACACAAAAAGTCCTTCGGATTTCGCTTAAACAGTTGAAAGTGTTGTCCACTGTGAGCAAACGCAGCACACATGGGACCGACAGCTTTCTCATCTCCAACTTATCGTGTCAAATATAAATTGCCGTTCTTGCCTCTGCCACTTAGTCAACGAAAATTACATCGACAGTTTCCATGAATTTGTACATCTGCAAGGGCGTCTTGGGCCCTCTCGTCAAAAACGAATTCGATGTTCGACCCTCTTTAAAATCGTTACCTAACTGTCATAGAAGGCGACTGGTCTCCATAAGCAACATCCAATTTCGCTTTCATCTCCTCGCAAGTTTTCCCATCTAAAAATAAAAAGTGAATTACTGAACGATAGTGTACTTTTTCCATTTTAGCAAACACAGTTCAACAACTTATTGAAATGTGTGTAGAATCCAAACTAATCTATCAATCAGTACCAACGTATAACAAATGACAGTAACAAAAACTTTCCTTAGCAATACCATATATTTTGAAACACGGGTAACTTACCCAACAGCACTCGTATAAAATAAAATACGAGGGCTCTTCAATAAAGAATGATCATAATTTTTTTACGGTCATAATTTTTCGCACTAGAATTCAATCTTATTATATTCTGTTAGCTTAATGGGAAACAAACACGCCGTAGTAGTTTCATTGTTGGTACTCCTGGTTCCCGCCTGTAAGAACGAGGAAAGTTCAGACATGTTCAGTATCGCCTACCGCTGCAATGGAGGAAACTTGCAGTTAAAGTTGATGTTAGAAGAAGATCCGGAGTTTCTTTCAAACGTAATAACTGCTGATAAAACTTGGCTACATTATTTTGATCCTGAGAGCAAACAGCAAAGCTCAGTGTGGAAATCTCCTTCATCACCAACCCAACAAAAAGCAAAAGTGGTTGCTTCTGCTGGGAAAGTTATGGTCATCTCATTCTTTGATATTCATGGAATGGTTTATCAGCATGTTGTACCTGCACACACATCAGTAACTGGACAATACTACATATCATACGGAAGAGACAACATTTCCGTGAAGCAGTCTGGATGCTGCACCAGGATAATGCTCAGCTGCATATTGCCAATGTTGTTACTGAATATCTTGCAAATATTAACGTGAAGTGCATCTCTCACCCTCCTTATAGTCCAAATTTAGCCTCATGTGACTTCTTTCTATTTCCTAACTTGAAGAAACGTCTTCGTGGGAGACATTATCCATCATCAGAAGTAGTGGTGAAGGCTGCGGAGGCGATTTTGAAGGATCTCACAAAAAATGGTTTCCAGCATGTCTTTGAAGACTGTCAGACACGCTGGGACAAGTGCATCGCATTCAGGGGAGACTATTTTGAGAAGGACCATCAAAATTACGAGGATGAGTAAATGTACGTTGTCAAAAAAAGATTGTGATCATTCTGTATTGAACAGCCCTCGTAACTACTGCTGTAGGTATATCAGATAACTACAGAACAAGAATAGCTCGAAGAAATGATATGCAAATAGGCAATAGTGGGTATACAGATTAATCTGCAGTAATGACAGCACCCCTGCGCATGATGACGTCACAAAGCTAATAGTGTCTCAGTGTCAATGCGCGTCATTTCCTGCCTAAGCTAATGAACGGACTTTCCGTTACGTTGTTGCAAATCGCTCTAACGTTCTAATTAATCTGTTAATTCAAACATTTGACCGCCTGGGGCTTCCCCTACCTTGTCAAATGACAAACATGCGACACAGTGAAAACGAAAAATACCCACTATCGTTCATTTTTACAAAGTCCCTTTAGAAAATGGCTCTAACAATTTTAATTAAAATAGGTACCATATATAAAGATATTTTCATGATAAATAAAATTTGATCTTGAATTTCGGTGAATGTACTCATTAGTCCTCTTCATTCTAAATGACTTTTGTATAACTGATAACGTGTAAGAGATACACAACAAATGTATATCTTGTTAAAACATACAATTTATGTCAAATACATTTTTGTGTGGAATTAACCATTTTCGAGATATTCCTTGTTATTTATATACATTTTCCAATACTTATAGTTTTGTCAAATATCAAGTCGTTATTCATTTATCTCTTGTACATACAAATACATGACAAACACTTAAAGTCTACAGTATTCCCTTATAACTACAATAAGATAATGTTATCTTGAAGTAGATAGAGCAATAAGTGTTTGTATAAGAGTAGAGAAAGTGAAGTTGAATGGCAATAAAATAATTTCGCCTTTAGGTAATTTACACACGCACGCACGCACGCACACACACATAATATTCATCAATAATGAACTTGCTCACCAAAGAAAATATAAACTAGACAATAACTGCTCAAACAACCCGGCAGAGCAAGTCATCATAAAAGCCCTAGAAAACATCGACGAATTAAAAGATAAAAAAGGAAAAGAGAACCGTAGCAATATATACTAATAGTCAAGTAACATTGGATTGCATCAGTAACTCTAAAATCCACAAAGCATTAATACCAATATTCGGAATCGATTCGGGAAGCTACAAGAAAGGAATTGGAAGATTAACCTAAGATGGATATAGGCACATGTAGGACATCATGGGTACGAAATAGCGGATCAACTTGCAAAGGAAGCGGCACAAGATAATGAGTTAGAAGTAACCTACAACAAAATACCAAAAAGTGAAGTAATTAGCAGGCTAAAGTGCTCAAGTATGTAAAAATGGCAACAAACATCAAAAGATGAAATTACAAAATCCTATTTTCCCAACATAAATGACAGGACGAAAACTAAAATAAAACTAACATCAGATCTAACGTCATTGTTAACAGGTCACGGGAAAACTAAAGTGTACTACCACGATTTAAACTAAGTGACAATCCAATGTGTAATTGCAACCAAAACGAACAAACTGTGGACCACTTAATCTTTGAGTGTAATCTGTTAGACAAAAAAAGGGAAAATCTAAAGAAAGCAATAACAATGGCTGGTGAACGCTGGACACTAGAAAAAAAAGGAACTTATACAAAAACACACAAAAAATTTCAGTATATTTGTAAACAGTATCAACTTCGATAATCTGTAAATAGTCAAGTGGGATGCAAATACTTATATTAGTTTATAGAATTGTAAGTCTCGAGGAAATGTGATAATATGTAATACAATAGTGAAAACAAAAATTTAATGTAACTGTGCACCCAAACATATAGTATTTCTCACTATATAATGGAATATGCTGTATAATAAATGAATAAAACACACACACACACACACACACACACACACACACACACACACATATTAGATATCAGATTCAAAATTTAGAAGTTAATCTTTTTTCCTCACTGGCGGGTGTACGCAGTCTCAGATTGAAAAGTTCTGTGTTATAGCCGTGATTTCAATCATAGATATTCCGGTCTCCTACAACAATTAACCTAATAGTGGTTTAACTATGAAGCCTGGAACTTAGGTACTTACAGCATAATAAGTCGCCACAAAAGGTGCGTGTCTCATAGCATATGTGACCCTCTAGTGGTTTATTGGGAAACATACGAGTCAGCTGTCATGTCGGCATGTTGGCCATAGTAGCTCAGTGGTTTAGAGCAACTGCACGGAGAGCGGGAGATCCGTGGTTCAAATCCTGGCTATGGCATGGAACTTTTAAATCTGTCTCTACCTTTCAAGAATCATAGTTTATTTTCGTATGCCGAATACTCTACATGAGACATTTTTAAAAGGGGTCGACTTTTAAACTGTAACTCCTTTTTCTGACTATAACACACAAATCTGGCATATATGTCTTAGTTCAAAATAAAATTGTTTTAAAATACTGTGATTTGAAATTTCTATTTTTTTTTATTTTCCTACACTTTTAAAAGTTAATAAGTCAAACATTGTGGAAATAAAGCTAATATAAGAGAGATTAAATACTTGTGTGCTGGAAAACTATAAGACAAGTTTCAAGAGAATTGGACGAAATCAGCATCAGATAAACATTTTAAAAATGACAATGTGGTTAAAAATTATTTTGAAAAACATAAGATTTTTAATATACACTCCATTTTGCTGGGAACGAATATTAAAGCCCATTCTCTCTCTCTCTGTGTTTTACTTCAACTTATATTCTGATTCGTTGCTTCAGGGTCGGCATGGAGTGTTCTCTGTAATTCCTGATCGGGGTAGGTGCCGACACTGGGTAGTATGTATCTGTAACTTCAAGATCCAGGGACACACACAAAACACGTTCTCTATGTTAAGGTGTTAAAACCCCTCTCCGAAACAGTAACAATCAAATCAAATGCCTGTCTTAATGAAACATTGGCACATCAATCACCAAAAACAAAACGAACAGTTAGAAATTGTTGTCATAGCGTTTGTGATTACGAAATAAGAAGGTTAAGTTGGTAACGGAACGCTACTGTGTTCCCATATATGGCAAAATGGGTTTGCGACCTGCAACGTCAGCAAGAGCGACACAAGTGTCACTCAACGCTCTCCAGCGCCGACTAACTACGTGTAAAAATATATTACCTAAACTCAATTAGTAAGGGAATACACTACAAGTGATAGTCAAATGTTTGGTCATGTCTTCGTATGTACAAGAGATAAAAAATGAATAACGACTTGATATTTGACAGAAGTATAAGTATTGAAAAATTTAAACAAATAACAATGAATATCTCGGAAATAGTTAACTCTGCAGAAACATGTATTTGGCATAAATGACATGCTTTAACAAGATATACATTTATTGTATAATAAAATTTTGTGTACCCCTTACAGTTAATCTGTTACGCAAAAGTCATTTAGAATGAAGATAACTAATTATTGATGTCACGGACAGAAAACTCAAGATATACATTTTATTTGTTTTGGAAATATCTTAAATATAAGGGATTTTGAATAAAATATTTAGAGTAATTTTTAAGAAGATCAAAATGTTAGAAAAATGTATCATGTAAAGGGTAGTTTGGGGTGGAGCGATGTTGTTGAACATATTTGTGTCACATTCTCAGTGAATGTTGAACTTAAATATCAACTTCGGTACTCAATCGACTATTTAGTTTTTGAGTTACGTAGTTGAGACACAAAACGACTGACATATTCTAAAAGTATTTGTAACTAAAGGGACCTGAAAATACAATTCAGTAAAATGTCAGTAACACATTTGTAGTGGTGGAAAGGTGATAGAGAAATTAAAGACGTATATTCACGTGAACAGTGAGTTAACCTTTGATATAGGGAAACCAGGACAAGTAAACAAGAGTGGCCGCTACGCCGTTGTTTTCCTCAGCTGTTGGTCGAGTGACTCATGACAGGGAACCACCAGCTATGACTAACACTCCGCCTATCCCGCCACTTTCTCCTCAACATACAAAATACAGAGCATATTCCACAGGAAAACTCCCTAACCACAAGTTTTCCTTTTTTCCGAAGTAATTCCTGGTTAATTTCTGTACTGCGTATGTTAAGTAGGGGAAGTACACTGCCAACTACCTTAATGAACAACAACTTAGATCTATATACTATAGACATGGAATACGCCACTGAAAATTGCGTAGGGTGTGATGTGACGAAATTAAATAACGTATTATTACTACGTCGTATTTATCAACTAAAAACTGGACACACGTAAGCCAGTCTTTCAGAAGAATACAATTCTGACAGCCAATACAATCTACCTGTTAAAAATACTGCCCTTTACTGATACATTTCCAGGAGAAATATGAATTATTATAGAACACATATAAATAATGCCTCAGCAATTAAGGAGCAGAGCATAGTGGGAATATTTTATAATACTCTATCAAAAATATGAAACATCATTTGCGAATAAAAGCATTAAAGAGCTCAAAAAGTACTTAACTGAAAAGTGCCCATACAGATAACAAGAGCTATTAAAATAAAATAAATCGTATACAGACTAGAAGATGGCAGCACTTATTTTATTAATTTATTAATTGTTAAAGTTGCGTACTTTACGGCCCGATTTCACCAACAGATGTTAAAATCGACGTTAACAAATGTAACGTAACAATTGTAATAGCGCTAACAATTTCTTGCATTTCACCAACATGTTTTCTGAAAATGTTAACAAACACGTGCTAACGCCAAGAAACTTGTAAATATTACAGTTATAGAAGGCTGTGGATGAGTCGTATTATTTTCTGAACGTACTACGATGCGCTTTTGTTTTCATTTTCGTCTGCACCGCAGTCTGCACACAGCTAACAAAATGGTGGATAAACAAAATCATAAACAAAAGCCATGAAACAAATTTCTCATAAATGGAGAAAGGATTGTTAATTGAATTAGTGACGAAGTATAACGATATCGTGGAAAATAAGACGGATGCAGTGAATGTAAAAGAGAAAGATGTCACACGGGGAAAATTGGAAACAAACTTAATTCAAATGCATGTGGCATTACTACAAACGAAACGTATTACGTGAATTTAAAACGAGGTGCGAAGAAGTACAAGCGACGAGTGACTTGCACGTTTCAAGACGGAAGGAGGACAGTGTGTTATCCACAGTGAATTATAAAATCGCAAAGTTATTAATACTTGATGCAAAGGCGAGATCGGCATATTCCTTTCGATGCATGCTCTAACTCAGTATTACGTAAATTTAAAACGAGGAGCGAAGAAGGGCAAGTTACTTGAACGTTTCAAGATGGGAGGTGGATAATGTATTATCCACATAATGCAGTGAATTATAAAATCGCAAAGTTATTGATACTTGAAGCAAAGGCGAGATCACCATATTCCTTTCGATGCATGTTCTAACCTCTCTTGTACTTCCGCAGTAACCTTCACAGCAACATGTTTGGACAGTCTATACCTCCGTAAAAACTTTTCTTCGGATAGCTCCTCAAAATCATTTCTCCTCATAGGCCGTACTCTATTGCGAATGCCATTTATCTCGTCTTAAATATAGCAAATCGACATCAACAGCTGAGTTTATGCTCGCCATCTTGACTATTTACAATTGTTAAGGACTTAACATCAGAAGATGGCATGTTAGTTTAACAAGAGATTTAACACGAGTGTTACGCTAACACTTGTTGGTAAAATGCAATTTTTGTTTTAACTATTGCTAAACTCGTGTTAAGTCTTAACATTTGTTGGTGAAATCGGGCATACATGCATTAGAGTTTGACAATGTTCGAGGCTTGTAACAAAAGGTAAATCAGCAATAGACAAGTTGAATTAAAATCATACAGAGATATTTAACTGGAAATACATGTTTTGAGACGCCCTGAGGCTCTACCTGTTCAGTAGATACAAGAGTAGAGGTATGCGAGTGTAACAGAATTGTATTACTTATTCAAGAGCGTATTTTCGATAAAATCTAACGGATAGAGAAAACAATATCAGCATTTTTAATAACATTTTCCAATCGTTGTTCTGTGGAAGTGTAAATTACAAATGCTGTGCACGTAGAAACGACTTTTATTAAGTTAAGGTCCAGTGGTAGAATGAAGAAGCGGCCTGCGAGTGAAATTGTTATAAAAGCGCGTGACACACCACGTGTTCCTGGCGTGCAGCAAGTTCGCACGTCACAAAAACAAACATGCTTGTCCTCCAACCTCGCTAGATAAACAGCACTGACTCACAGGACGGTAGAAGCTGCGGAAAGCGGGCAAAATACAGAAAGAGGGTGAACAGGTGTAAAGGAAATATATGGATAGGACGGGATTCGGCGCGAAGGTCCACACTTGGTCAACCCGGAGAGAAAGGGTGAGACGAAAGGAGATAGAGGGCGGTCGTCCCAAGGAGTCACATAGTGCAGAGGGCTTTAACAGTTGAAAACTTTTGGCAGGTATTCCACCCACTTTGGTCCTGAAAAAAAAAATCTGCATTACTATGCCTTGGTATCTAGTTTCTAAACCAAGGCATAACATCAGCCGATTTTATTTCTCATTTTTATACTTTATTTATTAAGTACATCCCATTTTTGCAGATACAAAGTTAACTACCTATCTAAACTAATCTACTGCTACTGTTTCCAGTAGCTTACAATATATTCTAATCCTATTTCTGTTCACAGTCCTCTAACAAAGAAATTTAACAATTCAATCTAACTTAAACTATTATCACATGTTTGTTTCTACTGAATAATAATTTGACTGTTGGTACTACACTTACCCTGGTATCCATACCCTTCCTCAACAAGTTACATGATTTGACATCAGGAAAAGGAGCAGTTCATCTTTTCGTCGTTTGTTCCATCCTTACTTTTATTTGAAATATCTTTTTCCCGTCTAACTGGACCATCCTCCTCCTGCTGCCTGCTTCAATCCTGCCCGTGAAAATCCAGTTGCTTTCGTCTGTTAATTCTCAATCGTCCTGATCCTGACTGGTTATTGGGAACGTAGACGATGTTCCTCCTCCTGCTCTACTTGTCTCATTTGTCTTAATCTAGTAGATCTGCTTAGTTGTGGTTCATGTTCTACTTCCTCTCTTTCTAAACGCTGATGTAAGCCCAGTTGTTTCTCTTGTAAATATCAGCCGTAGCTCAGTTTGGATACTGTTCCTGCCATCTGTTCTAATATTCTGTAATGTTCTTTATTTCTGATTATTGTTTTCCAGCTAATTGCTGCCGTTGATCCTGAAGTTCTTCTCGGTAATTTTGGCATTCAAAGAGAACATGTTCGGGCGTATCCTGTAGCTCACAAAGCTCACAGTTGTCATCTCTTTTCTTGTTAATCTTCTTATAGTAAGTGCCATACGGTCCATGACCCGATAGATAATGTATAAGTCCTTGCTTGGGATCAAGATGTAGTCTAAGTCTTTCTTTGATATTTGAGAAAATACTGTAAACCCTTCTTCCTGTTTCTAAATGATTCCATTCCTGTTGCCATAAATATATAATTCCGAATTTATTTGTCGTTTATCAATGCATCTTTTACCAACTATTTCCGTTACCTTATCCAAACTTTGTTTTTTGAGCCAATAAATGGCTGCCATTCTTCTGATAGCAAGATCCAGAGGCCATATACCTAGTATGATAAGTAGTGCCATTGCACCTGTTGCTCTTATCAGATATTGTCGCTGCGTCTTCCTAATTATTCTAATGTTCTTCTGCAGACTAAGACGGTGGGCCCATATGGCAGCTCCATATCCCGT
This sequence comes from Mantis religiosa, assembly GCA_030765055.1. Lineage (NCBI taxonomy): Eukaryota > Metazoa > Arthropoda > Insecta > Mantodea > Mantidae > Mantis > Mantis religiosa. Next base: position 604,229 of record CM060960.1, read on the forward strand.
AATTCCCAACATAATACCAGTGTGATAAGTTCTTATTGCGTTCAAATGAAACGAAGACTGGCCCTGAGATTGTGCTACCGGAGGAGGAAGTGTTTACCAAAAGCAGATCATCTTGCCATACAACACCGAGACACCCGCCGACCTGAAAGAGACCACCAGACGAGAGATGAAGTGAGATGATAATGGGAATGTAATGGACGGACAGGAAATTTGGGGAATGTAAGTAACCTGTCCGGCATTCCCCTAGCGACCCAGGAATACCCTCGATAAAACCCATGGGTCAGGTAGGTCAGCCTGGGGAATCGAACCCAGACATGTCGAATTTGGGCCACAGACGAAACCAAATGAGCCATCCCTCTGGGTAAGAAAAATACTTGTAAAGTTTGAAGAAGATAATAAATTATATAAATTATTCGTTCATTTCATTCATACTTTTACATTAGTGGGTGACCCTTGTGGCCAATACTCGACTGTTTCAAGTAGCTTTAAACAGCGCTAGCATATGTTAAAACTACCGCGCAAGGAAAGGGAATTCTAGCGACAAGAGGAAGGCGAAGAGAACTGAAGCCATGACCTCCCATAAAAGTTAGCTCTTTTTTCGGGTGTTTCCCCGTACCACTAGCAAGGATAGTTTCCTTGGCCCTGCGGACACCTCACCACTACCTCCCCGAGGGGCATCAAGATTGGGCAGTAATTAATGAAGGTAATGCGGGTGTTATATATTTAAGGGGCAGGCTACGTCCTTGGCTGAATGTTAAACCTTGAGTACAAGTGGGTCACACGCAAGAGAAAGCTCGCCGTCTAACATCTCTACTGCAACTTGCTGCAGCTCAAGGCTTTACTGACTGACCTTATTGTTGCAACAATCCCGTCATTTCATTCTCTATCATGAAAATATATCCTTTATTCTCATATAACATCTACAAATTATTCTTGCTGTAATACTGTTGTTTCCTGAAATGTGTTTTGCTTGTATGGTAAATCAAGAGCTGTTTAAGTTCCAACGCTTTTATTTGTAGTTCTAACAAGAGAAGTTTCGTTTAAAAACTTGGAGTAACCAAAGAAGAGAGTAGGCCCTGACAAGCATTGTTGACCATGTACTGTATAGTTATTTCATTTCAGGTTACACTTAAAGAAGATATGGATGGAGCTGCCCAACTTTTAGTCAAAACACTGCAGTACAAGTGAGCGAATGGCTTCAATGCTGTTTAACATTAGACACCAACCATCATTTGTTTAGTGATTTTTGAGGTGATTTCTTCTGTTTATTTTCTGTTAAAAGTGATCTAGAGTATTTTTTGCCTAACATCAAACTTACAGCTTCAAATTCCTTAATGATCTCGTCTTATGACCTAAAAGCTAGTATGTGACATAAACAATAGCACCCATTTTAATTAAACCACTTCGCTGGTGACTAGCACCAACAATTGACATTTTAATCAAGTCTGTGACATATTTGTAGAGGTCCAAGATGATGAAATGCTCGATAAAGCCACATAGACCTGTTTCAATTTGTTTGTTTCAAACACGCGACTCTATTGTCTGTGATAAGTGTTATCACGTCTGTTTTCCTCGATAACAACGCAAACTGCGTCATATAAAACCTGCGCATTTTCTAGAAACAATAATTGTAACATGGAAAGATAAGTACCAGTTATGTAGCTACTTCAGAGAACTCTCTTTTAATCTTCTCTGCCACGTAATTACAAAAAACAACATCCGTGTCGACAATTCATTGGAAATGCATGTTATAAGGCCTGTCGACGCATATGACCTTTTCTACTTGAAGAAAACTTTTTTTGTTGTTGTTATTTACGTCCTTTAACTGTTTTAAGTCATATCGGACGATGAATGGAATGGGGGAAATAATGCTCAAATAGGCCCAGGGTGCATGGAGGTTAGAGTTACCCGACATTCGTCTTTTAGGATACGGGAAAACACCGGAAAAACGTTATCCAGGTAACTCATCCTGACCGAGATTCGAACTCGGGACCTCTTGAGTGTGAGGCAGACACGCTACCATCTACACTACCCAGGCGGGAAAAAACATCTTATTGTAGTTATTAGGGAATACAGTAGACTTTAAGTGATAGTTAAATGTTTTGTCATGTCTTTGTACGTACAAGAGATACAAAATGAATAACGACTTGATATTTCACAAAAGTATAAGTATAGGACAATTTAAACAAATAACAATCAATATCTCAGAAATTGTTAATTCTACACAGATGTATTTCTGGTAAAAATTCTGTTTTAAAAAGATCTACAATTGTTAGGTAGTAATATTTGGTCTATTTGTTACAGTTTATCAGTTGTACAAATGTCCTTAAGAATAAAGAGAACTTCCGAGGAAATTATCAGAAAATTCAAGACAAACTGCTATGCAGATATATTAAACATGTTTTAATTAAATTATTATTTTAATTAAAAATACTAAAACCATGTTTGAGAAAATAAACATGTTAATATCTTTAATTTAAGGTGGTTGTCTGGAATGGGCGGGGATTTTCTTAGTAATATTCGTGTACTTGGAAAATGATGAATTTAAATATCAAATTTGGACTGGACCGGACTACGGAGGGTATTCAGCACGAAGGTCCAACCTTGGTCTATTGTTCCTATGCACTCAAGTGGGACATCCCCGGGAGGAGACAAAGTCGTCCCGAAGAGCAACGACAGTGTAGAGGGTAGGGAACACACACGATGGTCCAGAAACGGTCTACCAGAGCGCCCAAGAGACTGTCTTAACCGGAGGAGGAAGTGTTTACCAGGAGGATATCATCTTGTCATGCAACGTCGACACTTCCTGACTACGACCAGATGAGAGATCCTCTTAAAGGATAATTAAAGTGAAATAGAGGGACAGGAAAATCGGGGACGCAGGCTTTAGCTGGCTAACTCGCGAAAATTCCGGAAATACCCTTGAAATTGAACCTGGACCTCCTGAGTGCGGGCCTGAGAGGTCCCGCTCGGTAGTACACCGTCAAATCTACGACATTTGTGGCGCTAGGTGTATCAACTATTTGTTTAAACAAAGCATCGTGTTGATTCCACATTCTGTAAACCCGGCTGCTGTTGAAATTCTATCTCAGAGTGTACTTTCACAAGACTACTTGCGACTTTTACCAAGCAGGGGGGTTCCTCGTCGAGACGTAGGTGTGACCTTTGACCTTCTTGAATATGGATCTTCTACTCAGTTACTTGATACTGTGTAGATGACAACTTTTATTTTACATGTAAGAAGCAGTGGCAAACGAGAGTAAAAGATTTTTGTACTTTATGGTTTCGAGCGAAACATCTGACGTTATTCAACATGGTGAGTGTTTGGTAAGTCTGTTTACTGTGCAATATAGCTATTACGAAGCAGCATCATAGCAGTAAGACTGTATCTCTTCACAGTATCTGCGGTACGAGTTACTTTGTGTGTAGCTTAAGGAATTTGCAGTGTGCATATCTTTTGCTCGTTGCGGAGAACATAACGAACGCCACGAGGTGGACAAAAATAGATTCACAATTCGGCAGGTAAGGCAAACGGAACGCTACGAACACTTGTGTAGCATGTCCCCGAAAAGCGCCCCAGTAATTTCGTGATGTTTACTTAGCGTAATACGGTAGATATCACGAAATTACCGGGGATACTGATTAGCGCGCGAGCGCCAAACGTCGCACCCTCGTGCGTTTCTCTTGTATGAAGTTCCGGCGCATGCTCAGTTTTGCTAACCCATGGCGGGTCGTGAAAAGTGTTGCCATCCCTCCGCTCATCTTTCCCTCTACCGTACGAGATGAGGTCGGAAGACATCGTCGTTCGATATCTCGCCACTCCGTACGGTGCGATGTACCCGACTGCAGCATCATCGATTATCTTTCTTCATACCGACTAATATACACATATAACAAGAAACTCTATTATTCATTTAGGTGTTTTGGACAGTATTTAGGGAATTGTAAGCTTATTTACAGCTTAATGTGTTTTAAGGGGACACTGTCGTACCAAATGGATTTTCTTCCCAAATCAACCAATTTTAATGAAACTTTTAGATTAAGTTATACCTACCATGATACTGTTGGGATAAGTGTCAAAGCTGTATATTAAATAGTCTTGAAACTAAAAATTACTGATCATGTATTTTTGAAAGAATTGAATAGTAATAAAGGGTATACTCTTTGGAGTTAAGAATTAAATTATAGGTCTAAAATTTGGTAGGCTAGTTTTTCAATGCCTATGCAATAAAAATCTTCATAAGTTTTCCAAAATATTATTATTTATTAGATATATGATTTTTGTTCTCTTTAGAAGAGAATAAAAAGAAATATTATTAATTATTACAAAGAAAAAAAATCATAAACTTTTAACTAAGAATGTGATCAACAAACTAATGCACAGTTTCCTTTAACAAGTTATATACTCTACATATTCTGAACATTTAAACTTTATTCGTTAATATTTACTGCAAAAACGTTTACTCCAAAGCACAAAAATTTTTATATGCCGAAAAAGCTATTTAAAGTTTTGGAACAGACTTATTGCCCTTCATTCACTCATTAGAATTCCCCTGGAGCATGCAACATTCTCTCTCCTTTCAGGCTCAAATCTTCTTAGATGATATTTTCCACTCTTGTTGCATTTCTCCTTGTTATCTCTGTATCCAAGAGTCATCACACACTCTACTTGACACGACGTTCATCTCTGCATTTACTGGTTTTCGTGGAAAGAGGAGAAATTTCTGACTCCTTTACTAGATCAGTCAGAAGATGTCCTTTTTTTACAAGGAATATAGCTTCTGCCACAGCCATGTCAACGTTTTTGGCGAAAACAAAGACCTCCTTGGGACAAATATTCTAAATGACACAATGTAGACTCCCATTTGTATTTTGAGTCTCTTCTCTGGTACATCTATCTAACGATTCTCTTGAACACCACCTTTAGGATAGGGATACCACTTTCTCCACTATATTGACGTTTAGAGGTGTATGGATCTCATTTTTATGGTTCTTAGGCTTGTCATCTCTCGCAACAGTTCTGTTATAAAAGCACCAGGAGCTTACGCCTATTGGACATTTTGAATGCATGGATTTTTCATCTGAGCTAAAACAGTGGTACATGTTGCATACCACATATTATTTTCTTGTTTATATCAAAAGCAAGTTTTAGTTTTATTTTCAGTGGCTGTACCTTTTCCTTTGCTTGAAAAGTTTTATATAAAACATATCTACAGGTTTGTCACTTCACTACAATCTTCATAGAAAAACCATAGAACTCTCTAAAATTCACAGTAGCACATTCCTCTTTACTCGCTACACATTACTCCTGAAAATTCAAAACATTACTCTCAACAAGAAGTTAAACTGGCTCTGCCCCGCATCGGTAGCGTAGATGGTAGCGAGTCTGCCTCACGTTCAACAGGTCCCGAGTTCGAATCTCGGTCAGGGTGAGTTACCTGGATACGGTTTTTTCCGGGGTTTTCCCTTATCCTGTAAGACGAATGTCAGGTAACTCTAAGCTCCATGGACCCCGGACTTATTTGAGCATTATTTCACCCATTCCATTCTTCGTACGACATGACTTAACGTTGGAGGACGTAAATTACAAAAAAGACCTGGCTCTGCAACTTTACACAGGGGAGCAAATGTAACACTTTCAGCTGTAGAGTTATTAGCATAAGATTATTCAGTTTTATCTTCTGTGGATGTTTCCATCTTGTTCCATCTTAAAGCTTAGCTTTCTTGTTCTTTATTATCTTTCCATTACACACTTTTCCCATTATATATGCTACAATGAACAAGTATTAGAGCAAATGAACTGCACACATGGATGATTAGCTACTTTATAAATAATATAATTCATTTGTTAGATTATTAAAGTTCTGTCAACAGATAGAAGCACTTGTGCAATAAGAGCTGCCAACATCTATATTTTAAAGATAAATATATCATTAAAGTTTAAAAACCACAAACTGTTAACTGAAATGTGACATATCATTCATTCGTTTGCGTACCTAAACGTAGATTAATGATTAGACCACGAAGTATTGTAATCTTCCTGGAAGTAATTACTCAGGGCACAACTTACGATAGGACAATGATTTGAAATATCTCCTGACCTGATATTTGAAGTGGAGATCTTGAAGAGTTAAAGTGAAGAACTGTACATGAAATGTAGCTCATCGAGCGAACAGTGTTGCTGAAAAAATTAACTAACATCAAAGACAGACTTTGGCATTCTGAGCAACTTTTGAAGTAAATCATTTGTTACAATAGAGCGCCACTAATTCTGTTAAGAATGTGTTTTCTTGGTTTAAATTTCATGTGCTCTAATACGTCCTAGTAAATGCAAATTGCACTTCAAAAAAGCTTGTACATGTACGATACTTTCCAAGACCTGAGAACCAAAAAATTGAAGAAATGAAAAGAAAAGTCACTTTCTGTTAACAATCATAGTAATGTGAAATCATGTTGATATCTTACTATAGTTACTCCAGAAAGTATTCGTCTAATACATGAGTTTACGTTTAAGGATGTATGGATAGTGAAAAATCATCAGAGTAAAGTATAGCAGGGACATTGTCTTATTTATTAGTGAAAAAGAGAATGCAATAAATAGTATCTATTCACATAAACATAGTTAAACATTCAAAAGTAAAGATATGCAATATAGGATACAAAATAAGTATTCGTGTGCATACTGAAAGTGATGTACAATGTTACGGTTAGTACTTAGTAAGTCCTCCATTCCTCTTTATAATCAAGAGCATCCTCCTTGGCATGGATTTCATCAAAGATAGTGTTTCCACTGTAATTTTACGTCATTCCTCTAGTAAAGCGTTCTTTAGATCCTTTGTATTAGTTATCTGATGATTCGTAATATTTTTGTCCAGTATACTCCACAAATTCTCTACTGGATTCATGTCTGGGAATTGCGGTGAGGTCGGCATCCATCGTGGAGTATTGTACAACAACCATAAGCCTTTCATCTTGAGATGTATGTTTTGTATCATCTTGTGTGAAAATATAATCCTAAAAAGACCCATATTATTCACACTTCTGGATGATGATGACGATGATCATGATGATGATGATGATGTGTATAAGGGCGCCCAACTACGGCGGTCATCAGCGCCCTTACAAAAACAAGTCATGGCAAAAGCCAGATATAAAAATTTCTAAAAACTATATAAGTATAAATAAAACTATTAAAATTGCACGCACACACATATATTTTTTTAAAAAAGAAGAAGAAGACGAAATATCAATCAAAACCTATTAAAAATTTCCTTCACTAAATCCTAAAGTGTAATCTAGAAAAGAATCTAAATACCTTCTCCACTACTGCGTTATCGTCCGCTAGCATTTCTGCAACGCTGGCCGGCAGCTGCAGAGATGTCCTAAGATCTGCTAGGTGAGAACACTCTAGCAGCACGTGTCGTACAGATAACGCTTCTTTGCAAAACGGACACAGTGGAGAAGGCTCCTTTTTAAAAAGAAAACTATGAGTAAAAAAGCAGTGCCCAAATACGTAACCGAGCCAAACTCATCTCTTTGCGACGACATGACCGACAGGAGGAAACCCAGGGAATCGGAAGTTCTTTGACAGATCTAAATTTATTATTGTGGAGAGCGGACCACTCTTCCTGCAAGCAGGTTTGCACAGCTCTCCGCAATACGGCCCTAAAATCTTCCGATGTCACAGATGGTACTCGAACCCTGGGCTTCATGGTAGCCGTCTTGGCTGCCGAATCCGCCATTTCAGTCCCCCGCAAGCCTACGTGACCAGGGATCCATGCACACACCACACTAACGCCAGAAGCGTGTAAAACGTGGAGGGCATCCTGTATCCGCTGCACAATAGGGTGGTAGTTGTACAGCTGCCGTAGGCTTTGAAGTGCACTCAGGGAATCACTCAGGATTAAGCAGTCCCCCAACTTTCGTCGACGTACATATATATTGCATAAAGCTCTGCAGTAAAAATGGAAGTGCTAGTGTGGAATCCAAATGTATACGGTTCGGTTCCACACACGTAAGCACAACCAACACCATTTGAGTTCTTGGAGCCATCAGTAACACTTCTGGACAGATGTGTTTTTAGGATGTTTAAAGAAACCTTATGGTTCATAATTCCATCAATAAAACACAAATCCCCCACACAATTTGCGCTCATGTAGCCCCAGACAAGTACTGAGCCGTCTCCATGTTTAACTGAAGTGGTGATATTTTTCTCCTCAGACTCACAATTCTTTTTACTCCACACTCGCCCTTGTGACTTAAAGAGCTCAAATTGACTCTCGTCAGTAAATACAACCTTCTTTCAGATATCAAACCTATAATATTTATGTTATTTTGAAAAAGTAGCTCGCTTCTTTCTGTTGATTTTATTAATGTATGGCTTTCTATGAGCTGTTTGGTCTCCTTACTCAGCTTCTTAAAGCACGTTTCTTATAGCTTTTGCTGAAACGGACTTCCCTGTGTGTTTGAACTGCAATAGCAAGTTTTGGAGCACTTAGTTTAGGATTTTTTCTTGACCTCTGTGAATAACTGTCGTTTCTCCATCTCGGATAGAACTGCAGGACGATCACTTGTTTGATTTTCGTAAGTTTTGTTCTGATCACACCTACATATAACAGTCTCCACTGTAATGGTAGATCTTCCAACGGTTTCTCCAATTTCTTGAATAGATTTTTCTTTTTTAAACAACTTGATGCAAATTTCTCTCCCTTCTTCACGATGTTTTCGGCCCATATTACTTAAATAGCAGTCAACGACTTTAAATATAGAGATAGAACTATCAGGATGAAACAGAACTGCATAAGAAATGGGAAGGGGTGTGTCAGAGAGACACCATACCTCGGACCTTGTTTGACGTCAAATGGGGCATGATTTTAAATAACGTAAGGCTGTTCACTAACTAAGCAGCATATGAACCCAAATTGTATTTTATTTTTAAATCTAGATGTCAACCGATGTAAAGAAATAGTTATTGTTCGTTTCTTAACTATATTTTTCTGATTGCATTTGTTATATTCTATGTGCTATGATTAGACGAATACTTTTTGGAGTATCTGTAAATCACTTCAAAAAATCATAAAAACAAACTTATAAGCATTGTTCCAAACTTTTTGCTCACCACATGTATAACGCTAGTGCTGAACTCTGCTGGCATGACGCTGAATTACAGAAATTCAATAATGAGCGAATGTCGACCAAAAGACAAACAACGACCTTCTTAATGAATTTTATCAACAGAAGTTCCGTTACTTACTCTCTGACCCAGATAGTCATTTGTGTAATAGATAAGAACAATCGCATGGAAATGGACGTAAATAATGATCATGAACCCGCCTCAAATACTTCCTAAGGAACCGACTCCAAGAAGTTCTAGAAGGCCATGTTTGTAAACGCAAATGAAAGTTGACTTTTAATGTTTTGGGAATTCATTGTTGTGTATATCTTAATTATCATTATTTAAAAATATTATGTGTATCCAAAACTGAATTTGGCTTGAAGACATTTCAAATTTTAAAACGTCATTAACAGCTTAACAATGTAAACGTCAACTTACAATAATGTCTGCTGAGGAAAGATTTGTAAATAGTAGAGTCGGTGTTTTGTTAGTCATGAATAAGTCCAAGAACTGTTGAAGTCGTTGTTGGAGCAATACTTGGACATTGCTACGAGTCAAATACAACATATCAACAATAGGACGTGACATTGACTCTCGATTGGCACCACTCGCAATATCGTTACTAAAAACAAAAGTCAATCGACTCAAAGATAATCTAATGGCTGTACACAAATGTCCGTTTACTGAAAATGTTTGTAACTGGGAAAAAAACGCCCAAAAGGAAAAAGTAGTTTTACATCATGACAGCAAAACTGACAACTGAACATCTGAAGGTCATCACCATGGATACAGTCCTAACCTATCACATTGTCACTTATTTTTGTTTCCAAAACTCTAAGATTAAATACTGGAATCTTAAAATAGTGAAATATTATAAACTCCTGATTCAGGAAGAGTGACATCATCTGATTTCTAAAGTGCATTGACAAAAAGGAATTTATTTTGAAAATATAGTCATTAAAATATGTTAGACCAGCGTGTCTGCCTCGCGTTCAAGAGGTCCCGAGCCCGCCTCGGTAGCGTGGTGGTAGAGTGTTTGCCTCACGTTCAAGAGGTCCCGAGCCCGCCTCGGTAGCGTGGTGGTAGAGTGTCTGCCTCACGTTCAAGAGGTCCCGAGCCCGCCTCGGTAGCGTGGTGGTAGAGTGTCTGCCTCACGTTCAAGAGGTCCCGAGCCCGCCTCGGTAGCGTGGTGGTAGAGTGTCTGCCTCACGTTCAAGAGGTCCCGAGCCCGCCTCCGTAGCGTGGTGGTAGAGTGTCTGCCTCACGTTCAAGAGGTCCCGAGCCCGCCTCGGTAGCGTGGTGGTAGAGTGTTTGCCTCACGTTCAAGAGGTCCCGAGCCCGCCTCGGTAGCGTGGTGGTAGAGTGTTTGCCTCGCGTTCAAGAGGTCCCGAGCCCGCCTCGGTAGCGTGGTGGTAGAGTGTCTGCCTCGCGTTCAAGAGGTCCCGAGCCCGCCTCGGTAGCGTGGTGGTAGAGTGTCTGCCTCGCGTTCAAGAGGTCCCGAGCCCGCCTCGGTAGCGTGGTGGTAGAGTGTTTGCCTCGCGTTCAAGAGGTCCCGAGCCCGCCTCAGTAGCGTGGTGGTAGAGTGTTTGTCTCACGTTCAAGAGGTCCCGAGCCCGCCTCGGTAGCGTGGTGGTAGAGTGTTTGCCTCACGTTCAAGAGGTCCCGAGCCCGCCTCGGTAGCGTGGTGGTAGAGTGTTTGCCTCGCGTTCAAGAGGTCCCGAGCCCGCCTCGGTAGCGTGGTGATAGAGTGTTTGCCTCGCGTTCAAGAGGTCCCGAGCCCGCCTCGGTAGCGTGGTGGTAGAGTGTCTGCCTCACGTTCAAGAGGTCCCGAGCCCGCCTCGGTAGCGTGGTGGTAGAGTGTTTGCCTCACGTTCAAGAGGTCCCGAGCCCGCCTCGGTAGCGTGGTGGTAGAGTGTCTGCCTCACGTTCAAGAGGTCCCGAGCCCGCCTCGGTAGCGTGGTGGTAGAGTGTTTGCCTCACGTTCAAGAGGTCCCGAGCCCGCCTCGGTAGCGTGGTGGTAGAGTGTTTGCCTCACGTTCAAGAGGTCCCGAGCCCGCCTCGGTAGCGTGGTGGTAGAGTGTTTGCCTCACGTTCAAGAGGTCCCGAGCCCGCCTCGGTAGCGTGGTGGTAGAGTGTCTGCCTCACGTTCAAGAGGTCCCGAGCCCGCCACGGTAGCGTGGTGGTAGAGTGTTTGTCTCACGTTCAAGAGGTCCCGAGCCCGCCTCGGTAGCGTGGTGGTAGAGTGTTTGCCTCACGTTCAAGAGGTCCCGAGCCCGCCTCGGTAGCGTGGTGGTAGAGTGTTTGCCTCACGTTCAAGAGGTCCCGAGCCCGCCTCGGTAGCGTGGTGGTAGAGTGTTTGCCTCACGTTCAAGAGGTCCCGAGCCCGCCTCGGTAGCGTGGAGGTACAGTGTCTGCCTCACGTTCAAGAGGTCCCGAGCCCGCCTCGGTAGCGTGGTGGTAGAGTGTCTGCCTCACGTTCAAGAGGCCCCGAGCCCGCCTCGGTAGCGTGGTGGTAGAGTGTTTGCCTCACGTTCAAGAGGTCCCGAGCCCGCCTTGGTAGCGTGGTGGTAGAGTGTTTGCCTCACGTTCAAGAGGTCCCGAGCCCGCCTCGGTAGCGTGGTGGTAGAGTGTCTGCCTCACGTTCAAGAGGTCCCGAGCCCGCCTCGGTAGCGTGGTGGTAGAGTGTTTGCCTCACGTTCAAGAGGTCCCGAGCCCGCCTCGGTAGCGTGGTGGTAGAGTGTCTGCCTCACGTTCAAGAGGTCCCGAGCCCGCCTCGGTAGCGTGGTGGTAGAGTGTTTGTCTCACGTTCAAGAGGCCCCGAGCCCGCCTCGGTAGCGTGGTGCTAGAGTGTCTGCCTCACGTTCAAGAGGTCCCGAGCCCGCTTCGGTAGCGTGGTGGTAGAGTGTCTGCCTCACGTTCAAGAGGTCCCGAACCCGCCTCGGTAGCGTGGTGGTAGAGTGTCTGCCTCGCGTTCAAGAGGTCCCGAGCCCGCCTCGGTAGCGTGGTGGTAGAGTGTTTGCCTCGCGTTCAAGAGGTCCCGAGCCCGCCTCGGTAGCGTGGTGGTAGAGTGTTTGCCTCACGTTCAAGAGGTCCCGAGCCCGCCTCGGTAGCGTGGTGGTAGAGTGTTTGTCTCACGTTCAAGAGGTCCCGAGCCCGCCTCGGTAGCGTGGTGGTAGAGTGTTTGCCTCACGTTCAAGAGGTCCCGAGCCCGCCTCGGTAGCGTGGTGGTAGAGTGTTTGCCTCACGTTCAAGAGGTCCCGAGCCCGCCTCGGTAGCGTGGTGGTAGAGTGTCTGCCTCACGTTCAAGAGGCCCCGAGCCCGCCTCGGTAGCGTGGTGGTAGAGTGTCTGCCTCACGTTCAAGAGGTCCCGAGCCCGCCTCGATAGCGTGGTGGTAGAGTGTCTGCCTCACGTTCAAGAGGTCCCGAGCCCGCCTCGGTAGCGTGGTGGTAGAGTGTTTGCCTCACGTTCAAGAGGTCCCGAGCCCGCCTCAGTAGCGTGGTGGTAGAGTGTTTGCCTCACGTTCAAGAGGTCCCGAGCCCGCCTCGGTAGCGTGGTGGTAGAGTGTTTGCCTACGTTCAAGAGGTCCCGAGCCCGCCTCGGTAGCGTGGTGGTAGAGTGTCTGCCTCACGTTCAAGAGGCCCCGAGCCCGCCTCGGTAGCGTGGTGGTAGAGTGTCTGCCTCACGTTCAAGAGGCCCCGAGCCCGCCTCGGTAGCGTGGTGGTAGAGTGTTTACCTCACGTTCAAGAGGTCCCGAGCCCGCCTCGGTAGCGTGGTGGTAGAGTGTTTACCTCACGTTCAAGAGGCCCCGAGCCCGCCTTGGTAGCGTGGTGGTAGAGTGTTTGCCTCACGTTCAAGAGGTCCCGAGCCCGCCTCGGTAGCGTGGTGGTAGAGTGTTTGCCTCACGTTCAAGGGGTCCCGAGCCCGCCTCGGTAGCGTGGTGGTAGAGTGTTTGCCTCACGTTCAAGAGGTCCCGAGCTCGCCTCGGTAGCGTGGTGGTAGAGTGTTTGCCTCGCGTTCAAGAGGTCCCGAGCCCGCCTCGGTAGCGTGGTGGTAGAGTGTTTGCCTCGCGTTCAAGAGGTCCCGAGCCCGCCTCGGTAGCGTGGTGGTAGAGTGTCTGCCTCGCGTTCAAGAGGTCCCGAGCCCGCCTCGGTAGCGTGGTGCTAGAGTGTTTGCCTCGCGTTCAAGAGGTCCCGAGCCCGCCTCAGTAGCGTGGTGGTAGAGTGTTTGCCTCACGTTCAAGAGGTCCCGAGCCCGCCTCAGTAGCGTGGTGGTAGAGTGTTTGCCTCACGTTCAAGAGGTCCCGAGCCCGCCTCGGTAGCGTGGTGGTAGAGTGTCTGCCTCACGTTCAAGAGGTCCCGAGCCCGCCTCGGTAGCGTGGTGGTAGAGTGTTTGCCTCGCGTTCAAGAGGTCCCGAGCCCGCCTCGGTAGCGTGGTGGTAGAGTGTCTGCCTCGCGTTCAAGAGGTCCCGAGCCCGCCTCGGTAGCGTGGTGGTAGAGTGTCTGCCTCACGTTCAAGAGGTCCCGAGCCCGCCTCGGTAGCGTGGTGGTAGAGTGTTTGTCTCACGTTCAAGAGGCCCCGAGCCCGCCTCGGTAGCGTGGTGGTAGAGTGTCTGCCTCACGTTCAAGAGGCCCCGAGCCCGCCTCGGTAGCGTGGTGGTAGAGTGTTTGCCTCACGTTCAAGAGGTCCCGAGCCCGCCTCGGTAGCGTGGTGGTAGAGTGTCTGCCTCGCGTTCAAGAGATCCCGAGCCCGCCTCGGTAGCGTGGTGCTAGAGTGTTTGCCTCACGTTCAAGAGGTCCCGAGCCCGCCTCAGTAGCGTGGTGGTAGAGTGTTTGCCTCACGTTCAAGAGGTCCCGAGCCCGCCTCGGTAGCGTGGTGGTAGAGTGTTTGCCTCACGTTCAAGAGGTCCCGAGCCCGCCTCGGTAGCGTGGTGGTAGAGTGTCTGCCTCACGTTCAAGAGGCCCCGAGCCCGCCTCGGTAGCGTGGTGGTAGAGTGTCTGCCACACGTTCAAGAGGTCCCGAGCCCGCCTCAAAAGCGTGGTGGTAGAGTGTTTGCCTCACGTTCAAGAGGTCCCGAGCCCGCCTCGGTAGCGTGGTGGTAGAGTGTTTGCCTCACGTTCAAGAGGCCCCGAGCCCGCCTCAGTAGCGTGGTGGTAGAGTGTTTGCCTCACGTTCAAGAGGTCCCGAGCCCGCCTCGGTAGCGTGGTGGTAGAGTGTTTGCCTCACGTTCAAGAGGTCCCGAGCCCGCCTCGGTAGCGTGGTGGTAGAGTGTTTGCCTCACGTTCAAGAGGTCCCGAGCCCGCCTCGGTAGCGTGGTGGTAGAGTGTTTGCCTCACGTTCAAGAGGTCCCGAGCCCGCCTCGGTAGCGTGGTGGTAGAGTGTTTGCCTCGCGTTCAAGAGGTCCCGAGCCCGCCTCGGTAGCGTGGTGGTAGAGTGTCTGCCTCGCGTTCAAGAGGTCCCGAGCCCGCCTCGGTAGCGTGGTGGTAGAGTGTCTGCCTCGCGTTCAAGAGGTCCCGAGCCCGCCTCGGTAGCGTGGTGGTAGAGTGTCTGCCTCGCGTTCAAGAGGTCCCGAGCCCGCCTCGGTAGCGTGGTGGTAGAGTGTCTGCCTCGCGTTCAAGAGGTCCCGAGCCCGCCTCGGTAGCGTGGTGGTAGAGTGTTTGCCTCGCGTTCAAGAGGTCCCGAGCCCGCCTCGGTAGCGTGGTGGTAGAGTGTTTGCCTCGCGTTCAAGAGGTCCCGAGCCCGCCTCGGTAGCGTGGTGGTAGAGTGTCTGCCTCGCGTTCAAGAGGTCCCGAGCCCGCCTCGGTAGCGTGGTGGTAGAGTGTTTGCCTCGCGTTCAAGAGGTCCCGAGCCCGCCTCGGTAGCGTGGTGGTAGAGTGTCTGCCTCGCGTTCAAGAGGTCCCGAGCCCGCCTCGGTAGCGTGGTGGTAGAGTGTCTGCCTCGCGTTCAAGAGTTCCCGAGCCCGCCTCGGTAGCGTGGTGGTAGAGTGTCTGCCTCGCGTTCAAGAGGTCCCGAGCCCGCCTCGGTAGCGTGGTGGTAGAGTGTTTGCCTCACGTTCAAGAGGTCCCGAGCCCGCCTCGGTAGCGTTGTGGTAGAGTGTTTGCCTCACGTTCAAGAGGTCCCGAGCCCGCCTCGGTAGCGTGGTGGTAGAGTGTTTGCCTCACGTTCAAGAGGTCCCGAGCCCGCCTCGGTAGCGTGGTGGTAGAGTGTCTGCCTCGCGTTCAAGAGGTCCCGAGCCCGCCTCGGTAGCGTGGTGGTAGAGTGTCTGCCTCGCGTTCAAGAGCTCCCGAGCCCGCCTCGGTAGCGTGGTGGTAGAGTGTCTGCCTCGCGTTCAAGAGGTCCCATGCCCGCCTCGGTAGCGTGGTGGTAGAGTGTCTGCCTCGCGTTCAAGAGGTCCCGAGCCCGCCTCGGTAGCGTGGTGGTAGAGTGTCTGCCTCGCGTTCAAGAGGTCCCGAGCCCGCCTCGGTAGCGTGGTGGTAGAGTGTCTGCCTCGCGTTCAAGAGGTCCCGAGCCCGCCTCGGTAGCGTGGTGGTAGAGTGTCTGCCTCGCGTTCAAGAGGTCCCGAGCCCGCCTCGGTAGCGTGGTGGTAGAGTGTTTGCCTCACGTTCAAGAGGTCCCGAGCCCGCCTCGGTAGCGTGGTGGTAGAGTGTCTGCCTCGCGTTCAAGAGGTCCCGAGCCCGCCTCGGTAGCGTGGTGCTAGAGTGTCTGCCTCACGTTCAAGAGGTCCCGAGCCCGCCTCAGTAGCGTGGTGGTAGAGTGTTTGCCTCACGTTCAAGAGGCCCCGAGCCCGCCTCAGTAGCGTGGTGGTAGAGTGTTTGTCTCACGTTCAAGAGGCCTCGAGCCCGCCTCGGTAGCGTGGTGGTAGAGTGTCTGCCTCACGTTCAAGAGGCCCCGAGCCCGCCTCGGTAGCGTGGTGGTAGAGTGTTTGCCTCACGTTCAAGAGGTCCCGAGCCCGCCTCGGTAGCGTGGTGGTAGAGTGTTTGTCTCACGTTCAAGAGGTCCCGAGCCCGCCTCGGTAGCGTGGTGGTAGAGTGTTTGCCTCACGTTCAAGAGGTCCCGAGCCCGCCTCGGTAGCGTGGTGCTAGAGTGTCTGCCTCGCGTTCAAGAGGTCCCGAGCCCGCCTCGGTAGCGTGGTGGTAGAGTGTTTGTCTCACGTTCAAGAGGTCCCGAGCCCGCCTCGGTAGCGTGGTGGTAGAGTGTTTGCCTCACGTTCAAGAGGTCCCGAGCCCGCCTCGGTAGCGTGGTGGTAGTGTTTGCCTCGCGTTCAAGAGGTCCCGAGCCCGCCTCGGTAGCGTGGTGGTAGAGTGTTTGCCTCACGTTCAAGAGGTCCCGAGCCCGCCTCGGTAGCGTGGTGGTAGAGTGTTTGCCTCACGTTCAAGAGGTCCCGAGCCCGCCTCAGTAGCGTGGTGGTAGAGTGTTTGCCTCACATTCAAGAGGTCCCGAGCCCGCCTCAGTAGCGTGGTGGTAAAGTGTTTGCCTCACGTTCAAGAGGTCCCGAGCCCGCCTCGGTAGCGTGGTGGTAGAGTGTTTGCCTCACGTTCAAGAGGTCCCGAGCCCGCCTCAGTAGCGTGGTGGTAGAGTGTTTGCCTCACGTTCAAGAGGTCCCGAGCCCGCCTCAGTAGCGTGGTGGTAGAGTGTTTGCCTCACGTTCAAGAGGTCCCGAGCCCGCCTCAGTAGCGTGGTGGTAGTGTTTGCCTCACGTTCAAGAGGTCCCGAGCCCGCCTCAGTAGCGTGGTGGTAGTGTTTGCCTCACGTTCAAGAGGTCCCGAGCCCGCCTCGGTAGCGTGGTGGTAGAGTGTTTGCCTCACGTTCAAGAGGTCCCGATTTCAAATCTCGGTCAGGGCGAGTTACCTGGATAAGGCTTTTTCCGGGGTTTACCCTTCTCCAGAAAGACAAATGTCGGGTAACTGTAAGATCTATGGACCTCGGACTCATTTGAGCATCATTTCATCCATCTCATTCACCGTGCGATATGACTTAACGTTGGAAGACGTAAAATAAAAAAAGAGGTCCCGAGTTCGAATCTCGGTCAGGGTGAGTTACCTGGATAAGGTTTTACCGGGGGTTTCCCTTATCATTATAGACGAATGTCGTGTCGGGTAGCTCTAAGCTCAACGGACCCCGGACTCATTTGAGCATCATTTCACGCATCTCATTCACCTTCCGATATGACTTAACGTTGGAGGACGTAAAATTACAACAAAAAGAATCTTATTTAATTACCTAAGCATTTTTATTGTCCCCTTGTATATAAGGTTTTGTGTATGAATAACGTTAGGTAGGAGCGGGTGAATGGGATACATATTTTGGAAATATTTCACAAAGCCCTATTTGTCAAGTAAATGTGTAAGCTTTTACCTTATATTAAATCCTAGACATTGTAGATTATGTTAAATGTTAAGTTTTTCTACAAAGAATCTTGTGTATATTTCCGTTTTCATTTTTATTTCGAGCGGAGACAATCGTAATCGCCCGCAATAGGATTGTCAAAGCGGACGAATCGGAATGGAACATTCAATTTCCGTACATAATCTAATTAAGAGGACAAAATAACATATGTCTACACTTGTATATTCATCTCACACACATTTTCAACATATGAATTGCTTCTTTGCCAGAGCGTCCACACAGATTTCGAGGTAACTAGTCTCCATTTTGGGGGACTTATGTATCATTTCACCGATTTCATTCATCTTCCGACATAACTTAACGTTGGGGTCTTACCTTAATCCGCTTTGTAGCGGTATTTATGTTTGTGTTTTGGCAGCACTTATCATAACAAGGAGGATTATGAATGTAAGAGTCTGTATTTGCTTATTGTACAAGTTTCTGGAGCAGTTTCAATGCACATTCGTTATAAATCTATCCTAAACGAAATTAAAAATTAACAAAATGCCAGAAATGGAGAATGACATACCTCGTTTCTTTAAAAGAAGCTTTATTTGTCCTTAAACTGAAGAAATATAATCCTATTACACAGTCAACTATCTCAGGTAGTCAACTTTGTCGTTCCTACACAACAATACACTACCGTCTCCTAGGGAACACATTTTGTAAAACTAATTCGAGTCGCTCGTGTTTTATTTATATTAAAGTTTGCAGCCCTAGTTAAATATTCGTAGTATTTGTCGTTAGAAAAGCTTACTAGGTTTCTTTTTGTATATTACTGAACTGCACTTGGACCAACGAAAAATTACTATCGAGGCAAGTTTACGGCGAAGTGTTAACCCTCTAATGCGTAATCTTGTTACACTTAGTCAAAGTTTCAAAATAATTTAACAACGTGTTTTCATATTTATGTGTTACGTTAGTATTTTGCAATAAAGTAAACATGTTTTGGAGCTTTTATAACAGAAAGGAATTGATTTCTTACATATTATAGTATTTTTATATATAAAATGTTCTCGGGCTTCAAGCCATGTGTAAAGACGATTCGGGAGCGTGCATCTCTCCCATCATCAGGATTATGAATGAATAAACCTGTAAATTTTATTAATATACTAAAAATGAGATAACAGAATTAACAAAGACAAAACACTACCAAAACTCGAGTCCCTCTAATCGAACAAAAGACTCTTTTGCAGTAATTAAATATTAGGTCAGGAAATGGCGTGGATGTAGGTCATACAAAACGTGACAACTTAATTTGACTCTCAATCTGTATAAATTTGTGCTTCTTTAGCTGATTCATTTCCATTTTAAGGCCGCTTTCCAAGTGCTTTTGACAAAAATTAAAATCCATGCAACTGCACGAAATGCTGCTTAATATAAAAATAACGGTAGAACTGCACAAATAGGATAATAACATCAGTCCAGAAGTTTCTCCATTAATTGGAGGGAGTGCCGGTATGACGTCAAGTCTTGCGA
Organism: Mantis religiosa; assembly: GCA_030765055.1. Classification (NCBI taxonomy): domain Eukaryota; kingdom Metazoa; phylum Arthropoda; class Insecta; order Mantodea; family Mantidae; genus Mantis; species Mantis religiosa. The sequence continues at coordinate 623,206 of CM060960.1, forward strand.
TCTTCACTTGTTAATGTAAACAGTTTCATTTCACTGTTATGCAACGCTTCGTTAATACTGCAACAGCTGATTCTGGAAGTCCAGAGCATTTAAAAAACTGTGCACATCTGTTTCTGGACCCTGAGCTTTCCTGCTAAAAGTTCTATAGGAAGCCTCACATAACAGAAAAACAAAAGCAGCTTTGTGTGTGTAAACAAAAACTAAATGTCAAACAACATTCTGCAACAATACGACAAACATTTGCGACACCATAAACTAATCTTTATATTGAACATTCTTTTAGAACACTCAGAAAGGTTTAAAAAAAATCAAACAATTTTAATTAAAATACCATATAAACATTTATCTCGTATTTAAACCGAACGGATTGGCTCAGGCCGCATTCGGAAGGTCCGGGTCTGATTCTCGTGTGTGCAGAATTAGTGAATCTTCATGTTCGCGTAACTACAGAAATTCAGCCCCTCACTTTAAAACACCTGAGTATCACTCTCCGCCTCTTGTACCTCCAGCAAACGTTAACAGAAGAAGTTTGTGCAGGATTTAAAGAAACAAACGACAGTGGGTAGAGAATTGTACCATTTAAACGCCTTATTTTGACAACATAAATTCTCACCGATGCTAGTAAAAATCAATGACTAATTATTATGAAAAAAAAAGAACCATCCCACCCAGGAATAGCAGGAAATGAAAAGTCGATAAAGCTGCTAAAGAAGCAGAAAAACAACCGCCGGTATACCCTCCAATACCTAGTCCACATGAAGACGTTATAAGCCATATCAAAAGGAATGAAAACATCATTGGCTAGAAACCAAAGTACATCGTAAACTCCGACAAGTGAAACAAAACACATCTCCTACTCAATGTCTTTATAAACATACAACAGATATTACTCTCCAGACTTAAATTACCTCCACACTGTCAACCATTATCAGTAAATCAATGTACCCGCTACTCAACCTATAGGACCCTTCATTAAATTGCTACAGAGCTTCATGCTATACTAGATGAACCGAAGAGTCTACAATCACTGTAAATTAAGACTGTAAATTAACTTCTTCAATATGAAAATCTATTCAGTGTTACCTTGTTTCGGTGTATTCTGTGAAGTGACATAAGTAATGCATAACAAGTATGAACATAGTGCTGTGCTATATCGATTCTTCAGTTCTTTATGAATGTACAGTTTATGTCAACTTATGTGTTTATATTGTACCGTAACCTAATAGTTCCTAAAATGTTAAACATTTGTTTTACCGTTTTATAGTTGTCGCTGTAAGACCATTGTTGTTAGGCGACATTAAATAAATTTATCTTCGGAAAAAAAAAAAAAAAAAAAAACTCCACAAAATAATTTTCTGTAATATGTCTGTAAGAAAACCTGAAATTGCTATTTTTCGCTCCTCTATATTTTCATATATTTTTTCGTTAACATATTTTGATTTCTGTAGAATTAGTAAACTCTCAGACACTTACTTCACTCAAACTGAATGCAATTCATATTTCAATACTCTCATTTTCAAACAAATGAAACATCTCCTTAGCAACGTCATACACCTCTAACACATTATAATTTTACATTTAGTTACTTTTACCTATAGTAATGTTACAATTGCATAAAACTTGTATGTAACACGTATACAATCCCTTCTTTGTGATTTTATAAATAACTATATAATAAATCTGTCGTTATAACACTTACCAGTCGCAGAGATATGACGATTAGAGCCCAGCGTCGTCTGTCTTCCAACCTAAAACATGATACAGACACGCAATTAGCAAACATCGCAAGATCAGCTACCGGGGGAACCTTGGTCGGGAATCGAAGCTGGAATATGAGAGAGACTCTCACTGGTAAACAGAGAGAGCAACTTGAGAACCTTTGAAGTTGCTGTGAGTTTATATTTAACTTATAAACCACAACACACAACTAACTTTCACTTCAAATAGACAGACGTGTAATCTTTCATTTTGCATACAATATTCAGACTAGCAGTTCTATGAAGTTCAACAAAGCCTTACATGACCTTCTCTACTCTTATACAAACTTATTGCTTTATCCACTCCAACAAACATTAAGTTACAAGGGAATACAGTAGACTTTAAGTGATAGTCAAATCTTTTGTCATGTCTTTCTATGTACAAGACATAAAAATGAATAACGGCTTGATATCTGATAAAAGTTTAAGTATTGAACAATTTAAACAAATAACAAGGAATACCTCCGAAATGGTTAACTCTACAATAAAATGCATTTGACATAAACTGTAAGCTTTAACAAAATATACATTTGGTGTAGTAATATTTAATCGATCGTTTACAGATTATCAGTTATAGTTCATACGGGGCCAAGTCTGTTAAGAGGGTACGCTAGTGACGTGTGACAATGCTTGCATAAACAGAAATTATTACATTAGATTGCTAATGTTAGGTGCACTTTAGACAGTCCATGGTGGTTCTCTTGCTCCTAAGCAGTTGTGAATGTTACAAGTGCCAAGAACTGTAACTTATTATGGTCGAGGGTACATCAGAGTCATTCGTAAACAAAATCTTTTGGTCCATGTGAGGCTCGTCAGTTGATTTCGAACATACACAGAAAAATGTGACAAGGAATCCAGACAAAATGCCCTAAATTTTCCACTAAGGCAGACAACAAAGGGTGCAAACAACTTCAGAAGCAAACTGGAGATTCTATTGTATTTTAACACCGCAAATAAATTAAAAAACAAAGAAAGACAATCGAAAACTGTTTGTGGGTGAATTTTATAAATGTGTTATATGGAATGTTGTTCAGTATTCTATAAAATACAAAAAGTAGTTGGAAGAGCAAAGAAATTCCTGCCGATTGTTAAGCAGAGGATACATTTTCACTGGGGCACAACAATTTTTGATATGTATTTTGGAAAATATTGGCTCAGAGTAGAAATAATGTGGCAGCAAACAGAAAATTTTAAGTCAGAAACCTGACATTGTGCAGTGGCGTCATGAGTACTTTATACATATAGAAACTTGGCCGGAATCTGAAAGAAACTTTATTTATTTAGATGACAGTAACATAATCGAATTTTGCAGTGACCTAAGGTTACAATGCAGGTATTTGGTGTATTCTTTTGTTATACATGCTGGAGGCAAAAACGGCTTTGTGAAACTGTTCTGTAAGGCAGGAAGCACCAGTGGGGATTACCATGGCCAAATAAATAACCAAAATATTGAGAAGTGGATGAAAGAAATCATTATTCCATACTTCTCGCCTTCTTCAGTTAAAATTGTATTACAGAAGTCATTCAGGATGAAGGGCACTTCTGAGAACATACTCAGAAATGTGAAAATATACATTTAATTTTCCATTAAAATATTTTAAGCATACGGTACTTGATTTAAAATCGTTAGTCATTTTTAGAATAATTCAAACTATCGAAAAAGTTATATATCTAGGACAGTTTTGGCTAAGATAAAAGAAACCGTCATTCTTGCATTAGATACCAAATGTTTGAGAGCAGCACAAGACCTATGGTACGTATAGCCAGTAGCGAAGTGTGACTTTCAAAGTGAGAGAAGCTCCAAATAATAACTGTCATTAAATAAGAGAAAATAATGACTCAAAGAACTAAGACCACTCTTTCTATTGTACAATCACACGTAGCCCTGCTCATACTACAAGCTTCTCCTCTCCACTAAGACGTTCGCTGGGCCACATCCTGTGAACTAAATGGAGAACGTATATAATTCATAGACTTTTCCTAATAACTTAAAACTTCACAACAATTTCCTGTTTGTCACCACTATATACCAATCTATATAAAATACTATTGCTAATGTTATTCAAATTTACTTACAGTTGTATTTAAAGCGCCGCATAAAACAAAAGGACAAACTTTTCTTCACACGCTACAGAGACTTCACGTGACAAAATCTGTCAGTGCTTCCTAACTTACGAAGAGACGCGATTCCTTCCGGAAACCTACGAAGTATGGAATTCAAGGTTACGAATGCGGAAATACAGTAGTGAATGAGCTCGCGGAATCTAAGCAGCTGTCAAATTGTCCGCAGCAGTGCGGATGTTCGAGAATAAATTTTGGAAATGTATACAGAGGAAATAAAATGTTGATTGGCATGATCTTTTTTTTTTGCCTTCTTTTTCTCCAGAAGTTCTTTGGAAATAGGCGCTTTCACGGCTTTATTTCACGTTTCGCCACTGCATAAAGCTAACTGAGGTCCATTGTTGTTAACTGTGTCCTTCAAAACGTCCTCAGTGAATTTAAATGATTCATAAGCACTGTAATACTGACCTTCAATATCGGTTTACTTCCCGAAAAATCACTTTAACATATTAATTTGTTATTTTATACTATTATTGTTCTGTACAGTGAGGCTCTGAAACTGAAGAGTGAATGTCGGAATGAAAGAAACAGACGAACAAGTCGAGATAATGAGTAGGGAGTAGAAACAATAGACTGTCATCTGGAACACATGTCATCCCTATAGCTTTAGGTGTATTTTGCAAACCAGAGAGGAGCGTTCTGCATTTGTTATTCGACCAAACAATAGCGTGTGTTAGGGACCCAGGACATTCTTGGTTTTTGAATTAGATAATATACTTTTTCTAGACGCCTGCTAATTATTTCAACCAAATGTTTTCCTCAATTTGCAATTTTTTTATATAAATAACAGCGACATTTTAAGTTATCCTATGCCCGTGTATTATGAATGTCAAATTTAAACTTTATATTTCAGTTTCACCTAGATTTATATGTAACATACACAATCCTAAATATGAAATATAAAGTTTAAAATGTGGATTTTATAATTACTTCATTCGTTGGCTGATAGAGCAATTTCAGCTGAAAAAATGAAGCTTTAACATAAAAATACCTCATAAAACATCATTTTTTCATTTGCAGTATCCTGTATCTGTACTACCGAGTGTGTGGGTCATCTCACACAACGCTACTGCACGTCTCCACCTGTGAATACCTCCGGAAGCTGCAATGATGGTATAAATGGAAGTAATTGTACATTGCATCCGGCCCGGAACTAACAAGGACATATACCTAACGTGACCAGAATAAGACCTTCATGACTCTATCAACAACAAACAACAGATGCATCGATGTTGGGGGTCTTATACAACTTGAAAACACAAATTAAACACTCTGTAGGTCGCCAAATTACCCGACAAAGGCTGCAACAGCGCCACTGTGTCACTATCAATTCTTTTTCTAACCGCCTGAACAGACTTAAGTAATGTACCACTTAACTTTCCTAAAGAAATGACAAAGCAATTCCTTTACTGCTCTGAAACAGAGAAAATTTGTACGAAATATCAAGTGAAACTTTAATTTCCTTCACTAAGTTACAAAATATGTTAAATCAAGTTTTACAATATTCAACAGGGCCTTTTCTAAATTTCATATATAGTGAACATTCAACAAGAAAATACAAGCAGTTGCAGCAATGTATATAAAAAATATATAATTTCAATATCACTGCACATTTTTGTTCTAATCCAACAAAAAGCAACATAAACTTTTAGAACAAATGAAAGTTTTTTAGTGATTAATAGTTTTTTAAAGGACTTGTGAGGTAAGTTGACGTTTATTTGCGAGGCGTTAGCGCCGAGGAGCACGAAACATCAAACCTTGCTAGTCCAATACGCAATTTTATCAATTATCTAAGAAAAAAAATCGACTTGGAAGTATTATTTATAAATATATTAAGAATTGTTTCACAAAAGATTTATGTACATTGTAGATTTCGTGTGTTTGTTTCTTGTTTATCAGATAACTAAAGAAAAACTGAACATCGGACTAATATATCTACGAGGTAATCGATAGTCAAATGTCTTTGACACTATATTAGAATAGGCGTTCCTGTTTTGTCACACAAATGTTACTTTTATTCTTCTGTTTGACCTGCTATATTGACCCTGGTAGAGATAATTCGATTATATATAAGGGCGCTCAACTACGGCGGTCATCTGCACCTTTAAAAAACTAGTCATGGCAAGAGCCAGATATAAAACTTTCTAAAAACTATACAAGTGTAACAAAACCTATTAAAAATACACGTACATAAACAAAATCAATCAAACCCTACTAAAAATTTCGTTCACTATATCCTAAACTGTAAACTAGAAAGGAATCTACAAGGAATCTAATCGTCTCCACGCACGGCCTACACGTGGGTGGGCCTGTTGACCGTCTCCCTCAGCCACGATGAGGAGCCTACACGAGGGAGACTGTTGGCTCGGGACCCCGGGTGCGCCAAACCCGTACCTACCGAAGTAGGCCTCTGGGGGGAGAGATAATTCGACTTTTTCATGTCTAACAGTAAAAGGCCTGCTTTTCAATTACAAAAATATCGGGCAATGATCTGTTTTTTCTTATGATGGCGGATAAAATCATTTACTGCAAGTATTTTCATACTTAGAAACAATAGACAAGCTAAAACTTTTTACCATAATAATATTAATTAAACGTATCCACCTGCAAATTTTTGGCCTGTCAATCACATCCCAACATTGGAAAGATGCAAAAGTAACAACTTCATTATGCTCTAACTAAATAAATTTACAAACTTTTGAGTATCTTGAAGTATTGTGTGTGTGTGTGTGTGTGTGTGTGTGTGTGTGTGTGTGCGTGTGCGTGTGTGAGATCCAAGGATTATTCCTGAAGTAGGACGGAAACAGTTGCGGTCCAACAACATCCTGTAGACAACCTGGAATATCTGAGGGAGTTGTGAGGTTTCACGTTGGTACTTCCTGCAGTTGGTAGCTCACATACGTCATTCAAATAAGCTTATCTTTTTACAAAATATTCTCTTTAACATCAGTACTTTGTTGAAAGCAATCGTTATTTCAATAAAACAGTTCAGAAATCACGTTTTTATACTGTTTATTTATTTCACCTGATTCCACGTACTTTATCTCACATTTTTTAAAACAAAAACAAATGACAATGTGATAGATCAGGGCTTTGTTACTGGTGATGGCCCTTAGGTATTCAGTTAGATCTTCTTTGTTATGATATAAAATTACTTTTAAGTTTCTCGTGAACTATTACAAACATTTGCAGTAAACAGATATTTGTATACATCGGTACTTCTGTCAGACTTAGATTATGTTTAAGTCGATTAACTTTTGTTTTCAGTTACGATATTCCAAGTGAGAGTCAATCTCACGTCTAACTGTTCATGTTTTGGATTTAACTCATGCCAATGACCAACTATTGCTCAAACAGTAGCTTTTGGACCTAAGTCCTTCAACATATTCATTACTAATAAAAATCAATCTATTTTAAATCCGCTCTTCATTTATAAATCTTTCTTCAGCAAACATTTTTCTAGTCGATGTTTACACTGTTAAGGATACATATGACTAAAAATATGAAATCCTGAACTAATAACGCTAGCTTTTTAAGATTATACCACAGATGTAACTTAGTGTAAATGTGATACAGTCCACGTGTTGTCAATTTCACTTTGATAATCTGGAAAACATGGTCAAATTTATTTATTTTTGATTACGTCACCTAAAAAGACCCTTGCGACAAAATAACTTAAATTTTGGTCCAATATTTTAACAACAGGTTCCCAATACATCCATTGCCCTAGGTTTCTCTGTGTCTCAAACTTAAGGCTCCAGAAAGTTTTAATCTATGAATGACTTTTTTTGCCCAAAATTTGAAATTTTTGTGTTTTGAAGTAAAGAAAGTGAACTCCTATGCATCTCACAACAAAACCCAGGGCAATTTCTATTCACTGTTTCTCTCTGAACGTGTGTAGCAAGTTTCATTAGTCTAACAAACTGTGACGCAAGTAGCATTCTAAATGATGAAAATGCTGACAGTACTAATAGCGAGTAAACAAGGATAAAGAATTAGAATTCATACCTAACACAAGCATTCAGGTAACTTTGAAACTAGATTAGAGCATTTAAAAATGACTTGCGAATACTATCTAAGCATTCTTTGGACTCAGGAAGGCTTACACTATTTTACAGACTAAAAAGAGGAAAATGTGCTTTTTTTGAAACTGTTCATGAAATTTCGGTTATACATATCCTCGAGCTGTCAGTGACATTTTAAAATTTGAAATGTTCTGAAGCCAAATTCATTTTTTGATGCACATAACATTTCTAAATAATGACAATTGACATATACAGAGCAATGAATTCCCAAAACATTAAAAGACAACTTTCGTTTGTTTTTAGAAACATGGCCTTTTGAAACTTCTTGGAGTCGGTTTTGTAAGAAGTTTTTGAGGCGGGTTCTAAACATTACTTTCGTCCATTTCCATACGACTGTTGTTATCAGTTACACAAATGACCCTGTGGGTCAGAGAGTAAGTAACGGAAATTCTGTTGATAAAATTCATTGAGAAGGTCGTTGTTTGCCTTTTGGTCGATAGTCGCTCATATTGAATTTCTATGAGTCAACGTCATACCAGTAGAGTTCAGCACTAGTAACTTTGAAGCTGATATTGCATACATGGACATATTAGGTAAACATGGCCATCTATAAATCAACCTAAGTTAAAAACCAAGCAGGCCATATAGATGATGCAACAATTGCTTAGGTATATTGAAATCCCAAATTGTGACGTAGGACCAATCAGAATTAAGTATTACGGTAACTAAGCAACCAAAACAGAAAAAAGAACCAATGATTTTATTCTTAAATTTTTTCTTATGGTTTGAACTCTCGAAGAGGGTAGACGCGTTTTCGGTAAAATACTTCTTGAAACTATTAGAAGGTATTGGAGTTCATCATTTATGAACGTTTAGTAAACGTTTAAAATATACATCGAAGGCGCGACGCTACCATAAATAATTTAAGTAAACAGACCCTTGCATCATTTATAAATAAAAAGAGAAAATTAATATATAGTAAAGGGCTATATACATCAGCGGAAAAAGTCGCATGTAAAGAACAAAATGATGTCGAGAAATATAATACCAAGTAAATTGAAATGCTATTAATTATTTTATTCCATAGTTGCCCAAAAGTGAAATTCCTTTTATATCGATACCACACCTGAGAAGTTTCACATCTCATCGCTCGCCGCAGCTGCTGGAGAGAGGATTTATAGAAATCTTCGAGAACTTCATCTTCACGGGTTTTAGACGAAAGGTTCATCGCTTCTACATCAAGGCAAGGTTTGGCTTCTACACGCGTCGCGACACCGAGGGAGCGCGAAACTTTTGCGCGTGTGGGTCGTAGACCTCACGAAGGGGCGAATCCAACTTCAGATATGTCACCGCATCGTGTGATATAAATCCAACCCACAAGGAGGGGAACCACTCCAACTTTTAGAGATTATTACTACTTAATTTAGCTAATGATTGTGTCTACGAACAGTGATGTCCAAATATGTGGCACGCCTTAGTAATCTCACGTCCTATTACGTAGGAGGGGAGGTTTACTTAACGTTGTGCAAGAACACAAACATCTTGTAACTTAAAAATGTGATTCTTTTACTAGAGTGTTTAAGGTTACAGTTTTTACGCAAGTCCATAGCGTGGGGTAGTTCAGTCCAAGTTAGATAAATAACTATTAAAGCCTTGTACTTGAAGTTTTAATAATTTACTGTTTATCTTAATGTCCTGGGTGATAGATACTGACAAGCACTATGGGTCAGTTGCGGCGGTGCAGAGAATATCAGGTAGTAAATACAGACAAGGTCAAAAATAATAAATATTAATATTAAGGTATAAATGTCCACTTATTATTACCTTAACCTTGGTTTCTAGTTTAGACAGGGAAGTACCCTGGACTGGACTACACTATGGAAGGATTCGGCACGGATGTCAAAACTTGTCTATTGAACCTATGTCCCCAAGTGAGGCCTCCCCGGGAGGAAGGATGAGGTGAGAGGAGACAGAGATCAGCCCTACATTTTACCAGTTAAAAACACTTTAGCAGACCAGTAAATCGGCATCCCACCCAAGCGTAGTCCTGAAACGGCCCAACAGACGTGTTTGGAGACCGCAGACGTCCTAACGCACGAGAAAGTGTTTACCAGGAGTATATCGTCCTGCCATGCAGAGCCGAGACTCCTGCCGACACTTCTACCCTGAAAGACACCACCAGATGAGAGATGATAATGGAGATGAAGAACATTTGGGGGATATTATTAACATACCCAGCATTCTCGTGACGATCAGGGAAAACCTCCCAAAAAACCATGGGTCAGGTAGGTCGGCCACGGGATCAAACCCGGACCTCCTGAATGTAGGCCGCAAACGAAACCGCTTGAGCCATCCCGCTCGTGCGCAATACCCTACTTGGAGAACACAACAATGTCGACAAAAACCTGCGGTTTGTAACGGTAAGTCAGGTCAACGTTCCACCCGCTTCCTCGAAGTAGCAATTCCTCTTCAACAATACTCCACAGATATTATAACATGAGGATACAGAAATAACTACGTGTGTGTCTGTGTGTGCATGTGAGAGACAGAGAAAAATATAACTCAAAAATGAAAACAGTCACACGTAGGTTTCAAAGCGAGGGAAGCTCCAAATAATAATTGTCATTAAAATAAGAGAGAATAATGACTCAAAGAACTAAGGCTGCTCCTCAGTACTCTTTCTATTATACAGTCACACGTAGGTCCAGTAGCGAGGTGTGACTTGCAAAGTGAGGGAAGCTCCAAATAATAATTGTCATTAAAATAAGAGAGAATAATGACTCAAAGAACTAAGGCTGCTCTTCAGTACTCTTTCTATTATACAGTCACACGTAGGTCCAGTACTGAGGTGTGACTTACAAAGCGAGGGAAGATCCAAATAATAATTGTCATTAAAATAAGAGAGAATAATGACTCAAAGAACTAAGGCTACTCTGTAGTACTCTTTCTATTGTACAGTCACATGCAGGTCCAGTAGCGAGGCGTGACTTTCAAAGCTCCAAATAATAATTGTCATTAAAATAAGAGAGAATAATGACTCAAAGAACTAAGACTACTCTTTAGTAATCTTTCTATTATACAGTAAAGCGTAGGTACAGTAGGGAGGCGTGACTTTCAAAGTGAGGGAAGCTACAAATAATAATTGTCATTAAAATGAAAAGCGAATAATGACTAAAAGAACTAAGGCTACTCTTTAGTACTCTTTCTATTGTACAGTCACATGCAGGTCCAGTAGCGAGGCGTGACTTTCAAAGCTCCAAATAATAATTGTCATTAAAATAAGAGAGAATAATGACTCAAAGAACTAAGGCTGCTCCTCAGTACTCTTTCTATTATACAGTCACACGTAGGTCCAATAGCGGGGTGTGACTTTCAAAGCGAGGGAAGCTCCAAATAATAATTGTCATTAAAATAAGAGAGAATAATGACCCAAAGAACTAAGGCTACTCTTTAGTACTCTTTCTATTGTACAGTCAGACGTAGGTCCAATAGCGAGGTGTGACTTTCAAAGCGAGGGAAGCTCCAAATAATAATTTTCATTAAAATAAGAGAGAATAATGACTCAAAGAACTAAGGCTACTCTTTAGTACTCTTTCTATTGTACAGTCACACGTAGGGCCAGTAGCGAGGTGTGACTTTCAAAGCGAGGGAAACTCCAAATAATAATTTTCATTAAAATAAGAGAGAATAATGACTCAAAGAGCTAAGGCTACTCTTTAGTGCTCTTTCTATTTACATTCACACTTAGGTCCAGTAGCGAGGTGTGACTTTCAAACCGAGAGAAGCTCCAAATAATAATTTTCATTAAAATAAGACAGAATAATGACTCAAAGAACTAAGGCTACACTTTAGTACTCTTTCTATTGTACAGTCACTCGTAGGTCAAGTAGCGAGGCGTGACTTTCAAAGTGAGGGAAGCTCCAAATAATAATTATCATTAAAATATGAGAGAATAATGACTCAAAGAACTAAGGCTACTCTTTAGTACTCTTTCTATTGTACAGTCACACGTAGGTCCAGTAGCGAGGTGTGAATTTCAAACCGAGGGAAGCTCCTAATAATAATTTTCATTAAAATAAGAGAGAATAATGACTCAAAGAACTAAGGCTACTCTTTAGTACTCTTTCTATTGTACAGTCACACGTAATTCCAGTAGCGAGGCATGACTTTCAAAGTGAGGGAAGCTACAAATAATAATTTTCATTACAATAAGAGAGAATAATGACTCAAAGAACTAAGGCTACTCTTTAGGACTCTTTCTATTGTTCAGTCACACGTAGGTCCAGTAGCGAGGCGTGACTTTCAAAGTGAGGGAAGCTACAAATAATAATTTTCATTACAATAAGAGAGAATAATGACTCAAAGAACTAAGGCTACTCTTTAGTACTCTTTCTATTGTACAGTCACACGCAGGTCCAGTAGCGAGGCGTGACTTTCAAAGTGAGGGAAGTTCCAAATAATAATTTTCATTAAAATAAGAGAGAATAATGACTCAAAGAACTAAGGCTACTCTTTAGTACTCTTTCTATTATACAGTCAGACGTATGCTCTGCTCACAGTACAAATTTCCCCTCTTCACTCAGACGTTCCCTGGTCCATATCGCGTGAACTGTTACCCCAACATGGAGAAAGTATGCAATTCTCACATTTTTGCTAACTTAAAACTTCACAAAAATTTTCTTTTATCATTACTGCATACCAATCTACGTATGAAATTCTAATGCTATTGAAATATATCTACAGTTGTATTTAAAAGCGATACATAAAACAAAACAAGTAAAAATAAACTTTTCTTCACACGCTACAGAGGCTTTACGTGACAAAACATGTCAGTGCTTCCTAACTGTCGAAGAGTCGCGATTGCTTCCGGAAACCTACGAAGCTTGGTATTAAAGGTTACGAGTGCGTAAATACAGCATAGAATGAGCTCGAGGAACTGGTCACTCAATTCTACGCAACTGTCAAATTATCCTCAACATCGTGGATGTACGCGAATAAATTTTGAAAATCTATCCGGTGCAAATAGAACATTGTTGCCAAGAATTTTCTTGTTTTTCTTGCTCTTTCCTAAAATTCTCGGGGAAGCAGCGCTTCGAGCGCTTCATTGCACTAGTTATAGCACACAATTTGTCAAATATTTTTGTGTAGAGTTAACCATTTCCGAGATATTTCTTATTATTTGTTTAAATTGTTCAATACTTATTCTTTTGTCAAATACCAAGACGTTATTCATTTTTTGTCTCTTGTACATACAAAGACATGACAAAACATTTGACTATCACTTAAGGTCTACTTGTATTACAATATACACGGTCGTGTAGCGTGATCTATTTCTGTCTGGGCGGGTGGTCCAGCGATCGATCCGCAGGGACATGGCGACAGATCAATAACATCCAGCCACTAAGGTCAGCCAGCTTCTTGCAGCATCTCTCATTCATAACCAGCCCTCCCGCCTTCACGTAACAAGGCATTGCACCCAAAAATGGAATTCACTGTAAACCCACGCTTTGAGACTCCTCTAGTAAAGACACAGAAACAACTCTATGTGTGTAGAGTTAACCAATACCTTGCTATGATGTTATTAACTTGACAAGCTTTAGTGTCGAGTTGTGTTTGCGATAACTTTTGTTTATGTATGGGACATATTTTGTCAAATAGCAAGTCGTTATTCATTTTTAAGTCTTGGACATACAAAGAGAAGGGATTTCAAATATATTACCTAGCGACTAGGTCTTAAAAAAACTGGCTATAACTAAATTCTATATTCTCTTTGCACATATCAGAAAATATTAGTATAATCATATTTGTAAATATTTGTCTTGGTTACGATAAATTAGTTAGAAGCGTATGTTTTTTAAACAATAGTTTCTTGTCGAGTTAATAAACATATTTTGATAATTATTACTATTATTATTATTATTATTATTATTATTATTATTATTATTATTATTATTATTATTATTATTATTATTATTATTATTATTATTATTATTACTATTATGATATTCAAACGTTCTTTTTTGTGATGCACATTAAGTTTTAAAAGGCCATATAATTTAATTTCATAAATTATTAAAACATTAAAAAGGATGTGCAAAAGTCCTTGTGCTTCAATACGAACTATGGTTCCTCCCTGTAGGTGTCTGCCGCACATTTAAGAGGTTACTAATTCGAATATCAGTAAGAAGGTTGTTTTCCTTATTCTGAAAAATGAATGTGGAGTAACTCAAAGCTCTAAGGACTCTGTGCTTACCCATTTCATTCGTCGACCGATATGATTTACGTTGTTAGACATGTCCTTGATTGTTAGTTCAAAATGTCACAGAGAAGAAAACAGTTGTAGTTACTCCACAGAATAAACATGTAGTGTACAGGGTAGGGGTCTTTTGTTTTTTTAAAAAAATGGAAGAGGTAGTAAAACAAAAGGGAACCGAGTATGTTTATAACGCTATGTGCATGACTCATCTAACAGCGTTTTGCTTTGTTTCTTTGTATTTACTTTGTAATTAAGTTCGTTAACAGGACTTAATAAATAATTCACCAGCATCAATTCTACCCTTTCGTTATAGTGTTCAGCAATTCTGTTTTATCTCTTCAATATTGATAAGACTACGCCATTTCGCCAGTCTCGGGAATAGAAACAAGTCAAAGGAGGCCATGTCCAGAGATAACAGTGTCTGGGACAAATAACGGTTTGGTTTTTTCACAAAATATCTAAAACATTGAATTGTGAGCGGCAGCACTGTCGTGATATAATTTCCATGAGTGTTTTTTAAAACCTTTCTGATATAATTTGGTGATTTTCTAGAATTATTTTCTTTTCTTGTTCCACATTGTCAATAAATAATTGATGTAGCGATCATCCTGTTTGAAACGTTTGTTCCACTCGTAAACTATTGTCTTAAATAGATTTACAGAATCAACATTTGAAATGCGGTACTGCAGTTTATTACATTTTCAAACAACATTATTGCAAATGAAGTAAAAACTCGCCGAAAACACTTGTGACCTTGGATAGAGTCAGACTGCCATAGCCGGGATTTGAACCACGGATCTCCCTGTCTCCGTCTGGCTGCGCTTAACAATTAAATATATTACTGTGCAGTGTTTAACGCCCGATTTTACCACATGTGGCGCCACAGATTCAAATCCCGGCTATGGCACTGACTCTACCTATTTAAACTTGAGCTCACATATGGCCAGGGTGGAAGAACGATTAACTTCCATCAATTAACGACTGTCAACAATAAATTAAACAGTGAAAACAATTGAAAATACAAACATACATCAGGACATGGGTACCAACAAGATGCGAAATTAAAAGATCACCTTATTTCTTTTATGAAACATATCAGGGGTTCCTTTAATTTGTGAAAATTCTGTAGCTTTTATATCCTAACAGACAGCGATAAAATGCTTTAAAATATCACCTACTGTATTTAATGTGTACAAGAAGTTATTCTGACCGATGAGTATATATATATATATGTGTGCGTGTGTGTGCGTGTGTGTGTGTGTGTGTGTGTGTGTGTGTGTGTGTGTGTGTGTGTGTGTGTGTGAGATAGAGAGAGAGGGGGGGTCAAGGAAGTCCGTGAAGTATCAGAGGATGACTGAAATGATGTTCAAATGAGACCAGGCTCCATAGAGCTGTAGAGTAAAATAAGGGTAAATGGGGGGGGGCATTGTATAATATTTAGATAAAAAAGGATAGGACAGAAACACTGAGACCAGTATTGATCTATTGTACTTATGTCCCAAGTGGGACATCCCAGAAAAGAAGGATGAGTCGAGAGGAGACAAGAGGGCGGCCGTCCCAAGAAGTCACGGCAGTCCAGAAGACAGGTTCCCTACATTTGCTTGAAACTCCCCGGCTGGCCAATACAAATGGCATACCACCAAAACGGCCCACCAGACCTGGAGGGACAGGAAAATCGTGGGATATAATTAACCTATTACTCGACAGAGCGTTGAGGCGTATCGACCTTCAAGTGACCAGCGCTGTGATCGTCTCTTATCGATCTTATCTGGTCGATTAGAACAGTGAAATATTAGTAGTTTGTGTTGTACAGTAAGTTACGAAACAGAAATAGAGCGATTGGAGGCTGCGTGTGTCTATATTATATGTTTTCTCGCCCTGCCGATATATGACACGTTGGTATCCAGAAGACATGATTATATCTGAACAGACTATACATATAGTGGACTCGCCGTGTATGTGCGATAAGCTGAGGTAAACATCTCTGTGTTGCGAGTTTTTATCGATACGCTTTCTCGCTTTGCCATGTAGTACCCAGCATTTGCCTGGCAACCTGAGAAAACCCCTAAAAAGCATGGGTCAGGTAGATCGGTCACGAGAATCGAACCCGGACCTCCCGAATGTAGGCCACAGACGAAACCGCCTGAACCATTCCGTTCAGTAATAAACAAGAAAGCCAAAAAGTCATTTCAGTACACTAGGTAATTACATAACATTATTATTTGTCCGTGACGAATGTTTCCATCTAAATCCAGTGTACAAACATCCGTCTTTTGTTTATCACGTGAACTTCTGGGAAGTGTTTACATCCTGCTCAGATAAAATCCTAACCTAAAAGCTGTTCAGATTATCTCTGTAATGACAACTGTTCGGTCTGGTTGACTTAGTTGGTTCAGACGTAGCTCAGACGATATCAGCAGATTAAACAACACCTGTAGTGCTAATTGACTGTCGTCTGTTTACAGTATATGTCATTCAGAAAATGTATTCCTTGTTATTTGTTTCCAATACTTATACTTTTGTCAAACATCAAGTCGTTATTCATTTTATCTCTTGTACATAGAAAGGCATTACAAAACATTTGACTATCACTTAAAGTCTACTTGTAATTACAGTAAGATGGCGTAGATAGAGTGTGTAGAGTAAGATAAACGTCCATTTCCAATATTGCCTGTTGCTGAGGCAGACATTTGCCGTTATATAAACAAGTGAGGGGCGGCGCCACTTCGTCTACACTCTGTCAACCAGCTGCTTTTGTTTACAGCCAAACTGGGCACGTGGGCAAACACTTTGCAAGAGCTTTCTCAAACATTATCTTCTATAATTAAGTTATCCTGCAAGCTACTAATTACTTAAGTTCGGTGGGACACGCTAATGAACATCTTAAATACGTTGGATGTTGGATGGTTTTAATTACAGCAGAATCTCGTTTACCTGGATCAAGTGGGATCATGGCCGATCCCAGCTAACGAAAATCCAGGTTATCTGGAGAATGACATAAAAAACAAGTACAACGTCAAAGATTAGCATTCGCCACTCGTTTAAAACACTGTGTACAATTATTTTATTTTGATTATGTAGAAAGGTGTGGTATTGCATCATTTGTTTGTTGGGAACTTTCCTCTACAGATAATGTTCTTTAAAGAAGTGACCTTAGACTGACGTGATAAGACCATAAATCACTTATCTTACTGAGGATCCGCAATGGCCAATATATCTCTGCAGTGTCATAATTAACGACGTATGAAATTGCTTTACAAAGAACATTATTTGTCAATTTATTGTCTCACAAACATCTTGCGACATCATCATAAACTGCGCGTTATACCGAAGGGATTTCATATTTAATTTTCTATAAAGAAACGCAATAAAAGGCCCAACAACTTTAATTAAAATGCCACATGTTTAAGATATTGTCATGAATATTCCCAGTAGTTCTCATTCTGAATGACTTTTATATAAGTGGTAAACTACGAGAGTGAGTCAATAAAGAACGACAGTAATTATTTTTCTGCACAACAATGGTAGAACTATGGATACAATTTAGCATGATGCCAATAGATCAGCTGTAATTGGTGGACAAAGCACACGGTCGTTTGCGTATCATGCCATGCCATGTGGTGCTGGCTGGCTGTATATATCCAGAAGGTTTTTGCTGCGTGCCCACCCGTTTAGGGTTTTACCGCAGGTAAGGTATTCGATACGGGATTTTGTAGTACGGATATGGTGTAGGTTTTGAGGTTGATGAATTTTGTGAAGTTACAATTATTGTACTTTCGGGATGAAAGGACAGGATGCAATTCCCTGCACCCTGGTGTTTTTAATTTAGTTTGGGTTAGGGAGAATTTTGTTGCTAAACAACTTAGGAGATTATGTGGAGCTCAGCTTTAGCTGTTGTTAGGATTAGCTCCTGGGTTATCTTGGGTTCCCGCATGCCATGCGGGGCACCCGATGTTGTCTAGAACGGCGTCTAGTGGGGTCATAATCTCCCAATGATCTAACAAGGGCGCTTCTATGAGTTGGTAAAGCTGCGTAAAATTTTGTCGCCCGGCGCCTAACTTCGTCCTCCACATATGGAAGTCCTGAGGCTTCATGAAGCAACCTGGTGGGAAAATAGCGACCCACAGAATAGATAGACCGTAGCCCTCTATTCTGTGCACGTTGAAGCCATGCCAACCAGCTATCTGCGGCCATGCCCTGGATCTCGCAGGCATATAGCATCACGGGGATCGCCAGCGCTCGGAAGAGGTATAACCCCAGGCCAAGCGGCATCGAGCTCGACCCCAGCATAGGATACAGGGAAGCGATTCCTCCCTGTACCCTTGCTGCTAGGTCTCTGATGTGCTGGCGAAAGGTTAGGCCTCTATCCAATGTTACCCCAAGGTATAGGACAGAGTTAGTCCACTCTATCCTTCGACCTCGGAAGCTGAAGTTGGGGCAGTCTGCGGGGGTGTGGCGCTTTGTGAAAAGTATGGCGTGGCGTTTGTCCGGATTTACGGACGTCCGCCAACGCCGGCACCACTTGTGTGAGACGGAGGTGTCTCTGTATGGGGTTGAAGGCTCTGAGTATGCGTCTGTCTTTGCAGAACAGAAGCACGTCGTCAGCGTATTGTACCATTACAACTCGTGGTTCTGTGGGGGAAATCTGTCATAAAGACGTTGAATAAGCTGGGAGATAGTACAGAGCCTTCGGGGACTCCGCCTCTCACTGGTCTAAGTGTTGATGTTTTCCCCGCAACTCTGACTTTAAAAGTGCGGTGTCGCAAGAAGCTGTGTAGAATGTTGATCATCTGTGTTGGGAGCCCCAGTTGGATCAATTTATACAGGAGCTTGCGTATCGTTATTTATGTTTTGGGCCTAATAACTAAAACAAATTAATTTCTTTCATTATCAGTCTTTATTGACTCAGCCTGGTTCAGAGACATGACAAAACATTTGACTATCACTTAAAGTCTACTGTGTTGCCTTGTAACAATAGAACCGAAGTAGTGTTTGTACAAGAGTAGACATAGTCATGTGAACAGAGCAAGTTTTATCGAGATTTGACCAGTATCTACGTATCAGACTGGAGTTCAGACAGACAATGTGTATTTAAGATACCCGCTGAATCATTGCCACGGTAAATATTAAAGGGCAGTCGCTGGTCGTTGGCTCACTGTTGTGTTTTCTACCTCACAGGTCAATCTTAGTCAATATTATGTTCATAACAGACAATAACTTGCATTTGTTTTACTAGTCCAATAAGTGGAAACTGTTTTAAAGTTAATTGTTGGAATTAATCATTTCTTCATACTAGCTGTATATAGGCTAAGGTTTTAGTTTTGAAATTTCTTAACTCTAATTTGACTCTCATATAATTGGCTCAAATTTAACACAAGGCCTACGTATGCTGAACTTATTGACCAAAGTTTCCTCCAGTTTTAATACATTCAGTCTCCAAGTTTTCAACTGATTTCGAGTTTGACATAGACCTGGATTAAAGTTTTGTTTTATTCGATGATTTCAAAAATGAATTCAAATTATTCAAAGTGCACGTTACATAAAACTTTCGCTTTAGTATATACAATGCATATAGCACGCAAGAGGGACCCTATTTGAGCCTTTCTGATTGAAAACTGCTTTATTATTTTTGAAAATATTCTCCTTTATTATCAATGTACTTTTGCATCAGTTTGAACCATTTGTCAAAGCATTTATTACAGTCTTCTTGTACAACTCCAAAACATGATTTTTGAAGGCATCTAGGACTTCTTCTACCGACAAAAATCATTGTGCACGCAATTTATTCTTGATATTCGGGAACAAAAAGAAGTAATTGGGTACCAAATCGAGACTGTATGCCGGATATTTTGAGCCTTCAAATACTCTGCTGTTAGACGAGATGTGTCACATTGTCTTCATGAAGAACGATCCTACGGTTCTTGTTGATTTTCCTTACTTCACCGAACACTTCCGACAAACAAACGGTTGTATACCATTAGGCATTGTTGCCACATGGCCAGTTTTGCTGAAAGATCAGGCGACACTTTGCTTCGAACAACTTTTGTTGGATTTGCTTCATCTTGAAACACCCTTACAGTAACTGCTGTTGACGTTCCGGCTCATACACATAGATCCATAATTCGTCATCTGTTACAATCTTATATATGTCTTTTGAGGCAGCGCCATTGTATTTCTTGAGCATTTTTGTATACCAATCGACACGAGCATCTTTTTGAAATTGCGTCAAATTATGAGGGATACAACGAGAGCAAACTTTTCTCATGGCCAAATAATCATGTAATATTTTATATATGCTGATGGAACCAATACCTAGGGTTGCTTCAATCTCACAATATATCGCATGACAATCTTGCATCACAGCATCAATGTTTTCTGGTACAACAACTGATTTTGGACGACTTTCACGAGCGGCGGTCACGATTAAATTCGTTATATCAGTGTTTGACAGTGACAGAGGATGGAGCTTCGTCGTCAAATGTGGAAGTTAGTTAATCGATGCTCTTTTGTCTTGATAATCCACGCCGAATCATTGCAGAAACATTTTGATGAGTCAATCCTATGTTTTTGTTCAGACACAATTTTTAAGTTAATGTAAACAAAACAAATGACGCTCTATTGACAAAATGTCGTAAGTGGATTATGGTCAACAATGTCAAATTTTCCATTGGAAACGTCAGATGGCATCCACAACATTTAGAGTTGCCAAAGCTCAAAATATAAATAGTCACCGTCGTAATGCCATGTTTAACATTTTGTAACTCCAAATGGATTTAGACGATTTATTCCCTTACTGAAAGAGATGGCCGGTCCACAGGATTTCCCGGATCGCCAGGCAAATGCTGGATAGGTTAATTAAACTCCCCGAATTTCCTGTCCCTCCATATCATCTCTATTATCACATCATCTCTCATCTGGTGGTCTCTTTCGGGGTTCATCGCGAGGTCTACTCGAAGGACAGAAGACCCCGGCCTCTAACAACCCGGAGTGATGGAAACTCCGGGGTATTTTCCAGGGGCAATACCTTGAGTCTAAAAAGCGCCCCCTCCCCAGCGACATCAACGTCAAGACAAGTGGAAGTAGATACGCCACTTCGTGCGTCAACCCCGCAGGGAAAACTATCGAATAGCCTCGGTGAGGCCACGTGGTGGTCTAGCACACCTTCTACTAGCTCTGCTGGCTAGTACCAGGGACTTCTTAGGCAACCCTCTGTCCCCTCTGGGTGGCTGAAGCCTGGCCTGAGGTACCCGATCTCCCGCCGGTATCGGGAACACACTGCCCCCTCCAGTCCTACCCAATCCGAACAACTCCCATTTGGGAGGGGCTCGAATGTTCAGCCCGAGGTTCCTCTAGTAACAGAGGTAACACGAGTGCTAAGGGTAGAAGTGTCTCAAGGTTGCATGGTAGGATGATATACTCTTGGTAAACACTTCCGCCTCTGATTGGACGATCTCCGGGCCGACCTGGTGGGTCGTGTCAGGAGCACGACTGGTGGGATGCTGCCTGTTCTGGCCTGTCGGGAAGTTTCCAACTGGTAAAGTGCAGGGGGCTTGCCCTCTGCGTTGTCGTGACTCCTTGTGTCGGCCACCCTCTGACTCCTCTCACATTATCCTTCCTCCCGGGAGTATCCCACTTGGGACACAGCTACAGTAGACCCCGTTTGGACCTCCGCGCCGAACCCCCTCCGTAGAGTATTTCAGTCCCTTCATTCATTCTGCTGATTGACTGTTTCACTGTTCTAAATGTGAGCAGTCTTCAACTGCTCATCTTCTATATCGAGGGAACCCTAAGGGACAAAACAGCTGTCACCGGGGAGTTTCAGTCTTTTAGAACCTTGTAGTCTGTCCTCTGTAATACCCTTATTATCCTCTCACTTCACCTCTTCCTCCCCGCCAGGGTCACGGTCACTAAACACCTTATATATACCAACCCTCCACCTTGTCATACAGTTCCTATTTGTCAGGGGTTTTAAATTATTTTGTACTACAGTTACTAACGATTTTACAGCAATTATGTACACAGTAATCTGCCAATTGTTGGGTGAACACAAAATTACACGAAAACTTTGAAGTACACACAATCAATAATTGTTGTGCTGAGGCGCATGCTCAGTATGACCACCATTTTGGTTGTTACTTGAGTCACATGAAGATCAATGCTACCCATTACCTTGTATCCCCGGTTACATTACTCTCATACATTTTTAGGGAAAGAGTTACTTTACAAACCCCAGAGAACAATGGTTACTTATGGGACTTGAGAGGTAAACTGATGTTTACTAGCGAGTGAAAAATGTCCCGTACATAATTTTATCCGTTACCTAAGAAAAAATCGACTTGAATTATGAATTACAAAAATATTAAACATTGTTTTCCAAAAGATTTAGAATAGATGTATTTATTAGGTGTAAGATGATATCGGGGCGAGGAATAGGGAAGAATCGTAATTATGGTGATACAAAAATAACAAATGGTAAACTGTATGTCAAAATGAGTGATTCAGGCGACGAAGAAATTCGAGAAGAAGCTCCAATTCCTAATCTTAGTTTACTGCCACAAAAGTCATCTGCAGTTTATGACACAGAATATTTATGTTTATATTTCTGTACAGTAGATGTCCTATGGTTTTCAGATAGCTAAAGAAAAATTGAGCATCGACTATCTACGAGATAATCGATAGTCAAACGTCTCTGACACTATATTAGAGTAGGCGTTCCTAAACGTTATTCTTCTGTTTGACCTGCTATACTGACTCTGGTAGAGATAATTCGACTTTCATGTTTAGCAGTAAAAGGTCTACTTCTCAGTAACAAAAGTATCGCGTAATTATGTGTTTTTTCTTATGCTGGTGGATAATAGTTATTTATGTAACTAGTGTATAATCTGATATACATTTCATCCAATTGTAGCATTAGAATACCTAAAAATAAATAGTGTATTTGCTAAATGTAAAATTATAATGTGCATATCAGATATGCATTACGTTACTCAGGAAAATTTCTTTGTTTCAAAATGGAAGGTTATGTTAAAAGTACCCAAACGTGAATTATTGTTAATTTTTAGATGAGTCGTATTTATTACACATCTGCTTCACTTTCGTACCTATTTTGAGGACATGTTTCGCAAATCATCGTTTGCATCTTCTGCTCTTATGCGACTAAAGCTTGATCCAGTGATGATTCGCGATGATTTGCGAAACATGTCCTCAAAATAGGTACGAAAGTGAAGCAGATGTGTAATAAATACGACTCATCTAAAAATTAATAATTATTTCGCTTCACTGTGGTGTTCCAATACAGTTAAATCTCGATATATGAATTATTGTATTCTGACTGATATTTTCAATGAAGACAAGTGTACATACAGTTTATTAATTTCACATAAATATAAATATGTTTACGAAAAAAAGGATATCAAAAAGTTTTGTGGATGGAAGTAGAAAAAATGCGTTAGTTTGACTAATGCAGCCACATTACTGTCGTAATTCTCAGAGTTGTTAAAATGCAAACGTTTATTTTTTAATGCGGTAAGTAATTTAAAGTTTTCTTTTTTCAGTCAAATATGTGTATGCTTTAGACGCTCTGGTGTACATGTCCAAAGAAACAAAATGATCGATGTTTAATTTTGTTTTCTTGAAGTGCTCAGTAGGATGTAAACCAAAAGTAGCAAATGTGCTCTCTAGATCTGAAATGAATCATTTTAGCTCAAGTTCCTGATCATATCTACGTTTTACAGTGGCGTTTGGAATTTAAGCTGTTTATTGTAACAATATTTCCGTCCGCCTATTTTTGTATAAAAATGAATTATTAGATATTAGATATTAATTCATGAGTTATTAAAAATTACGTATTATTCAATAGCAACAATCTATGGCTTTTATATCTACTATCACTAGCTGACGCTGCGAACTTCGCATTGCCAGTAAAAGTTATCTGAACATATCTATATAAATAAAACAAATTCGGATTAGTTATTTATTCTGAAATTGGGGTTGTAGTTTAAATACAACAGTTACAATTAAGTTAATCAACTTAAAGCTTTCTGATAAACAATATTTTTGTCTTTTCTGTGCTGTGCAAATATATAAAGATGATGGTTCCCCGACGCGCGAAACAGAGAAACCTCAAGTTGATTCACCAAACTTCCAACGAATGCCCTTACGGTTTATTTATGGTCAAACGCAAGGGAAATTGTAGACGCTTAAAATCAAAAGGTAAATCCGTTATAGCTATCGGAATACGCGGGATCAAGATAAAAAAGTTCAGTCTTGATAACAAAGGATATTTAATAAAATATGGAAAGTGAAATATCTTTGAAGACTTTGGCAAGGATTGGAATATCTTTGTACTTTGTAATGCTTTTGTTTGTCGAAAATAAAAGGTGTACATATATGTTCCGTGTTTACTTTTATATTTAATTAATTACCCGGCCCATTAACACTTTAGGACATCAGTCTCTGTGGTCAAATATTGTGACTTTGTGGGTTCGTGAAATAATAAAACGAGGTTACGAAACACAAAAACTACACTTTATTCTCCTCGAAATACACTGATCAACATTACAAAATTGCTAGAACCTCAACTGTTTATTTTACAAAAACTACATTCAACTGTCTGTCGCTACCGGTAACGATTGGTTCCGAAGTTTTCCGAATCTCCACCGGCCATCATTTTTCATGGGCTTCGCGATTCTACCGCCAGGGTGACAATATTTATTTAAAGTGTCTAATCTTCGAAAGGTATATCATCATTCTACATAACAAATTTCAGTCTTGATAACAAATGATAAACTTTATTTAATTAAATATGGGAAGCAAAATATCTTTGGAGACTTTGGCAAGGAGTGGAATATCTTTGTACGTTCTAATGCTTTTGTTTGTCGAAAACAAAAGAAGGTGTATGTTTTCTGTAAAACTTTGCGTGTATACTTCTATATTTAGTTAATCCGGTCCAGTATCATTTCAGGTTAGTTTTCTCATCTTTTAAACCTTCCTTGGACTTATTCAAATATTTCAAAACCAAAAGTCAGCCGTTCTCGATTTTTGTGAGACGAACCAAGGTCAATTCATTTATATATAGAATTTCAAAACTGTATCACGGGAAAGCCCTTGAAAATATGTATAAAAGGGTATAAACCTCGATACTTATTAGTTAGTAATAAATGTAGACGTAGTTACTCAGGACATTTTGCTAGTTCTCTGCACTGTAATGGGACAATTTTCTCAAATCTGTTGCTACTCTTAAAGCGCGCAATAGTGGCTTTCCCTTTGTATAACTAAAAGAATTTACCCCATCTCTCGAGCAGAAGCGTCTACTACAGAAATTGATTTTGAATGTCATTAGAATGTTCAAGCTCAAAGAAGGAATCAACGAAAACAGAGATGAAAATGAAGTAACTAAACACTGGCGTTGGCTAGGAAAATTCTGAAGTTTCCCAGAGTTGTAGAAAAGTACGTGTTGTTGAGTTAGTCTGGCGAAGTCTCCGACAGGGGGAAGTGTTATCCCGTAGGAGCATCAACCGACGTTAAGTCATTTGTATCCCATGAAGCGAGAGGTGCATCGGACGATATTAAGAACATTCTCCTAGTAAAGTTAAGTATTTTACAGCTTCCGGCAAGTGTATTTTAATTCCGAGAGTGGCGCGTAATTTAGTAACAACCTTCAGACACCCGTGTAACTAGAAACGCTAACAGAGAAGAGTTATAAGACTTGATTTTACGAAGAACCCTGAGAAAAGCCCAAATTCCCTCTCGCAACACTGCAGCAACTCCATAGCAATTAGCAGTGATACAGATACTCGTCGAGGCGGACACTGAGATCATAGCTACATCGACGAGTGCGAGAAAGGCTCGTCGTTTGGAAATCAGAAGGTACGAAGGACCTTCGAAAGAGCGCGATATTCTTGTTGCTGCCCTTGCCAGAGTAGCGATTTGAGGCACATTGGAGAAAATTATGTTGTGTTGATGTCATTGCTGTTTTGTTGACACGGTAATTAGGTCATTAATTTAAAGTAAATATTTGTAGATGGCGCAGAAAATAATGAGACAGTAATATAGTTAATTAAAAGTTATCTAAGAGTAAATTATAGTTGTTAGAGAAAGTCATGCAAACACGTGACTGACGATGAATGTTATGATGTGCGTGGAGAAAGACCGTAAAGAGATTGTAGCGGCGAGGTAATTCGTTAAGGTTTCAGTCGAGTAATTGGGAAAGCTGTAGATCTGTTCCTTGATATCTCGAGATGCTATTACTTCTACTGTTACAAACTGAGTCTACCAGGAGTTAAAGAGTAAATAAATCTATAATTTGTCAAACATTTTAAAAAATAACGTTTTATGACCAAAAATGCTTTGAACCGTTAGTGAGAGACATGTGGTGGAGTTACGCTGGCAGGGACGTACTGCGAGCTACCAACCTTCAGGGGAAGGGACATTCCGCAGCAGAATCGTACAGCAGTCTCTAAGATTGTCACTTGTCAAGAAGCCAAGTGATGCAACATATTCGAAGGAAGCCAAGATAACAGAGATGTAAACTATTCAAGATACATGAAAACTGTGTCATTAAGTGCGCGGTTCTCAGCATCCTATTGGGCGTCAAATATCAGTCAGATGTCTATTTATCAGGTTTGCCGTAAATTCACGGCACGGGAATACCAGTTTTACTTCCCTTCCGAAACCGAGGGGTTCCGCTGAATGTTGGGCAGTTAATTACATCTCCGATTTTCCTGTCCCTCCATTTCATCTCCATTATCATTTCTCATCTTATGGTCTCTTTCAGGGTAGAAGTGTCGGCGGGAGTCTCGGCGTTGCATGGCAAGATATGCAGCTGGTAAACACTTCCTACTCCGGTAGGACGGTCTCCAGGTTGGTCTGGTGGGCCGTTTGAGGACCACGTTGGGTGGGATGTATATAAACTCGAGGGTATCTATCAGGTCAATCCACACAAAGGAAAGACTGACCCCCCCCCCCCCCGTATGACGACCAGGGATTTACCCCGAGCTGTCCCGAAGGGCGCCCGGCGTCTCCGTGGGGCTTTCCATAAGGCAAGACCTAGCGACTAACAAGCCCCCACCCCCCATCTTGTCCTATGGACTCAAGACGGGATGGAAGTGGATACGACACTTACGCGCGCCAACCCCAAAGGGAAAGGCTACCGATTAGACCTTGGTAGGGCCACCTGGTGATCTAGCACACCTTCTACTAGCTATGCTGGCTAGTACGCGGCAATATATGGCTTCCCTCAACCCCGTCCGGAGACGTACCCGATCTTCCACGGATATCGGGAACCACTGCCCCCTCGAGTCTAACCCAATCCGAACTACCAATCAGGGAGGGGCTCGAATGTTCGGCCCGAGGTTCCTCTAGTAACGTCAGAGGTACCACGATTGCTAAGGGTCCGCAGCGCCTGCACCACGGCAGCTGAAGGGGACACTGACTGCACTAGCTTGCCGGGGAGTTTGTAAATGGTAAATTGTATGAATCCTGCCTTCTGCACTGTCGTGGCTACTTGGGACGGCCGGGGTGCCGGGAGATAGTTACTTTGGACCTCCGTGCTGAGTCCCTTTCGTAGCATATTCCAGTCCAGTCCTTCCGAAGGAAACCCTATTAAGGACGTTTAGCCCTTCGCCGGATTTTAACCTGCGAAATCGGGAACTAGATATTAGCATGTATATGTGGAGTAGAGAATCTACTTGTCCACCAGGGCAAGCCACAAAAAAGCTAAGTCATAATTGTCAGCCAAACGCCTCACTGCTGCAATGATACCGTTTGTTTCAAACAACAAAGTTAGGCTTCCCTTTGTAGTGTGATGACTCAGTGCAGGCCGGAACAGTAGTTCAGCGACCTACAACGGTACATTATACACTTTCCTTAACGCTTGTTGAACCAAAACATCAACTTACACGGTAGATTTTGGAGCCGATGTCTAGGAACAGGAAGCAACCCCACTTTCTCTACCTGCTTCATGTCAATTAAAATAAACATTATCCTTCTCTTAGTTTTGAGGTGAATAAATAATGAAATTATGGGAGAATTAAATACATTATAAGTAGAGATGGGTCCTCGCTACTTATGATACTTCTAGGGTATCGACTCAAACGATACTTTAGAATTTTCGCTCGAATCTTTTTCGATACTTCGGTTACAATTCTACAATTTTTATTTTATTTTAAAATCACAAAATATTACTGCCGCAAATATTACAGAGAAATTGTCAGGAATGTGGTACTTGTACAGTAACATTATACAAGAAAATAATCCTCTGTCAGATTGACTGTCGGTTAACAGTTCCCAAGAAGAAATCAGTACATGTCTCCTGTCACCTCCTCTTTCTAATGTACTGAATTATCCGCTAAATATTTGTGTATTCCACCTACAACAGCTTTGTCTGAAAGACTATTTAGTGCAGCAGGACTCATGTGTGACAGAAAGAGAAGTAGACTTGACCACGAAATACTGAAAATGAACAAAAACTTATAAAAGTGGACTGTTTTGTTTATTTATTTATTGTAATTTACGCCCTCCAACATTAAGTCACATGAGACGATGAATGGATCGGGTGAAATGATGGTCAAATGAGCTCAAGGTCCATAGACCTTAGAGTTATCCGACATTCGTCTTTCAGGATAGAAAATACCCTAACCAGGTAACTCCCGAGATTCGAACTGGGACCTCTTGAACATGAGTCAGACACGCTACCATATACGCTACCGAGGCGTTTGGTTTTAAGTGTTAAAAAAAAGAAAAACAAACGATGGTTAACTCTACCAGATTCAATATAGTGTCAAAGACATTTGACTATCGATTACCTCGTAGATGTCTTAGTCTGATGTTCAATTTTTCTACTTCCTCACAAATATTCCTAACATATTTTGAACTGCACCGTTTATTTTAAACATAAATATTCATTGTCATAAATTACAGATGACTTTTGTAGCAGCAAACTAAGATTAGCAATTCGAACTTCTTCGTCACCTGCATCACTGATTTTGACATATAGTTTACCATTGTTATTTTTGTATCACCATAGTTACGATTCTTGGCCTCCAATATTATCTTACATCTAGTAAATACGATTCCAAGTCTTTTGTAAAACAATTTCTAATATTTTTATAATCCATAATTTAAGTGTAACTGATAAAATTACGTATAGAATTAGCGAGGTTTGATGTTTATCATGCTCCTCGGCTAATAAACATTAACTTACCCAGCAAGTCCCATATATAACTATTCTCAGGTCAAGATTGTCATTTTTTTTCTTTTTTAGAAACGCGAGTTCTTTAAAGTTCAGCTGTTATTTTCTCTCACCTGTATACTTGGCAAACTTTACCAAAAATGCATGTTTTGAATATCCCTGGAATTTAAAAAATATTTTTATTAAAGACTCTGAAGATGTTAAAAAGTGTAGATTGTTCTAGACATGCCATGTAAAACTTTACAAACAATTTTAATATTTAAGATTTTTCATGACAAAATGAATATCTGGAATTTTCTGTGAATGTCCTCAGAAGTCCTGTTCATCCTGAATTACTTTACTATAATTAGTAAATAATAATGTGAGAAAACCAAATGTTTATTATTCAAACGTAATGTAATAAACTTTCTTGTGGCTTCAGATGTTACTTCTAATTGTTGGTTTCAATTTGCTTCCACTAGTATAGATAGGTAGTACCTCATTGTAGTAGAAGTTAAATGTACGTGTGAACAAATTAAGTCATAAAGGCAAGATTTTTAAAATAATCTATCCACCCCAAATTATCCTTTACCTGAAACCATTTTTTAAGGTTTGACCTTCTCTGAAAAAGCTCTAAGATTTTTATTAAAATATCGTATGTTTAAATATATTCATAGCAAATGAAATCTTTGCTTTGAATTTTCTGGAAATGCTCTCAGAGGTCTTCATTCTGGATCTTTCGTGTACACTGTTAACTGTAAGAGATAGACAAAATGTTACTACACAGTACCAAAAATGTAATGTGTTACACTCACATGACTTCCGCTACGCTTGTATCTATTTCAAGATAAATATTTTATTATAGTTATAAAGGGAATACAATAGACTTTACGTGATAGTCAAATGTTTTGTCATGTCTTTGTATGTACCAGAGAGAAAAAATTGAATAACGACTTGATATTTGACAAAAGCACTTTCAAGTGATAGTCAAATTTTTTGTGATGCCACGATGTCCGAGAGATAAAAACTAATTAACGACTTGCTATTTGACAAAGTTATAAATATTGTACATTTAAACAAATAACCAGGAATATCTCGAATAATACTTTTATAAAAACAAAAGAGAGCGCGTCATGTGAAAGTAACACTGATATTATCGTCGTTTTTTGGGTTTTTCTTTCCCACCTCGTAAACTGTACACAAATGTATCACTACAAGAGGAAGTGACAAAGGAGCATCGGGTTTTGTCATACAACAAGAAACACAGTTTTCTACGATCACAATACTTAATAGTGTTTTATTACATAAAAACAGTGAAAGCTTTTGAAAATATTTACAATCGAATTTGTGTCGCCATTTTCTGTACTAAATAGAACACAGAGAGGAGCTGCCACGAACACAATAAATACGACGAGCACCTAACAAATGATATATCACAGTCATAATGAGTTGTTTCACATCCGAAGGAGAATACTAGACAGGAATTGTGCGATGTATATACAAAATACCCTGACTTGGATGTGTTTCTGTACAAAATACTAAACCTAACCATTCTCACGAAGTAGTTCAACACATTCACTCATCATCACGTTCACAGTTCACACTTCCTCGTCTTCCTCGACGATGGGCAGCGACGACTGGTGAACGGTCGGCGACCCTCGCGACGTGAACGCCGACACCCAGGAGTCCAGGTCAGCTCCCGCATCGCACACGGTCCCTGGGAGGAGGAATGTGAGGCAGACGGGGGTGTCAAAGCCTCGCTGTCGTACGGTGAAGCCCGTGGGTAGACGCTCCACGCACGTGTTCCTCAGGTTGAGCACGCCAAGGGGTCGAGACACCTTCTTCTGGGGGTACAGGACTGCGAAGTGCTCCAGAGATGTTCTGTACACCTTCACTTGAACGGACTGGCAATGCTTGCCGGGTCCTATCAGCGTCATGCTTCCACTCATCGTCTCTGGGTTTGGCGTTGTCAGGCAGGCAGCCATAGCTACGTCAGCAGGCATCTCGACTGATGTGGTGCTCGCAGTGGGAGAGAGTTTTATTGACTCGTGCCTCGACCGCTAGTAACACCGCGCACCACCAGAGGCGCTACTGGGGGGAATACCGCGTAAAACTTACTCCCACATATTCCTTCCTAGAACACGTCTTCCATTCACATTAACTTCGTTCCCCTTTCCTTAATCCCGATTGGGATCCCAAACCCGGCGTAAGCAATTGGTTTCTAAAAGCAACAATAGATTTATTACTTACTATTATTGGATAACCAGTATTTTACGTCGATAACACCTCCATTATGTTAAGTTACATATTAAAACTCAGAAATAAACGTTGAACAGGCCGTAAAACAATTGGAAGCATGATTTACATGCAACGGACTGAAATTAAATAAAACTAAAGCAGAAATATTGCAATTCATTTTTAACATTTGTAGATTTGAATAGTTTTATTTTTTATAGTGCACATCAATGATCTCGTTGCTATGATATCTTCGTCCTCCACGAAATTGTTTAAGGTTCTGGAACATGCGGTAGTCAGCGGGTGCTGATCTGGCGAACACGGTGAATGTCCAAACTTTAATTCGAACATTTGTCCCATTGCAATGATTGAACGATGGGCCGGAGCATTGTCGCGAAGAAACAAGGTGGTTTTCTTTGCCAAATAAGGTCTTTTTCTTTTCATCTAATCAATCAAACGCTGCAGTAAGCTTGTGTAGTGATAAGTAATCAATAAAAATAATTCCTTGTCCATCCCATAAAACAGTCGCCATAACCTTATTGATAACAAAATTGACTGTCTTTTGTTGGTGTTGGTTCACCTGGCGCAATCCACTGTTTTTACCGTGACTTACTTTAAGGAGTGTAGTGATGTATCCAAGTTTCATACATGGTAATAAACCATCTCAAAAATCCATTGGGAGATTTGCGGTACAGC
The DNA here is from genome assembly GCA_030765055.1 of Mantis religiosa. Taxonomy (NCBI): domain Eukaryota; kingdom Metazoa; phylum Arthropoda; class Insecta; order Mantodea; family Mantidae; genus Mantis; species Mantis religiosa. The sequence goes on from CM060960.1 coordinate 655,465, forward strand.
TCCAAATTCTTAATATAAACAGTTTTTCCTTGCAACTTTTGAGCAGGTGTCAACAAACGCGGACAGACGTTATGAAAGCCCAAAACATTACTTAAAATATTACCTACACATTCTTTTGATATGTTTACAGCCTCTGCTATCTCAAACAACTTTAATCTGTGGTCTTCCAGTACTAAACGATGGATTTTTTTAACGATCTCTGTAGTAGTGAGTGACTTCTACAAGACGTCCAGAGCGAGGCACATCACTAGTGCTCGTAGTCCCATTTTAAACTCTACATCCAATCTCTTAATTATTGTATATGAAGGGGCAGAGTCTTTCAATGTATTGTTCATTTCCTTCTTGATATCCTTAGGCGTTAAGTCTTTTAAATGGAAGTATTTAATCACTGCTCGTTTTTCCAAATGCTCCATTTTCGTGAAAGCTCTACACTTGTCTTGTTTAAAATGCTTTCATTCAAAACATTAACAAGTTGTTGACCTGTAGCTATGGATACAAGCTAATCTAGAGTTAAATTGAATGATGTTATCAAAAATTGTACGAGAAAACTATTGTACGTGGAATACACAAATATTTAGTTTTGGAAATGTTTAATTTGTTTTCCAGTAATGCAGTGTACTAGAAATAGAAGGTGACAAATCGTTGTTGAGTCTTTTTGGGAACTGTTAACTGACAGTTGACACACGATTATTTTCTTGTATAATGTTACTGTACAACTACCACATTCTTGGCAATTTCTCGGGCTTTGTAACGTTCTACTTGAAATAATATTTTGTGATTTTAAAATGAAATACAAATTAAAGGTGCCGAAGTATCGAAAAAGTATCGAACGAATTTTCTGAAGCATCGTTCGACGTCGATACCATGCAAGTATCGAGGAATCGCAAGTATCGGGAATCCATCCCAAATTGTTAGTAATTTTACAAAAATGTTTCGAGTGAAGGTTAGTTTGGGGTGCACTTGTAAGATACTGGACTTAGATACAATGTCTGGCTTGTTTAGGAGACACAACCGAAAACGCGAGTAACACTTGCAGTAGCCAACTTTACATTAGACTAGCACTTGTTTAGCAAATGTGTCAAGGGAAAGGAAAACAAAAGAATATTTTCCTTATTGGTGTTGCGGTCACTTATATCACAGTTTCCTGTTACAGACCAGATTAAAAACTGAGAGCAACAAGGAAAATTATTACTCAATTCCTCCAATACAAACGATCTTCAGAAGTTCACAGGATCCGTGGTTCACATCCCGGCTATGGTGTGTGACTCGACCCTTTCATATTGCGTCCTACACACAGATAGTATGAAAGAACACTTTCCTATAGTTACTTTGTTTTTAATATTCTATGTTTGAGATACTACCTAGGCAGCTGGCAAAAATAAACGGTACCGTCTGTGGCACGTCCGTGACTCTGGGTTACTAGCATTCGGTAGCTCCGGTAGTAGTCTGGCAGTTTCCGTCTGCTGAAGTGTAAACACCTCGCCCTCTGCACTATCGTGGCTCCTTGGGACAACCGACCATCGTCTCCTCTCGCCTCATCCTTCCTTCCTGACGTGCCCCACTTGCCGCATAGGTACAAAAGACCAAGTTTGAACCTCCGTAGCACAGTCCACTCCAATCACTCAGGTTATACATTAATTACATAACTAAATATGAAAACCAAACCGATATTTACACTGTACTATTTCCTTTGTAATTGGCTGGTAGATGGTTATGTAGCACGCGGGGGTCGTCAATTGTTATAAAAGATGCTAACCTTGTCTCTACGAGTTTAAATTTCATGCTGATATCATTCGTTGTAGTAACTCGCTATTGGTGCTCGGGGGTTACCAGTTCTCCTCTAGTTCTTACTATCAAACAATAATAGATTACATAAAACAAGTAGCAACCCTGATACACACCTCATAAAGGCAAAACCTTGTTTAGTTTTATGTCTCCAGATATAAAGGATTTCTGACGCCCTCCTCTGTGGCGTGGTGGTACCGTGTCCGCCTCACGCTCAAGATGTTCCGAGTTAGAATCTCGGTCAGGGCGATAGGGTTTTACCTTATCTTAAAAGATGAATGTCTGGTAACTAAGCTCTAGGTACCCTGTACTTATTTGAACATTATTTCAATCATCGTCCGATATGACTTAACGTTGGAGGTTTTCTCTTATCCTGAAAGACGAATGTCTGGTAACTAAGCTCTAGGTACCCTGTACTTATTTGAACATCATTTCATTCATCGTCCGATATGACTTAACGTTGGAGGTTTTCTCTTATCCTGAAAGATGAATGTCTGGTAACTCTAAGCTCTATGTACCCTGTACTTATTTGAACAATATTTCATTCATCGTCCGATATGACTTAACGTTGGAGGTTTTCTCTTATCCTGAAAGATGAATGTCTGATAACTCTAAGCTCTATGTACCCTGTACTTATTTGAACATCATTTCATTCATCGTCCAATATGACTTAACGTTGGAGGTTTTCTCTTATCCTGAAAGATGAATGTCTGGTAACTCTAAGCTCTATGTACCCTGTACTCATTTGAACATCATTTCATTCATCGTCCGATATGACTTAACGTTGGAGGTTTTCTCTTATCCTGAAAGATAAATGTCTGGTAACTCTAAGCTCTATGTACCCTGTACTTATTTGAACATTATTTCATTCATCGTCCGATATGACTTAACGTTGGAGGTTTTCTCTTATCCTGAAAGATAAATGTCTGGTAACTCTAAGCTCTATGTACCCTGTACTTATTTGAACATCATTTCATTCATCGTCCGATATGACTTAGCGTTGGAGGTTTTCTCTTATCCTGAAAGATAAATGTCTGGTAACTCTAAGCTCTATGTACCCTGTACTTATTTGAACATTATTTCATTCATCGTCCGATATGACTTAACGTTGGAGGTTTTCTCTTATCCTGAAAGATAAATGTCTGGTAACTCTAAGCTCTATGTACCCTGTACTTATTTGAACATCATTTCATTCATCGTCCGATATGACTTAACGTTGGAGGTTTTCTCTTATCCTGAAAGATAAATGTCTGGTAACTCTAAGCTCTATGTACCCTGTACTCATTTGAACATCATTTCATTCATCGTCCGATATGACTTAACGTTGGAGGTTTTCTCTTATCCTGAAAGATGAATGTCTGGTAACTCTAAGCTCTATGTACCCTGTACTTATTTGAACATTATTTCATTCATCGTCCAATATGACTTAACGTTGGAGGTTTTCTCTTATCCTGAAAGATGAATGTGTGGTAACTCTAAGCTCTATGTACCCTGTACTTATTTGTACATCATTTCATTGATCGTCCGATATGACTTAACGTTGGAGGTTTTCTCTTATCCTGAGAGATGAATGTCTGATAACTCTAAGCTCTATGTACCCTGTACTTATTTGTACATTATTTCATTCATCGTCCGATATGACTTAACGTTGGAGGTTTTCTCTTATCCTGAAAGATGAATGTCTGGTAACTCTAAGCTCTATGTACCCTGTACTTATTTGAACATCATTTCATTCATCGTCCGATATGACTTAACGTTGGAGGTTTTCTCTTATCCTGAAAGATGAATGTCTGGTAACTCTAAGCTCTATGTACCTTGTACTTATTTGAACATTCTTTCATTCATCGTCCGATATGACTTAACGTTGGAGGTTTTCTCTTATCCTGAAAGATGAATGTCTGATAACTCTAAGCTCTATGTACCCTGTACTTATTTGAACATTCTTTCATTCATCGTCCGATATGACTTAACGTTGGAGGTTTTCTCTTATCCTGAAAGATGAATGTCTGGTAACTCTAAGCTCTATGTACCCTGTACTCATTTGAACGTCATTTCATTCATCGTCCGATATGACTTAACGTTGGAGGTTTTCTCTTATCCTGAAAGATGAATGTCTGGTAACTCTAAGCTCTATGTACCCTGTACTCATTTGAACGTCATTTCATTCATCGTCCGATATGACTTAACGTTGGAGGTTTTCTCTTATCCTGAAAGATGAATGTCTGGTAACTCTAAGCTCTATGTACCCTGTACTTATTTGAACATTATTTCATTTATTGTCTGATATGACTTAACGTTGGAGGTTTTCTCTTATCCTGAAAGATGAATGTCTGGTAACTCTAAGCTCTATGTACCCTGTACTTATTTGAACATTCTTTCATTTATTGTCTGATATGACTTAACGTTTCATATCAACAATAACTTTCAATATTACAAAACTTAAAATCATTCATAGTTTTACTGGAGAGATCTGGATATCGTCGAGTACCGAGGTTTAATGTCTAGTACGGGTCGTGCCTCACCCTGGTGGCGACATTTAATCGATACGTCCTGATGCATATTTATTACGCAACCCTTCTATGTGGCTGACAGATTCCTTTGATCTCAAAGAACAAAACACGCATTTCTGCTAATGACAGTCCGCCATTACTGCTGAGTCACTAAACCTCTTGGGAAACTTAAAAGGGTGTACCAGAGTCCCCTACACTCACATGACTTTCTCTACTCTTGTATCTACTTACAAGGGAATACAGAAGACTTTGAGTGATAGTCAAATGTTTTGTAATGTCTGTATGTACAAATGAATAACGACTTGATATTTGACAAAAGTATAAGTATTGGAAAACTTAAACAACAAGGAATATCTCGGAAATTGTTAACTCTACACAAAAATATATTGGTCATAAATTGTATGTTTTAACCACATGTAAAGTTTTGTGTAGTAATGTTTTATTTATCTCTTCTAAAACAAAGAATCAATTTTTTTTTTCTAATTTTTACCTTCTGTGTTACTTATCAATGGTTACTAAATTTCACCCAAAGTACACGTTTTGAGGCTCTGTGAATAAGCAGAAGCATTTATAGATAAACGTTCAATAAGTATTGAACAATAACAGAAAAGCAAAATCGGCATCTTCCAAGGTTGCAAAATTAAAACACTGAAGAAAGTTCCCCCATCGCCTCATCCCCCATATGGAATATATTAAGAAAATTTCAATTTTCTGAAGGAAAAAAACAATGTATATCTTGAATGTTCTATGTATGTCCTCAGAAGTTCTCTTTATTCTTAATCACTGTTAAACTGTAAGAAATAGACAAAATATTACTACACACAAATGTCCATCTTGTTAAAACATACAATTTATATCAAATACATATTTGGTGTAGAGTTAACCGTTCCCGAGATATTCCTGGTTATTTGATTAAATGTTCTAATACTTAAACTTTTGTCAAATATCCCTTGTACATAAAACATTTGACGATCACGTGAAGTCCCTTGTAGAGACTGTAGCGGCTGTTACCTAGCGACATGACATATACCACGGGGTCAAGTGGCTCTCTTCTCCTCCCACTCGACATGACGTACATCTGCGCAGTTCTTCCCTGCACAATTAATTACATTTATTTTTAAACTGTCAACTCATCCTTTCTTTGTTTCTATAGGACTTGGGGTCTTCCCTTGGATGCACTAAGAATAGAAAGTTTATAAATACATCTCATTTAACAACAAAATTAAAAGTAATAAATTATTTCCATTAAGGTGAAGTAGATAGAGGAAGAAGTGTTTGTACAAAATTACCGTCATATCTAGTTCAAGTTTCAGTACAAAATAGAAAGTTGGTAGAACTGTGTAACGTCAATAAAATTAATTAGGTGCACATATTTAATGAGACAAAACTTAAAACCATCAGTGTTGTTATTTTTAAACTCTACAATAGACATTTAAAAACAAAACACTTCACTTTTATAAGTTTTTCACTCTTTCTGGGTCAAGTCTACTTCTTTTTCTGTTACATATGAGTCGTGCTGAACTAAATAGTCTTTTAGAGAAAACTGTTGCAGGTGGAATAACTTTTTGTTTTTGTTTTTTAGTTTTGGAAATGTTGAACTTGTTTTCCAGTAGGTATACTAGAAAGAGGTGACAAATCGTCGTTGAGATATGCCGTGAATCTGACACACGATTATTTTCTTGTATATGTTACTGTATACACATTCCTGGCTTTGCAAGGTTCTACTTACAGCAATAATATTTTGTGATTTTAAAATAAACATTTCAGAGCCAGCACCGAAATATCGATATACTATGGAGTATCGTTCAATGTCGATACCATGCAAGTAGCGTATTAAAACAGTTAATACATCAAGTGTGTGGTTTACAGATTGTTGAATTACATCCTACTTCTTGAACTCCTTGGAATAGATATTTCGTAATTTTGCAATCGAAGTTCATGTCATTGCGGTCATATGAACCTCAAGTCACACCCTGAAAGTGAAAGGTGTTTAGTCTTTCACCTCAAATGCTTTACTTTATTCACAAATCCCACCAAAGGAAGTCAAATGTTAGACGTCTTCAACCTGCCCCCGAATGTGGGACAAACATCGTGTGATAAGTAACATATGATCCCGTAGCTGCTTAATAGCAAAACTATACACAGTATCAACATATTCTACAGAGATGAACATTCTCCACTCCATGTCCTCAAGTTAACCTCTTTGTTAAAGCATATATTCTGCGGTCAACAATCCTAAACTAAATTACTGATTCATTAATTACCACTGTTGTTTATAAGGTTACTTAACATGTCCTGCAAACAAACTTGGTTATAACGTAAATAGAAAATAAATAAAATCATTATTCAGAGGTTTACATTTGCAATATTTGATAAATGGCAGATAAACGAAATGTAAACTGCGATTGTTCTTTTGTTTGGTTTAGTACTATACAGTGACAACTGCCTGATACAAAATGTAGCCGGCCTTAGTTTTGCCATGCATTCTCTGTGGAGTCTGTTTTTTTATTTCATGGCCGTGTGTGCGATGGCTAGATAAAACTTTTAGTAGGTTAGGAACTGAATCAGTTTGGCTATTACTGTTCATGGTTTGTAAGTGTATTTAACCCATTAACGTCCAGCGGTCTACTTATTTACTTATTTGACATGAGTTCTCAAAGAGTAATTTTCACCATGTATGTAATCAATGAAGTTATCTGATTATGTCAACACATTATCGTCTTTCACACTGTGTAGTTTATTAATTAACAACAATAAGGCGCTAAACATTGCAGTGTGCATGTGTGGAAGTACATTATTGCATTATCCTGGTGACGTTTCCCTCCCAGATTTCTGTAATACCGTACACTGTCGATTAAGATGCCTATAATTGAGTCACACAAAGAATCCACTGACTGATGTAGACAATTCAAATGCTGAAAGTCAAGCGATCTACTTATAGACCAGGTGATTTGGGACACTGGGCAAATAGGAAGCCAAACAAAATATATTGTTGACATTCTGTTTGCTGAACTAATTCATCATACAATTATTGAAAGAAAAATGAAAAAAGTTGGGCGTCGATGGATTAAAAGCGACTGGATATACCTATATTTAGAACACAACCGGCCGCAGACTGGACGGCGGCGGTTTTCCCGACCCGCCTCTCAGGAAATGACCTTTGAGTCCAACAAATTCCCAACCGTGCCAACTTTCATTAGAAACCCCACGAGAGTAGGTGTTCCAGATGAAAAGATGCTGTTCATCATGAAATAAACACAATTTGTACAGGAGCACAGGGAAATTCCCGTTTTACTTTCTCTGCTGTATAAACAGGTCCACAAACGTTTAGAAAAAGGCTCGTTTGTGTATTTCTATGAATAAATAACTGAAATACTAAAGCTTAAATACCAAACCTTACATCAGCCAACCTTGATTTAGAACTAGAATTAAGATTAGAAGAAATTGATTAGTACAAGGGACAAAAGCTCTTTGCTGATACATAGGGAAATAAAAACAATATGGAAAGGGAAAAGTACATAGTTGTGTAATAAGTTACGGCCAAAAGGATTGCTAGGACGAGGACACAAGTTAGAAATTAGAAAGTTAAGAGGGACAATATTAGTATTTTGAGCTTTGGCAACCCTGAATGTTGTAGGTGACATCTGACGTCTCCAAAGGAAAGACTGACATTGTTGACCATAATCTACTTCAGACATTTTGTCAACAAAAACATGTAATTTACATCAATAACCCATATTCCGGCTTTCTGAGTTCTCAGACTGAACTAGATTTGTTCAATGTACCTCCGCTTGCACTGCAAAATATTAAAGTATAAATATTTGGACAAAGTGCTGGAGGCAAAGATTGGGTTTCTGAAATCTTAAGCTTTTATCGTCGTCATCATCATCATCATCATCACCATCATCATCATCATCAGCATCATCATCATCATTACTATTACTATAACTGTTACTATTACTATTATCATTATCATCATTATCATTATCATTAATTGTTTACATTAACTTGAAAACTGTGTGTCAACAAAAACATGGAATTAAATCGTGCAATGATTTATTACGTCTTTGGACGTGGATTATCAAGACAAGAGAGCATCGATCAACTAACTTCTACATTTGTCGAAGCTCCATCCTCTGCCACTGTCAAACGCTGATATAACGAACTTAATCGTGACCACCGTTCGTGAAGGTCATCCAAAATCAATTGTTGAACCAGAAAACATTAATGCTGTAATGTAAGATCGCCATGAGACATATTGTGAGATTGAGGCAACCCTAGTTTTTTTCCGGGAAAACTCAGGAAAGAACCTAATCTAGGTAAGTCACCCTAACCGAGATTCGAAGTCGAGACTACCAGAATATATATAAAATATTGCAGAATTATTTAGCCATAGAAAAGGTTTGCTCTCGTTGGATCCCACATAATTTGACGTAATCTCAAAAAGATGTTCGTGTCGATTGGTGTACAAAAATCCTCAAGAAATACAATGGCGGTGCCTCAAAAGATTGTAACAGTTGACCAATCAACGTATGAGCCGTATGAGCGGGAACGTTAACAGCAGTCGACTGTATGAGTGTTTTCATCATTAAGCGAGCGGCGGTCACGATTAAATTCGTTATACCAGCGTTTTACAGTGGCAAAGGATGAAACCGTCGACAAATGTGGAAGTTGGTTGATCGATGCTCTCTTGTCTTATAATCCACGTCTAAAGCCGTAATAAATCATTGCACGAGTTAATTCCATGTTTTTGTTGAGACAATTTTCAAGTTAATGTAAACAAAACAAATGACGCTCTGTTGACAAAATGAATAAGATTATGCTCAACGATGTCAGTCTTTCCTTTGGAGACGTCAGATGGCACCTACAACATTCAGGATTACCAAGGCTCAAAATACAGTGTCCCTCGTATGTATGAAGATGAGAAATAAATATTCTAATATATTATTACAAAAAGAAAGAAAGAAAAAATAAAGAAAGAAAGAAAGAAAGAAAGAAAAATAAATAAAGAAAGAAAGAATAAACAAAGAAAGAAAGAAAGGAAGAACGAAAGAACGAAAGAAAGAAAAGAAAGAAAGAAAGAAAGAAAGAAAGAAAGAAAGAAAGAAAGAAAGAAAGAAAGAAAGAAAGAAAGAAAGAAAGAAAGAAAGAAAGAAAGAAAGAAAGAAAGAAAGAAAGAAAGAAAGAAAGAAAGAAAGAAAGAAAGAAAGGGGAAAGGAGGGAGAGAGGGAAGATCCACTGTGTTCATTTGAACTTCGTTGTTGATAATTTTCAGATACTCAAAAGTGGCTCTGACAATTTTAATTAAAGATATGGGTTTACGATATTTTCGTAACAAATACAATGTATATTTTCAATTTTGAGTAGTACTGAAAATTCTGAATACTTCTGTATAGCTGCAAAACTTAAGAGATAGTCAAAATAATACTACACAATAAATGTACGTCTTGTTAAAACATACAATTTATGTCAAATAGATTTTTGTGTAGAGTTAATCTTTTCCGAGATATTTCTTATTATTTGTTTAAATTTCCCAATACTTATACTTTTGTCAAATACCAAGTCGTTATTCATTTGTTTATCTCTTGTACATACAAAGACATGACAAAACATTTGACTATCATCACTGTATTTCCTTGTAACGACAATAAGATGTGTGTACTGAAGTAAATAGAGCAGTAAGTGGTAGTATTTATGTAAGAACGTCACGTGAGAGGATTGTGCATAGCGACAGAATGACTTGATGTTATGCAAACAGAGAGGTTTGTCCTTTCAAAGTTATGCAAAGTCAGGCGACCTTCCAGTCAGATCTCGTATCTACCAGTTTCACGTATTTGTCAAACACTAACGTTCATTAGCGGTTACTTTCTACATAACCCTCCCTACAATCTTACTCACACGACTTCTTAACAAACTATTGTTATAAACAATAAAACATTACAAACATTTAGGCGAGGACTTGAACGTACGACATAAACATGCCATTCATAATGGCATTATAACGTCAATATCAAAATAAAATAATAAACACCTTATCCATACTATTAAACATTTTAAAATACTATTACTGCAATGTTTAATTGAATTGGTACTACACTATTAACATTTAACGAAAATACTCTTTTTGGAAACATTCAGAATAATTTAGCACTTAAAAATATTCATATAGAACAGCACTTTCGCAAATACAATGACAATTCATACAACTAATTGTTATTACATTTAAGATTGTCCATATCTAAATAAAAGAAAATATTTTATAGCCTGGCTAACCTTACAAAGCCCACATATAATATAGTTTTTTTTATCTAAATGTTATTGCTTTCAAAGCAGTTATTTAGCGCATGCAAGATTTTAATGCATCGAAAATGTAGTTTCAAAGTGAAGGTTTGTCACCAACAGAGAAGGTAAACATTATTTAACAAAAAATCACCTTAATTGTGTATAAACGTGAACGTTTTACAAGTTTATCTGACTAGCGGTGCTATCTCTCGGTGTTCAAGGAAACAGCGCGTTATGACGTATGTAGGTCGCGTTCTGGGAACGCCACTCACTTTGTGTGTGTGTGTGTGTGTGTGTGTGTGTGTGTGTGTGTGTGTGTGTGTGTGTGTGTGTGTGTGTGTGTGTGTGTGTTTTTCCATGCTTATAGGCCGTGGTCTAGAAGTGAACCTGCGTTTCGCCAGGAATGATAATGTTAGGCGCAGTGATCACGACCCATAAACCCGGAACACAACATTTATCATCAATTGTCCTTACAAAGCAGTCCCATACTGGCCATTCTGATGTTCATTGCGAAAGTAGCAGTGTGACATCAGAATCCATTGCCATTTATAAGTAAATCAGCTCGATTTACGCTAAAATTCATCAACATTTTTAGTCATATATTACGGAATAATGGCAAATTCATGTAAAAAAGACTGCTTTACTGCTTTAAATATGAAAATTTTAAATAATGAATGTATAATTTGAGTGTTGTCTATTACCCCACATTGTCTTTGCGTTTCTTTTAAACAGAAACTCAATTAACTTCTGTGCTGTCATCTGTTGGTGATATACCAAAATAGTTCATGGCTTGCCCACCATCAGCTTAACACAAAATTTGTTCCAGACATTCTGAATGTTTACGAACAGGCAAACGATCGTCGACTTTCAAATGTCAAAATGTCTGACTGACTTGTGAGGTTAAGTTTCATTCATGTGCTAATGTAGGAATCAAATAACTTGTTTTATTACTTTCTACCATTTCTTTCACTCGTGAAATAGTCTCTCGTGGTTTTGAACTTCTCTAAGGTAACTACCATCTTATGTATTGTTTTAACTGTTGTTTGTAACATGACGGTTTTCCTTGCAGAGTTTGTTAACTCCGCCACACAACGCATTTATCGATAGCTACCTTTAATAAGTGTTTTTCACCATTAAAAGGATATATTTATACGACGTAAATATAAATAACATGTAGTCATGTGAATTAATTGCTATTTATGTTATCCATATCCCTCTAATCTGACCTGGAAATTGATATCTCCTTGCCGGGAGTTGTAACTGTAGATTTTTGTTTGTAAATACTTGAAACTGACACACCGGATGTTAATTTGCCCACTTCATTTACATTTCTCACAGAATTTGTTAAATAACTTCAATATTATTGTCCATACAACACTCGATACTGCTTTGTCTCCAGTTGCGCCGTGTAGGTTACGTTAGTTACACATTCGCTTTGTGTATAGACTTATACCTAATGGTATTACACTTAATACTTAGTAGTTTGTGCTTTAGAAGATACTAAGTGAACTTTTAACCCTTAGTAGTACTACAGTCAAGAGGGAGCGCTGTACTTGGATTTCTTTATGTTTACTTTGGTTTTCTGATTTACACAATATAGGTACAAAAATTCTAGCTATCACCCAATGTGATATTGCTTGATATTGAATTTGTTATATTTTTTTGTAAATTGTATTATATTCATAAATTTGTAAACTATATTCCTAATATACCTTTGGGTAAAATTAGGAATAAAAAAAATTTGGATAATAAATAAATATCATCCAATGTGGTATTTTACTTGTTACGGGAAAATTTTAAAGTATCTGACTTTTGATCAGATAAATACATTTTAGAAAAACATTTTGATTTGTTTAATGAAGATAAATATGAATTTTCAGAAAGTAAATGTACTATTAAAGGTTTGATGAGTTGGATCAAGGCTCCCTCTATGTTTACATACAGACGGCCTTGATTGGATTCACTCCTCTTTGGAAAATGGAGGATATTTTCTACAAATTGATGAAGTGTTTGGTTGTATTGATCACAGTGTTTTACTGGATAAACGTTCACATTAAACTTGTGATTAATACACGGGAAACGAGTCAATTGTGAGTACATCATATCGATAACGGAAATAGCCATGTATTTACTAAATGTAAGAAATTGGAGGCGACGAATAAACAAATGCTAAACTGTATGTCAAAATGAGTGATTCGGGCGCCGAACAAATTTGAGAAGAAGCTCCAATTGCTAATCTTAGTTTGCTGCTACAAAAGTCATCTGTAATTTATGACAATGAATATTTATGTTCTAAGATATGGTGCAGTTCAAAAAGTGTTAGGAATATTTCTGAGGAAGAAGAAAATTGAACATCGGACTAAGTCATCTAGATAGTCAAATGTTGTTGTTGTTAGGTTATTTTTAAGACGCTACTGCCAGCCTATTGAGACGGCTACTGCGTCTGAATATAACGTTGAATCCAGGAAGCTCTGATTTCCGTGGTGTAAATACGAGGGTTATCCAGAAAGTAGATTACGTTTTGGAATAAAAAGTAAACAAAGTATAGGAAACAAATTTTATTATATACAGATGAAAGCCACACTCAAATACTACTTTTCGACATAGTCACCATTCAAATTAAGGCATTTATCGTAGCGATGTACGAGCTTGGAAATTCCTTCGTCGAAAAATTCGGCCGCCTGCGCCTTCAACCACTTCGTTACCTCTTCTTGCAGCTGTGTGTCGTCATCAAAACGCTGCATAGCCAGCCACTTCTTCATTGCTGGGAATAGGTGGAAGTCGCTCGGTGCCAGGTCGGGACTGTACGGCGGATGAGGAAACAACTCCCACTTAAAAGATTCAAGAACTTCACGAGTGACATTTGCCGTGTGGGGCCGGGCGTTGTCGTGAATCAACAAGATCTTAGAGCTCAACATTCCTCTGCGCTTGTTTTGAATGGCTCTTCTCAGTTTTTGCAGAGTTTGGCAATACCTTTGAGAGTTTATTGTAGTGCCTCTTTCCAGGAAGTCCACCAAAATCACACCTTTTCTGTCCCAAAAACAGTCGCCATCATCTTCCTTGCCGACATTGTTTGCATGCATTTCTTGGGTTTTGGGGGAGAACTTGTGTGCCCCCACTGCATTGATTGCAATTTCGTTTCACAGTTCACGTGTTTCACCCATGTTTCGTCACCAGTAACGATGCGATCGAGTAAAGAGTCACCATCCTTATGGTAAACGTCCAAAAAGTTCAACGCTGCAGCCATTCGCTGATTTTTGTGGTCCTCTGTCAAGATTTTTGGAATCCATCTCGCACAAAACTTGTGGTAACCAAGCTTTTCGCTGATGATTTCGTGCAACAAACTTCGCGAAATTTGTGGAAAACTCAAAGAAAGTTCCGTTATTGTGAACCTTCGATTTTCACGGACTTTAGCATCGACTTTTTCGACAAGTTCGGCAGTCACTATGCTGGGTCTCCCACTTCGATCTTCGTCGTGAACATTGGTTCGGCCATTTTTAAATCTGATGACCCACTGACGCACTCCACCTTCAGTGATAATGTTGTCCCCATACACTTCACAAAGCTGCCGATAGATTTCTATCGGTTTACAGTTTTTTGCAGTCAGAAACCTTATTACTGCACGCACCTCGCAGCTCGCGCGATTTTCAATTAACGCAGACATTTCAAACCGTCACAGTATCTGAACGGAGCACAGCACGAACCTCTCACTAGCACGGCTAGATGCCGACTGAGCTGCGCAACGCTCTGACCCCAAGATGGCCGCGCTAGCCCCACCCCTAGCGGAAACAGACGAAAACGTAATCTACTTTCTGGATAACCCTCGTACATAACGGCAGTGTTATCTTATTACAGCTTCATTCTTGTCCTCGTTGTAAATCGGAATAATGCCTTACATATTGGCCCTGAGTAAGTTATTAGTAGTGATGGGAGCTGATATGGTCCCACAGGATGAATGCGTGTCATGTACTAATTTCAAGGTGTCTGCACGTCTTACTGGGCGATTAATATCACCTCTTCTTCCACATTCACATAGGTCGTTATCTCGTCGCCCTATTCTTAGGAGGTACACCGGTGTTAATGCCACTTGAAATAGTATTCTGAAATATAGTGATAACGCCTTCCTTGTTAAATACGGCGTGTTAATAAAAGTACTCAAGGCGTTACTACCCTGTCCGGCTGAGCAGGTTGTCTTTGTGTTATTGTGTCATATTCCTCGCTATGTCTGTTGGTGGTATGAGGTATTCGTTTGATACCGGTTTATTGCTAGTGCCTTCTCGCACTGCCTCATCCACTCTCTCGTTTCCAAGAACTCCTACATGGCTCGGAATCCATATAAATTCGATCTCTGTCGTCGGCGGTAAAATTTCCAACAGGTTTCGTATAATTATCTCATATATGGGTCGTTTTACCCCCTTCACTAGTCTTTGTAGTGCCGTTAGCAAGCTAAGGGAGTCGGAGTGTATAAATACTTTTGTTGATCCGTGACACTATATTAGAGTAGGCGTCCCTAAACGTTATTCTTCTGTTTGACCTGCTATATTGACTCTGGTAGAGATAATTGATGTCTAACAGTAAAATAGCTACTTCTCAGTAACAAAAATATCGCGTAATCATGTGTTTTTTCTTAGGAGACGGATAAACATTGTTTTACGTCGGGTAAGGCAGGTAAATAAAGAACATAACAGCATTCACTTGTTTTCTGCGTAATATAAACTATGTAACACTACAAAACATGTTACGCTAATTCCATAAAGCTCGGAGATTTAAGTTTCCTAGAATAATGATCAGAAAAAGAAGCTAATTGCCGTCGTTTATTTTAACGTGTCTTGGAAGTTGCGAGCACATGGAAAACCCAATCCCTGACTCAAGTTTTTCTCCTGTAATATGTATACCTTGGACTGCTGCCCTTTTGGCAACCTGTCGACCCAACATCATGCTTAATTATAAACAGATGCTCAACTGGCTTTTTCCTCAGTTTGATTCTGTCCCCAAATGTGTTACACTCTCATGACTTTCTCTACTCTTGCACAAACCAAGGTAACTTTAAATTTTCCAATACTTATTCTTTTGTCAAATATCAAGTCGTTATTCATTTTTTTATCTCTTGTACATACAAAGACATGACGAAACATTTGACTATCACTTAAAGTCTAGTGTATTTCCTTGTTAACTACAATAAGATGTTTATCTTGAAGGAGAAACAAGAGTAGAGAATGTTATGTGAGTGTAAAATCTCAAATTTGTTATGTTTTACCTACAACAGTGGCATTGCATATAAAAATGGTTAACTCTCAACTTTTTGTATACTAGTGAAACATTTGAAGATGGTTTTACTTATGTACATTTTGGATACATTTCTGTATACACTGAACTCTCGCTCACCCGGCCTCTCAGTAATCTGGTCGGTTAATGCTGAATGGTTTACTGAAAGGCAAGAAGCTTAATAAAACACGAAACTTTATTGTGGAAGAACTTGGGAGTATTAAAACCCACCAGCCAATGTCACGTGCTTCACAGCGAACATATTATACGTTATGTTGTTTTCGATGTTTGCTTCTAGTGGCAGTTGCACATTTGAAGGCCCTGCTCTACATAGACGTCATTCATAATGTTGACAATTTAGAAACGAATTGAAAAGCTATTTGTACTTAGTTTTATGACACTTCGTCACTTACATTTTTATATTTTTGAGGGACTAGTTTTGTAAGCCATTGCCTCCATTTTCAACCTCTCTCCGACTAGCATTTGTTGACATCTGCTCTCCTCTCTCTGGTGGTGCAACTATGAATTTCTTTGTCAAATTATCTACTGGGGGATTTCAAAGTTCATTACTCGTTCCTTATTTTTACATATGAATATGAAACTAGAGTCAAAGAGGACTTTAAAAACATTAAAATGGAACAAGAGGATAAATCAGCAGTAGCATTTCATTTTTGGAACGAAAACCATGACATTAATCCAAGTCCAAAATAAACTGACAGCATGGGTGAGCAGAAGCAGCAACATGAGGCCGAGCGTTGTCATGAACTTTGACATCGTCAGCATTACTGTTGTGGCGTTTGTCACAACTTCGCCAAAGTCTTTATGCAGGCTGCAGCGTTCACAGTGGTCCCAACAATAAAACTTCATATATAGCCCAGAACACAGTGACAAGCACTTTTCCAGAAAATAGAGCAACTTTGATTTTCTTTTATTGGGGAACCAGCATGTTTCCATATTTGTGTAAATCCAAAGAATGTTTAAAAGGTGAGAAAAAAAGATACTAAGTGATAATGGACCGGGTTATTAACTAGATATAAAAGTACACACGTAAACTTTTACAGAAGACATACATATTTTATTTTCAACAAACAAAAGCAATGCAAAGTACAAAGATACTCCACTCCTTGCCAAGGTCTTCAAAGATATTTTACTTTCCATATTTTATTAAATAACGTTTATCGTTATCAAAACAATATTTTTTTCCTTTAGCATGACACGCTTTTCAAAGATTAGACACAAAATTAAATTCTGAACGCGTTAAAACATTATAAATATATGAGCACAGACAATTGTGAAATACTGGCGAATCCTTGGATACCTTCTTTATAATTTGTGTTTGTAAATTCGTGAATGTGAATTCAAATGACACAAAATTAACTGAACTCCTTCGTGACTTTGTGAAGTTAGCGGAAAATTGTTTACTATGACAAGAAGACGACCAGACTTAGTTCAAATGTGCGACGAGCTACGTCACGTGCTGACCGCACTGATGAGCAGGGAGACGCAGCTAATACTAATAGTCGTGTTGGTATGTCAAAATTGCGTTCTGGAGTGTCTGTTTGTTCCGGGGGAGTTGTCTTCGTACAAATCAGTTGACACAGTTATAAACCAGGATGACGTAGTCAACTATCTCACAGAGTTTCTAAATTCATTAGAATTGCCTGGACTCGCACCTCACAATTTAAAATTAAAAGTAGGATCAGTTGTGATCATGCTACGTAACATTAACCAACCACGACTGTACAACGGAACGAGACTAACTGCGAAAAAGCTAATGAATAACAACAATCATCAAGGGCAAGTACAAAAGACAGGATATCTTGATCCGCGTATTCCGATGATTCCAACGGATTTACCTTTTGATTTTAAGCGTCTACAATTTCCCGCGCGTTTGGCCTTTGTGATGACCATTAATAAATCGCAAGGGCAGTCGTTGGAACTTGCAGTATCCCTGTTTCTCTCATGGACAAATCATACGTCGCGTGTTCGCGCGTCGGGAAACCACCATCTTTATATATTTACGTACCACAAAAAAGACAAAAACAATATTGTTTATCAGACAGCTTTAAATTGATTAACTTAATTGTAATTGTGTTGTGTTTATAATTCAGCCCCAATTGCAGCATAAATAACCAATCCCAATTTGTTTTATTTATATAGATAAGTTGAGACAACTTTTATTGGCAGTGCGAAGTTCGCGGGTCAGCTAGAAGAGGATTATGATTTAACTGTAGATGAAACTGGACTCTTTTATAAGACGCTTTCTACAAAATCATCAGACGCCAAGAACGAGAAGGATGCTCATGAGGTACAACAATGAAGATAATGAAGAAGAGGACAGAGAAGGATTGGGCATGAAGATTTCTCACAAGATGCTGCTGAAGTTGCAGTACATTATACAACACTCAGATATAGGGGAACTTACACAGGCAGCGTATCTCGTGTAAATACTCTCCGAAGCTCAGCAATACAATGCTTTCCCTAGCTAACGAACACGATATACGTCTGTTGAACTGAAGACCTATCTAAACGCCAAATGATTCCGCTAAACGTGTAAATTACTGTATAGTGACCGCGCTTATAGGATCCCCAGGCGGCTGGCTGTTCTTCCCCCTAACCACAATGTCAAACATCTTAGGATACACTTAGGGTTGGAGGGGTGAAGAATGTTAAGCACGTGTTTACATCTGAATATACGCAGGTCTGGCATTGTTTAAAATAACGTTTAGAAGGAGGGGGGGGGGGAAATCCAGCTGAATTCACGTACGAAATAGTCATTAATCTTTTCAAATAAATTTTAAATAATAATGTATCCTATAATATTACATAATGTTACAACGCTTTATAACATAACTGAAAAGAGATATATTACTTATGCTGTTATGGCATTAGTACTTCTATTACGTACAAGAACTAAATGCGTATTATTAGCAGGGGCGGCTGGTGGCTCTGAAAATCGGTGGTTCACAAATTCATCCATGCAATTTAATTGTTTTAAAGTAACAAACAGTTGTTTAAGCCTACCACTATAGACTGCTGTATACACAAGTTAACGGTAATTCACAGCGTATAACACAACATGCGTATTTCAGAAACACTCTAGAGCATAACACTCTTCTATTTATGCAGCTAAAAATGGACTTGATATCTCTTCATGGCACACTTCAAGTGTACATTGCAAGATTTCTTTCTGGATTGTCTTGCAACATTCTCCAGATAGGTTTTTCAGAACACAATCTAGCTCTGCCCGAAGTTTATCAGTCCTCAAAAAATACCAGGATTGCTTGACGTAGCTGAATCATTGTGTCCTCGTAGAGCTAACTCAAAGGTTCCACAAACCATAATGCAGTTAACAATAATGTTTAAAACATACCTATTTTGAGCCACTTTCTGGCTGTGTTCTTCAATTGTTCTCCGATATGCACTGTCCATCTGCTTTGCAAAGTGAGATTTGTGGTGGACAACACGGCGCTGGGGCGGGTTTTCTCCGGGATCTCCGGTTTCCCCCGCCATCTCATTCTACCGGTGCTCCATCTTCATCTCATGTATCATCAGTGTCATCGCCTGCGGTGCCGTATGTAATAAAAGCGGGCGTTAAACACTACACATTTCATCTGCTTTGCTATATTTACATTGCCAAGCACAGCAAAACTGTGTTTTTCATGATGATGCTGCAAAGCATTCACGCCATGTTTTGTCCATGGATCTTCACCGCCAAAGAGAACGCAAAGAAAGCAAAACAGACTATTTTTAATATTACAACAACGCATCAAATTATACTTCTCATATACATTGTTGTTAAAGTTCCTGTTCAAATATCTTGTTTTTGTTTTGACTACCTATGTGACTTTTATATTTGGCGTGGGACTTCCAAGTTGCTCATTTTCGGTTTTTTCCTCTAAGCTCATTTTTAAAAAGGATGTGCTAATAGACACTTTATGGAATTCATTGTTTCTCCTTATATAACACAATATACTTGTATTTAAATAAATCACTCTTATTCACTACTCAAAGTACGACACAGCTAACAAAACACGGCACAAAGCATGTGGCTATGCTCTGGTAGGTAATAGTAATCTGTGGTAATATTTGACCGATGCGAACATTTAATATGAGAATAATAGGTGGCGCTGAAAACAGAAGGAGAAGGCTTGGCATTCACTATTCTCTGGCTGCTAGGTTAACCAACCTTATCCAGCTATAAGCCCCGCCCTGCCCCCCATGGTAGCAAACATGCTACCCCATTGAGAAGCCGCCCCTGGTTATTAGCATAATATTCAAGGCAAGTTTAGTAAAACATCATTACAATTTTAAAAGGCTTAAATTGCATCAGTGTGCATGAATTTGCGAGGGATATTTACTTGCATATTAAAGAAGCACTTTGGATATTCTAGTAGTTAATAATAATTTATAAGCAGAGACTGCACGTTAGAGCTTTGTTTATTTTAATTGTGAACCGATTTATCCTAAAACATTTTCCTATATTCTATGGCAGCTACAGATGGTGAATCAAATTGCAGTTGATTTAACAAAGCAGTACATACCTCAAAAGTAAAAAAAAAAAAAAAAAAAAAAAAAAAAAAAAAAAAAAAAAAAAACCGAACTAAGGAATTAAAAAAACTAGTACGGGAAATCTATTACTCTTTTTAAATGCTGGAAGTTTACAAGTTTGAATAAAGTTAAGGAGTGGGGGGGGGGGATCTGTTAAACGAAATTTAAATAATCACATACATTCCGCACAATAATTACATATGTTATAAACGCTTTAGAACTCGAGAAAGGTTAGAAATACAAGTATGAATGGAAATCCATGTTAGCATATCCATGTTAGGTTCGATTCCCAAGGTTTCCACATCTTAAACAAATTACGCAAGCGCTAAAGGTTAGTAACTATTAAACACTAATAAATTTACAAAACTACACTAACTACACTAAGTAACTTCTATAAGTATAAGCTTAAGAAGCACGTGTGCACCGTCTAAGCTAATAGAAGGGACTTAAGTTCTGAGGACACAAGAAAAACATCGCAACAGTGCTTTAACTTGGTGAATGTTTGAGGGTGGACGACCCTTACAGTTGCTTCCACGTGGGATCTGTGGTCAGATGTGAAAGCTCTGCTTTCGCTTTGATGAACGCGGCTACTATAACTGGTTTTCCCATTCCGCAGAAAGGGATTTCATTGACTTACAGCTTTTGTTTTACACTGATGAATCCTGGTTTCATTTAACAGTCGATACTGTGCTACTGGATGCAATGCCTCATTATGACCAGATACTTGGTATCTGGAGTGCTAGAAGAATAACAGAGCTCATCATATTCGAACGATATCAGAGGTTACTTCTTTTTTTTTTTTATTTTATTTTATCCATCGATCAGCAATTATGCTTTACAGATGTTTGTTATAAGATACATAGGAACAGGACACATAACAATGGAGGTAGCTATGAACGACTCCTCTAACTAAATATGGAGGATAACTGTAACACAAATTGAGAACTTAAAGTCTTATGGTAGTAATCACGTGTCTGAGTCTGTGCTGGAGACGTCACTCAGGAGAAGATCTTGGGGCAGTCTGCGCTTCAGGCGAGTTGGCTGGCGAGTGCGACAGCCGAGACGGTACGTAACAGCTCCAGGGACCTCCTGGAGATGGTAAAAGAATGGACGTGCCAGGCGTCGGATGTATTGGTGAACGGGTAAAAGACCAAACTCATGATGAAGCTGCTGGTTTCGGATGAACCATGGAGCGTTTGTAACTGTACGAAGCACCCTGTTTTGTAGTACCTGCAGTCGGCGGAGATTAGTCTTACAGGTGCCACCCCAGACTGGAGCTGCATAGGTAAAAATAGGACGGACTAGAGATGTGTAAAGAAGCAGGGAGGATTCATAACCAAGTGAAGTGCGCCTGTTGAGTAGAGGGTACAGTTTTGATAGCCGGGCAAACGCAAGCGTAACAGACCGACAGATGTGGGCGTTCCAAGTAAGTCGGGTGTCCAGTAACACCCCAAGGTATTTCACTGGCACATTGCTTGGTAACCATGAGAGCGGTTCCCCCAGCAGCCGTAGTGAAGGAGGATCCCTATAAGGTCGTAAAGAGAAGATCTTAACCTCTGTCTTGTTAGTATTGAGGGAAATGCGCCAGTGAGAGAACCAATGAGCTAATTGATCTAGGGCAATTTGCAGTTTCTGAATGGCATGAAGAATATTGGCGTGAGAATAATAGAGAGCAGTATCATCTGCGTATAACGCCGTACAAACTGGAGCTATATCAGGAAGATCATAAGTGAATATATTAAAGAGGAGTGGTGCAAGTACTGAACCTTGAGGTACACCTGCTAAAATAGGCCGTCGGGTGGATGTGAAACCAGCAATGCGCACCACAAAGGTTCTATTGGTGAGAAAACTTGCTATGATTTGTATCAGATAATAAGGGAGACCAATGCGATATGCTTTAAGTAGTAGTCCACTGTGCCACACCTTGTCGAATGCCTGGGCGATATCTAGGAATGCTGCTACGGTGTATTGCCTGTTTTCGAAACCTTGAATAATAGACTGCGTGATTCTGAGCAATTGGTGAGTGGTAGCATGCTTCGGGCGAAAGCCAAACTGAAAAGACGGAATTATCTGATTATGGATCAAAAAATGAGAAATACGTTGATGAATAATCTTTTCAAAAAGCTTAGAAAGTGTAGGTAATAAGCTGATTGGTCTGTAACTTGAGGGAAGATTTTTTGGCTTGTTGGGCTTGTGGAAGACTATAATTTCCGCATGTTTCCATGTAGATGGAAAATGACCAATGCGCAGAGCAGCATTGAAGATTGATGATAAATAAGCTAGGGCTTTGTTTGTCAAATTCTTCAGCACAACGTTAGGGATAAGGTCATGACCGGGAGACTTTTTAACGGGAAGACGATGAATAAAGCGGGACAATTCACGTGGAGTAGTGAACGAAATTCTGTTGTGCGCTGTAGGACGAAGTTGGTACTCAAGGAGTTCCCTGTCCACGGAAGAGGGAATATTAGAGTCAAGACAGGTGTTAGGCGTGAATGTACGCTCGTAGTGAGTAGCTAGAGCGTCACACTTGGCAGCAGAGTCACTCAAAAGGGTCCCATCAACCTGAAGAGGTGGAATCACTGTCGGCTCTCGGAGAATCCTCTTAGTGATGTTCCATAAGGTATGATCTCCGGGACGGATAGTGGCTAATTGTCGCTGGTACTCCTGAAATCGGTGTTGCTCTAGTGCGGTCCGTACTTGTCGAATGAGACTATTTAATCTTTGGCGCAGCCAGGGTAGACGCTGACGTTGCCACAATCGACGGATGCGATGTTTCTCTTGGATGAGTTGAGTAATATGGATAGGCAAGGAGGGGAAATGGCGAGGTTGAGGACTGCGGACAGTAGAGGATCGTACACTGGAAGAGAGCGCAGAGGTAAAATGGTGAACGGCAGTGTCAATGGCATCCGCATTACCCAGTTGATAAGAGGTGTGGAGTGCAGCATCCAGGTGTGTGCGAAAGATGTCCCAGTTGACAAAACCATCGATGAGTCGCGGGATTTGTGGCAAAATATCAGGAGTGAGGTTAAATGTGACCAACACTGGACAGTGATCGGAATCGAGCGCTGGCAGTGCAGAAATCGATGCAGGTAATCGTATATTGCGATGTACCCCAATGTCCAAAATGTCAGGAGCTACCTGTGGGTTGCCAGAATAGTAAGTCGGTTCTGTGGGAGCCAGTATGTGAAGACCAGTGGCATTAATAGTGTCAAACAGACGCCGTCCATTCGGGTTTGTGACTCTACAGCCCCAAGAAGTGTGCTTCGAGTTCAAATCCCCTAGCAAGAGAGTGCAGCTTTCTGCTGGGAAAAGGAAAGAGAAATAGTGAGTATTAAGCTTACTATTTGGGGGCTTGTAAGCACTCATTAGAACGAGATCGTTGCTATCGCGAAGCGAGAGTTGAACGCCCACTACCTCAAAACCGGGAATCACAGGTAGGAATATTTCATGATGAGTCAGAGAACGTTTAACTAGCACAGCTACTCCCCCAGAGGCGGTAGGTGCATTCCGATCAAATCTATAAATCCTGTAGCCTGGAACGGAGAAACGTTCATTCGGGAGAAGATGAGTCTCGGTGATACAGGCAGCATCTATACTGTGCAAGCTGAGAAAGGCAGCGAAGGAGGCACGTTTAGTGCGTATGCCATTAGCGTTCCAGTTCAGGAGAGTGAGTGATGAAAGAGATGGCCTATTACACGCCACCATTGCGGAAAGTAGTTAGAAGAGCGTTTTGGAAACATTGTGTAAATTGCGGTAAGAGAGGAGTGAGGAACGTGGATAAAGAATTTAGAAGTTGAGAGAACAGGCTAATTAGCAGAGCCGAGAGAGATGAAGAGTCAGAGGGATCTTGTTGTGCAGTAGTACGCCTCGTCGAGGAAGCAGAAGTTACACTGGCATAAGTTGCTGGTGAAGAAGTTGAAGGTACTGGTGATGCAGCTGGGGGTTGTAATGGTTGCTGTGCAGGATTGTCTGATTGTTGTAGGGGACGGGAGCGATGAGAATTCCCAGGCTGTTGCCTTGTGTTGCAATTTGTGTTCTGAATTTCAGTTCTAAATAATGCCGACAACCTCGGTAGTTAGCTGGATGGTTTTCATGACAATGAACACACTGAGCTGGAGTGTCTCTCGGTTTAGTGCACTGTGAGAAGTGATGATTTTCTAGACAGCGAACACACCTCGGGGTCAGCTGACAATAGTTCTTTGTGTGACCGTAATTCTGACAGCGGGTGCATTGCGGTATGTCAGTGTTACGACGGCGATGTTCCACCTTAACAACACTGTAGAACAGGCGAGTTAGGTTGAGTATGGCTTTACCATCATCGCTGTTTAACAATTCCACCGCACAGAGAGGAATGGGTTGTTTCGACGGATTCATAAGTCGAGTGACCTTCCGCACTGGGTAGTTCTGTAAGCACAGTTCGTCATAGATTTCCTTATCAGTGAGCGAAGGAGGGATGTCTCGGATAATTACCGAGAAAAGCTTATCTGTCGGATTTCTGTAAGTGTAGTATTCCTGTTGTATGGAGCTGAAGTATGTAGTAAGTTTACGGAAATCGTCAGAAGTAGAGGGATGAACCTTAAGGATAGACCCGCGAAGCTCTGTGTGAAATTCAGAGGTAACATTATTTTTTAGATCTTGTAATAGAAGTTGATAGTTACCAATGTTGCGCAAGCAAATTGGTGGAACTTTTTCCTTAGGTGTCTCGGAGTTGCTTGTCTCGTCCATGGCTGTGTTGTCTTCTAGTAGTGCGAAGCGGTTGTGCGTGGAAACAGAGTAAGCATAGCGCGAGGCACTTGTTTGTTCTGATGGGGCAGCTGTACAGCGACGTTTGCTCGGGCCAGCTGTGGCAGCAGCATGTGTAGCAGCGCGACTAGAGCTGGTTGCAGGTGAACTGTTAGATGGGGCAGTCTCATGCATGATAACGTCACTCGTAGTTTTAGCGGTAACTATAGCAGCAGTTGACGTGGTAAGATGTAATTGTGACGGGCGTAAGGGTGATTGACGCACTGGTGAATTAGGATTAAAAGTATTGGTGCGAGAAACCTGGGTTGGCTGCGTAGACACTGGTTGAGCTTGCTGTAGAGGCACTGGTAACTGTGGGAATTCACTAGTGGTATTATAAACCATATCGATAGCTGAGCGTACTAGATGGCCGGTAGTTTCCGGCGTGAGAGACATAATAGGTGAGGAAAGAAAAGAAAAAAAAAATAATAGAGAAAAAGAAAGAAACACACCTGTACCCAAAGGGCACTAGTACACGTTAGTAAAAGAACACTGTTTACACTGATTGTGAAAATACAATTCACTAGAAGATATCGTATTCCACAGTTAAACACAGTTACACTGTAATCACTCACGGAAGCAGCGCGCACGAAACACGTCTGTCTGCCGCGACTGTCGGTACACGACTCCAGAGGTTACTTCTGACGCTAATTTTCAATCGCTTGTTGGTTCCAGCAACATCACATGCGGCTGCCGAATCAGAGATATGTTTGATGACAGAATAATTAGTGTTCATTTGTGGCCCCCTCGTTCACCTGACTTAACGAGTTGTCATTTATGGGGTTCATCGTCCCAATCCTCATACACTACAGACAACACATAGAAGGTCAACATCTATTATATGGTAAGGATGTCACCGGTGACTGTTTTTGTCATTTTTCCGTCATTTTCTGAATAACCCGGAGTTTCGTTCACTCGGATTAGTCGTGGTCCCAGCTGAGACGTGTAAACAAGTTTCTACTGTACTTTTTAATACAGTTCCTTTTTGTTGAAACATATTTTCTGATCAAATACATAATCAAACTTACATATAAAATATACTTTATAGGTAAACATCACTGTCAAGGCACGAGGCGTACAAATAACTCAAATGAGGAGATATGTATGGTTTGCAAAGATTTATTTTCAAACAAACAATTGACAAGCAGTGTAACACAGAAGTCTAATGAATCACCTTGGTTCCTCTCCTTGACTACGTGATATCCAGTCAGTGTAACCTCCAATGTAAAAATTAACCCTGCAAATCAAAAATAGTACTTTTCATTATGTTTTAACTTATGGAACATAAGTTTATGATCATTTATTTGACTCGTATCAATACAAGGGTCACTCTGAGACTTTTGACCTGATCATTGCATTCTATACAAGGTCTCTTCCTTGAAGACAGCGCAAATTCATGCTGCGCAAGCAACTTGTATAGCTTCAGGAGATGTCAACCTCAAAATGTTTGTTATTTTGGGGAATATAAAGAAAATTACATGGAGCCAAATCTGGATTGCAGGGAGGCTGAAACATAGTTGTTTCTTTTGCAGTTTGGGCAGCTACCGGTCTCAGTTCATCATAGCACAATTGTCACATTACTCCCACTGCAACTTGGAGGTAAGTGGTCCGAGATTGCACAGCTTCCTGTCTGGAAGTTCTTATTTAAATGATGCCGATCTAATATTCAGGGCTTCTTGATTGTCTTCCTTCAGCAAGCGCTCTGTTTTCACCACATTTTCAACTACTATCACTGTGGTTGACCTTGCTTCTCTTTTCGAATTTTCAAACCATCGGAAAATTGTGGATTGTGAAATGCACGATGGAATCTTCGATGACATTCTCTCTTCAAAGTTGTAGAAAATTTTAGCACGGAAATATTTTCACTTGAGATTCATCCTAACGTCTGGCGGACCGAGCGACATGGCTCAGGTGGCCCGCATTCGGTAGGTGTGGGTTGCATTCCCGTAGCCGACCTACTTGACCCATGGCTGTTTCCGGGTACTTTCCCAAGTCGCCAGGCGAATTTTGGGTAGTTTAATTACATCCCTGAATTTCCTATCCTTCCATTTCATCTCTATTATCATTTCATATCATCTCTCATTTGGTGGTTTCTCTCAGGGTAGAAGTGTCGGCGGGTGTCGCGGCGTTGCATGGCAGGATGATATACTCCTAGTAAACGCATCCTCCTCTGATAGGACACTCTCCGGTCTTCGGGCCGGTGGTGGACAGCTTCCAGACCGCAGAAGGGTGAGATGACGGTTGTACTTGCCTGCCGGAGGAGTTCCCAACTGGTAAAGTGTAGGGATCCTGCCCTCTGTACTATCGTGGCTCCTTGGAACGGGCTCCCCCTGTCTCCTTTCGCTTTCCGGTGGTGCCCCACTTGGGCACATAGGTACAATAGACCACGTTTGGACCTCCATGCCGAATACCCTCCGTCCAGTCCAAAACACAGAGCAAACACATTTCTTTACGTAGTACTACCGTAAACTTGCGCTGTTCCGCTTGTCAACTCCGACACAACTCCACTACGGAGCCAGAACGTACTGCTCTGAACTCACAATTGTAGTGCATAAATGTTCTACAAGCTGAAGTCTCTCGAGTGCCTGAAATCGAACAAATCTCTCGCGGTAACAGTGCGTAACGTCAACTGGTGCTGTGTTTGCCAACAAATTGCAATGGGTTGACTCACACAGCAGGTACTCGCTGTCGCCGTGACAACACACGCATTGTTCTCCAAGCTTTCAGAGTGACCCTCGCATATATCAATGTACGTAGGCATTGGTTACAGCATACTTTATAATACCTACATCAAATTTCGTGCATATTTTAAGTTTAGTTTCCCAGGTACTAGAGGTATAGTTTACTGTACTTTTAAATCTTTGACAAATTTCGGCACAAAATGAACTATGTCTCATAGAACGATATCTATTAAACATGAAGAGTCAACGCTTCTGAGTGTTTATATATCCATCAACATCAATAAACAGCTAACCAATGCTAAACCTTTCCGACGTCTAATTTAATTAAATCATTAATATATCAAATATTATTTACATAGCTATTGTACTTGAATCCAAAGACGGATATAAAAGAACATATTGTGGAAAGATCATTTGCTATTAGTTGAGAAAGACAAAGCATACTACACAGTTCTTACAGCACAGAATATACACATAAAATAAATGCCGGTGCT
Organism: Mantis religiosa; assembly: GCA_030765055.1. Taxonomy (NCBI): domain Eukaryota; kingdom Metazoa; phylum Arthropoda; class Insecta; order Mantodea; family Mantidae; genus Mantis; species Mantis religiosa. The sequence continues at coordinate 683,815 of CM060960.1, forward strand.
AATTCGTTCCAAGTTCACGTTCTGGCCGTTCACGTCCAGACACAATTAAACAAAAGTAAATTATATCGGTTTACAACACCACAAACTAACACGTGAGCAAGCTGTACAGATCGTGGTGTTAGCATAAACAATAAACATATTGGCCTTGGTGGATTGTTAAATATAGTCAAATGACAATGGCTATTTAATAGTTAAATGACCAAAAATCATCTGCCAACGCTAACTTATCAATCTGTTTGTATTTAGTATTTCTGAAATATTCCTTCATTCTGGTTTCCAAATTACGTTCGGTGCTACCAAATAATGTACGTTAACCATAAAATACAGAAGTTAAATTATGAAAATAATTGAATGGACCTATAGAATTAACGATTTGGGAGAGATTATTTATTTTAAAAATAAAAATGGAGTATGGTGCCATCTGCCACCGAGACATGTAACTTCCTGCTGCCATCTATAGCGTGTTCAAGCCGGCCTCATGTGAGATAACCTATTTATTACATGTTGTAGAGAAACAGAATTTGAGATTTAATTGTTTATTTTAGTCATTGCGGCCACTTTCCAAACGATCAAGAGTAAATAATGTTATTATAACCGATTCTCCTCAGAGCCTAACCAAGCTATTGTAAGCTATTATTTTTTATTTTAATATATTAAGATATTTTTAAGCCTAGATTTTAGCCTAGCCAAAATGTACTCATAATATACTGTAAAACACTTATAGACTTAAAACTCAAGGTTATAACTGCCTCTTCATTTATTAGTTTTATGTATAGTGTAATAAAAAGATGCCGAAAATAGGACAAAACATTTCTTGCGGATAGAGCATAAGAAAATGATATATGAACAAAAGTCCAGAAGTAGTTCATTTACTTTGTAGAGTACTTTTTCTACAGTTGGACTACTCCATACAACAACGCTCAGTGACCGAACGGTGGCAAAACAGGAAATCACAGCCCATGTTCAAAATGGTTGTCATCCCGCCGTCGCATGAACTCCCTAATACGCTGAGTTAACCATAACCCAGGGTGCTACACCTACCAACTCGACTGCCGACCTCACGGCAACTTACGCAAGGCAGAGGTGGGCGATCATCCAACTGATAAGGAGAGGTGTGGTCAGCATCGGGACACCCCCAGTCGGAATGTTGGTTTCTATGACCAGGACCACTTACCTAGCGTAAGCTCCTCAATTTCCTCACGATGCTGAGTGGGCACTGGTCCTATACCCGCACCCCAAAGGGTGAATTGGAACTCGAGCTGCTTCCTGTGGGCAGGAGTCAAGGAATGCTACCTTAGCCTGCTACGCCATGGAGTACGCTGAGATAGGCCTGGAGAATGTCATATTGTCTGGCAACTTTCCAACAACAGAGCCGAAGAGACTCTACATCTGGAACTGCAGTTGCATAAACAGGAGATTTCAAATATTCTCACAAATATAAATCGAGTGGATTTAAGTGAGGCGAGCGTGGAAGCCACAAGATTGGCCCACTTCTTCCTATCCATCTAACAGAAAACCTGATAATCAGAAATCGACAGAATCTGAAATGAGGAGGAGCACCATCGTGCATGAACTAAGTACCGGTGCGTAACAATCGGACTGCGTACTGTACTGTAGAATAATGACAACACGTCCACTGTTATGTTGTAGTGTAAGCAGAGTAGTAGAAAAGAAGCTCAAATAATTCCCAGACCTATGCTCATATAACATTTTATCGTCCATATGCAGCAACAAATGTTTTCCCAAAGTTTCAGCTCACAACTGATGATAATTAAAATGAACTCACTGAGTGTATCCTAGATTGATGGCTCTTTTCGCTGCTTCTCTACCCCGAGCCAAGGTTTTGCAGTAGAAAACAATGATGTCATTTTTCTTTGGTTTTGGAATGCCATAAAGCGCCTGGAACTGATCGTCGTTCATATGTTCGAAGGCGTACTGCACCTCACTTACTGCAACAAACACTCGAGCTGTAGGACAGTGTTTTGTTTGAGGGCGAGTTCTCGACAACAATACTAGATACTTACATGGCACGTTTACACTTCCTGGTATCACTCCAGTGCTTTGTACTTCATATCGGTCTCTCACATCTATTATCACGTGTTTCTGTTTCTTTATGCACTTGCAGACATTCTCATATACAATTCCCGTCGGTGTCTTTTTGGTGGAGAAAACCTTCTGTTGCATCACGACAAGCGAATTCCCTTCACCTACTTGAGAACAAACAAGTGTCAATTTATTTATACTAGCGATTCTACTGCTAGGTTTTAACTAGGAATGGGTCGATACCCGATACTTCGATACTCGATACTATCATTTCTACTTCCAGTTTCAACACAAAATAATAATAAATAATTTTTATACAAAATAGAATGTTGGTAGAACTGTGTAATGCCAATAAAATTAAATAGGTGTACATATTTAATGAGACATATCTTAAAACCGTCAGTGTACTTTTGTTTTTAAATGTCTAATATAGAGTTTAAACATAACACTCCACTTTTATCAGTTTTTGTTCGTCCTCACTGTTTCGGTGTCAAGTCTACTTCTTTTTCTGTTACATATGAGTCCTGCTGTACTAAATAGTCTTTCAGAGAAAACTGTTGTACGTGGAATACACAAATATGTTTTGCAGTAATGCAGTGTACTAGAAAGAGGAGATGAGATATGTAGTGAACTGTTAACTGACAGTTGACACACGATTATTTTCTTACATAATGTTACTGTACAGCTACCACATTCCTGGCAATTTCTCTGTTCTACTTTCGACAATAATATTTTGTAATTTTAAAATAGAATAAAAGTTGTTGAATTACCACCGAAGTATCGAAAAAGTATCCATCGAATTTCCTTAGTATCGTTCGGTGTCGACACCATGCGAGTATCGTCAGTATCGAGATATCGAAAGTATCGAGGACCCATCTCTAGTTTTAACCTATCTTTCCCCCTCGTTATTTAATTAAATTTTATGATATATGTCAAGTTTCCTGAGACTTAATTTCACCTGAAGAAACCTAAGTAAGAAGTTGACACCTAAAGTTAGCTAAACAACCATTTTGTGTTCAAATGAAGGCCACTGTGGTCAGAAAGGGCACGCTTGCCACGCATTGTATTGCAAATTCGTTTACGCTGTAGACATCGTGGTCTTTTGAAGATGTACAAGTAATGCATTGGTACGCTCCAGTGAAGGAGCTACGAGATAATTTGAAATAGTTTACGGCAGAGAATTCGCAACTGTATCTGCCGCAATGCAAAGTATAGAAAACGCTAAAAAGAACCAGTATTCGCTGTTTCTTATGTATACCTTTGATAATGTAAACTCACAAAACTATGATAAAACCTAAAATGTTTTACGCAACACCTAAAAATAATCCAAGCACACAATAAACCTAAAACGACAATTTATTCACCTGACTTACCTACAGGATACAGAGAACCATGTACTCAGTGGACACAATACGATACATTCTTACGGGGGAGATTCTTAATCTACTATACCTGTGTCAATATATAGTGCGATCCATATAAACCTGAACCATAACTTTTGAACCAATAATGGGACACACATACAACTTTGGGAGAACATAATAAACAATTGGGAGATTGCATTACACTATTTACATCTCAGAGAAAATGTTGGAAGTGTCCTCCACCAGCTTCTATACATGTTTCTACTCGTCTCACCATATTCTCTCAAGTTTTACGGAGAGTATCCTTGCCAATGTTACTTATTTCGGTTCGAATGGATTCCTTAAGAACAATTGTCCATGGCCTGTTCTTGTACACTCTATTTTTAAGATGCCCCCACAAGAAAAAATCCGGTGAGGTTGGGTAAGGGGATCTGGGGGGCCACAGACCTTTTGAGATTATTCCATTATCAAAGAGACTGGTTACAAGTTCCATGGTGTCATTAGATGTATGGCACGTTGCTTCATCTTGCTCTCAATTCGATATCATCCAGCTGCTCTACATATGTTTTGAAGATAGATACATATATAAACTTCAGTGTCTACAGTTGTATCAAAGAAAATAGGGCCAATGATCCATAGATGCTGGCGGAGGACACTTCCAACATTTTCTCTGAGATGTAAATAGTGTAATGTAATCTCCCAATTGTGTATTATATTCTACCAAAGTTGCATGTGTGTCCTATTATTGGTTATAAGTTTATGGCTTATTGAAATGGTTCAGGTTTATACGGATCACACCATAAAATGGGACACAGTAGTTAAAGAACATCTGTAAATATATTTTAATATTTCAAATACATATTACAATATTTAAAGCTTTTTAATCTTCTAACTTGCATTTTAAACATCCCATACAAGAACTCTATACAGAATTCACCCGTAATGAATAAAATAATTACTCGTTGTGTAGACCCATTGTACAAATGTTACTAGACCATCTCGTTCTACATTCATTATAGTACATTTTATTTAAAGGCAGTGCAACTTTGAAGTTCATCAGTTGCCCCTTGCATTCCTGAGAGCCTTTGAGCAGAATAATAACCACAAGAAAAATAACAGAAAGCTCTTGTAAAGGAATGCTACAAACACATTTCACTTATATGAGATACCATTTCTGTAGCATGGTGGTAGTGGATTTAGGTTCTGAGTTTAAAACTCGGTGAGAGCAAGTTATATGAATAAGATTTTTTTCCAGAGTCTTCTCTTATCCTGATAGATGAATGTCTGGTAGCTCTAAGCTCTATGGGTATAATGTTAATTAAAAGAAAAAAATCTTTCTATTCAATCAACAATGTAACCAATTACATTTTATTTGTCATTTATTAATAAACCATACAAAGGGTTATTTGTCAAAATATCACTTTGTCTGGCTATATTAAAGGGAATTGCTTGCCCTACACTGCACGTTCCTAAATGCTTCTTTTGCCCTCTCTGCCCATTCACGTGAGGTTTGTGTTCACATAATGATTCCACATTCTTATCTAACATCAAACACTTATAGAGAAACAGACAGATTTTACATTCTTTTGCGCCTCACAGAAAAACTGTTCTTGCAAATGGAACTGATAAGAAACAGCAGTGTTCTTACGGTGGAAAAAATAAATGGTTTTTCATCAAAAAAAAAGTTAAATTGAAGTCCATAGAAATCTGTTGAGAGAGCTTGCACAGGACGTACCTCATTTGGATCAGTAGTTGAGATAATACTGACCTTCATGGTTTATTTACATAGGCAGGTTAATCTGCATGTGTTTGAATGTAAAGGGTATGTGAGTCACACATTCAAACGAATGTCCTGATTTATACTTCCTTTAGCTTTGCTAACCTACATGAATTGACAACACTTCTCGATATTCAAACCAAACATTTATTTCCAAATATTTACATATTTATTATAGAAGTCTAAATAAATCATATTGCTTTATTTCGGATTATGTGATATCCAGTCAGTGTATCCTCCAATGTAAAAATTAATCCTGCAAAACAAAAAGAAACAACTTTGATAATATTTAACAGAGAAAATGTCTTCATTCAATGGACCACAGTATCGCTGAATAATACCTGAGTAATTGAAATTTTGCATTTAAATGTTTTAAGAGACATGCATTCTGTATGTGAAATTTTTAAACTACATAGTTTCTGCTAAATTGATTTTTTCTGTTCACTGAAATTTATCCATATGATGGAACTTCAAAAAAGTATATACAATACATTGCTTTGTCTGTAAATTAATTTTTATTTATCCTACTAGTGTGGGAGAAAATGAACATGAAAACTGAGTCTTCAATTCCTTATCTCACATGTTATTACATAACATAACTGTTCCCAGAACATTCTGTGTCCGGGTTCACTTCAGTCTGCTCGGGTTATGAACCTGTAGCTGTTGTTTCCATATTGAGCTACTACCCTATTCCAGCGAAGTACCAAACTTTACTTTTCATATATTTATTTAATTTTTCTGGTTAAGATTATTTTTCAGTTTATTCTATAACTTTGTGATAATTAAGGTGAATGTATATTTTCAATTTTCTCTAATAACAGCATTAGCGGTTTTTTTTTTTTTTTCAGGGTGCAATTTCTTTTAATATCTGACTTATTAAATCTTCACCTTATTATCCTATGTCAAATATATGATGCAATTATAAAAATAACTGTTATTGGAAATCCTATGAGATTACAAATCATACATTTTCCACATAATTTTGTTTTACTCACCACAGCTCACAAAATAATTTTGAAATTCTATCCTTGAAATGTATATTTTTTTTGAATTTGTAAATAGATTTAATAAGCAATAGACCAAAATTATAGTATTTACAAAAGGCAATAAGGAGAAATGGTACAGGCAAGGAAGAGAAATTGAGGTGGTCAATACATTTATTTTATCTAGGAATATGATTAAGCTGTAAGGGGGTTGCAAAGAGCAGAAGAGAATGGCAATTGCATTAAAAGCTATTAAAACATGACTAGATAAATTACCAGGAATGCAAATAAAACAGCTGAAGAGAATTTACACAGCCGTAGTAGAAGCAAAAATGCTCTATGGGGTAGAGATATGGGGTTTGGAGGAGGGAGGGGGGTGCAAATATGAATGTGATACATAGAAACTTTTGGGCTTACCACGAGCTTCACCAAATGGAGTGGCACAAGCAGAATTGCGAAGACTGGGAACTAGAGGGATAATGGTGGATAGGGTGTTAAAATATTGGGCGAGAATTAGGAGTTTAGATTAGCAGAATATTCTGCATCAATGCTTGATAGTATCAGAAAGATTCATGGCTAAATAAGATAAAGGAAATGATGTTAAAAATAAGGTTGGGTGTCATGTGAAAATACAAGCAATTATTGCAAAGTGGATTTTGGAAAGAACTTAGGTTAAGAATGGGAAGATATTGAAAGGTAAGAAATGTTAGGAAGCTTCAACTTGAAAAGCTCACTGGAAATTTATAGAGAGATGAAAGTGATGTGGAACAGGGAAAAATACATTGATATTTGTGATAAAGCAGCAAGAGAAGGCTTTGCATGGGCCAGAACAGGGGTGATAGGAAGAGGGAGATATCATTGTGTCATCAAAGGGATAATGAATGGCATTTGCTTTTAGAATGTGAAGAAACTCGGTTGCTTAGGGAGAAGATAGGTAAAAAAGAATGGGCAAGGACACCAAAAGAAATTCAAGCAATGAAGTCAATGAGTGTAAAAACTAGGAAAAATTTAATTGAAATTGGGAACTTTTTGGGCAAAGTAAGAGCCAAATGGTTGAGGAAGATAAGTAAATATGACAAAACTGAAGATGAAGTTATTTTAGATAAGGTGCCAATAGGGACCCATTAGCTCGACAACCTCAGAGTTTGATATTACACAGCTGTAACTAGCTTCATTTTCTGTGTACTCAGAGTTTGAGTCTATTGGGCCCAAGGGTAACCAGCAACTCAGTGTAGTAATAAGTATGTAAATGTACAATAATTTGTAATTGAAATGGAAATAAAAATTACTTACTTAATAAGCAATAACTCAAAAAACTGCTAAACAAAACTAAAATATAACCGATTTATGAAATTGCATGTGCATCTGCATGAAAAAATTAACAAGAATTGGATGAAAACTTCATCAAGTGGAAAGTCCTGAAAATTTATTTTTCTAAATGGAATGTTACTCGATTTTCAATAAATTTTTAAATTTGTTTTTATAAATATTGGTATTTATAACATAAAACTCAAAAATATTGTCACTTTTTGCAAGACGTTTACTACATTTCAGTGGTGCATTGCCTTAAAATTGCCAAAACTAATGTAAAATTAAAGGAGAGTTTATATGGAAAGCGCACAGAGTTGAAACTCTAAATAAGAGTTTGAAGAAACAAAAACCACACAAATAAAACAAAAAATCTATCAACTATCTTTTATATAACTTGCACAAATATTGCTAACAGAAATGTACGTTTTGGGGCACCCTAAACCTAAAAAAAGTGGTAAGGAATTTTTAAAAGAGATGTATGTGAACAGCATAACTCAAACGAAAATTTAATGTCAGCATTTCCCAAGGAGGCAATGCAAACATTTTCATGAAAGATTCCTCCATCCAGACTACACCTTATGCAGAGCATTTCTCAAAAATGTCTCAAAAATTTTAATTATATATGTATGTTGCTAATATTCTAGAGTCAACAATGAAGTCATTCTCCTCCTGGAAGACACAGCTGCAGAGTTTTGTACATGTTCTATATTTTGAGAGCACAATACACAATTTAGAGATGTTCTCCTTGGCAATAACCTTCATAATGGCAACAGCAGATTTACGTGCCAATTCCCCAATTACAGAGGGATTTTGTGCAAGTATTTTCATATTTCAGTTTTCAGAACTCCATAATGGGCTGGAATCCATTACAAAACTACATGTTTCCCAATGTTGTAATGGTCTGGATGATATTTTGCATGTCTAGAATTTTTTCCATTTTTGGATAGGATGTTGAACCTACAGCCTAAATTGCTGCTTTAGAATCCTACAAATTAACAATATACCTGCATCACTGCAGCAAAATAAGAATATTTTGGAGTGGAAACTTAACCATCAAAATTTGTAGTATTTCTTGCATCATGTTTGTGCACGTTCCACCAACTACAGCTAAGCTACAGTTCATCTAAGAGTGAGTCATTTGTCCAGTTTACATAAGGGTAATTTGTGTGTAAGCCTTAGCCATGTTTGGAGGAGTTTCTCCTTTATCCATGAAATTATTTAAATTTAGATTACAATCAATGCTGAAATTATCAATTTAGTTGATACCATAAGTTACGTTTGGTTTGTTTTTTGATATTTCTAGTTTTTCTATTAATTTTGCTACTTCTTGTATAAATCCAACTTGAGTTTTCATAGTTAGGTTAGATATTTGATATTTTGTCCATTTATCTGGATCTGGGAGCCTTTATAGTTTCCCATAGGTAAGTAATGGTTATTGTTCAACTTCTGTTGTAACTGGTTTCTCAGAAGTGACAATACAATTTTAATTAAAATACCATATGAATGTAGGAATGAGTAAGCACAGTGTGACCAATGCATAGTCGGGTTATTGTTACTTGGTCTTGCTGAGTTAGTGCTCTTATAGTTGTGGACTATTTGGACAGACATCATGCATGCGTGAGTGGAGGAATTGAGTAACAGTGACGTCAATATTAATCGGAAGAACTATTTGTAGTCATAGATAGAGTCAACATGAAAAATTCAATGCCATGGCCGGGATTTGAACCACAGATCTCCTGGTTTATGTCCAGTCGCTCTAACCCATTGAGCAACCATGGCCAACGTGCCGTCTTGACATTAAATTCTCCTTTTGACTCGTATATTTCCCTGGGAGACCACTAGGGGCTCTCGCATCCGAGATACCCGTTTGTGGTGACTCACTATCGTAAGTAGTTGAGTCCCAGGCTTCATCATTTAACTCTTATTATTTTAGTTACTCAAGTACTTACAAAAGTAAGTTGCCACAAACGGTGTATCTTGGATGCAAGAGCCCCTAGTGGTCTACCGGGGAAATATACAAGTCAAATGGAGAATTTAATGTCAGGACGGCACGTTGGACATGGTAACTCAAAGGGTTAGAGTGACTGGATGGAAACCAGGAGATCCATGTTTCAAATCCCAGCCATGGCATTGAATTTTTCATGTTGACTCTATCTATCAAAAACCTTAGCCTATATACGGCTGGTGTGAAGAAATGATTAATTTCCATCAATTAACTAAAATAATAAGAGTTAAATGATGAAGCCTGGGACTCAAGTAGTTACGACAGTAAGTCACCACAAACAGTGTATCTTGGATGCGAGAGCCCCTAGTGGTCTACCGGGGAAATAAACGAGTCAAATGGAGAATTTAATGTCAAGACGGCACGTTCACCATGGTAGCTCAATGGGTTAGAGTGACTGGACGGAAACCAGGAGATCTGTGGTTCAAATCCCGGCCATGGGATTGAAGTTTTCATGTTGACTCTATCAAAAACCTTAGCCTATATACGGCTAGTGTGAAGAAATGATTCATTTCCATCAATTAATTAAAATATTTGCAGTCGGTTTATTGACACTTCATCACTTACGCTTTTATATTATCGAGGGACTAGTTTCAGAAGCCTTTGCCTCGATTTTCAACTTCTCTCCAACTAGCGTCTGTTGTTGTCTACTCACCTCTCTCTGGTGGTGGAACTATGAACTTCTTTAACAAATTATCTACTGGTGGGATTTCAAGGTTCATTATGCTGTCCTTATTTTTCCATATGAATATGTTCTCCCATGTCGTTAGTTTATTTTGGCTTGTCACTCCTTTTAATAATTTTGGATTTGGATCAATGTCATGATTTTCATTCCAAAAATGAAATGCTACCGCTGATTTATCTTCATGTTCCAATCCGATGTTTCTAAAGTGCTCTTTGACTCTGGTTTCTAGATTTCTTTTAGTTTGACCTATGTAGAATTTTTCACAACGTTTGCAACTTATTTGGTATATTCTGGATCTGTTTAACTGATCGGATTTCATCTTTTGTTTTTGAATTTAGCAATTTTAAAATTGAGTCTCCATTAGTAGGTGCCAAGATTATCTTTTGTTCCTTAAAGATCTTTTTAAATTTATTAAATGTTTTTGGGTGATATGTGAATGAACTGAATATGCTGTTGCTTTCTTTTTTCTTTTGTAAATGTAGTTGCCTCCTTAATGATTTTCTTTAGTTTAGCTTTTCTAATTTTCTTAAACACCACACTTTTGTTGCATACATTTTCTTCTGTTATGTGTAAAGCAGAATACTTCTGGACTCGCACACAGGTCCCACAAAGAGCAGAGATGATCACATCAAACTCTCAAGCATGTACAGGTGTAAGCATATAGTTCCCTTGTAAGTTCTCAGTTTCAGGACTGTCTGTATAAATCTAATGTGTGTTTTCATATGATGTGTACAATTTTGGAAGTTGTACCATTTCTTAGAATCTGGTGTCGTCCTAATTTCTCATAATTTACGAGGGCTTGCATTTGAAGTTCTGTCATGATGGGTTTGCTGGATTTAATCAGTTAATAAAGCTTCCATTGGAGCTGTTTTAATGCCACCAGTTGATTATGCGTTTGTTCAAGCATTTTTCTCTTTGAAGATGATGAAGTTACGAGCACTTCACTACAGTATTTTAATACACATTCAATATACATGTTGTAGGTTGTATTTAAAGTTTCCTTAGAAGAACCTCATTTACCATCAAGTCTTTTTAATATTTTGAGCCTCTCAGATGGTTTTTCATTAATGCTCTTGTCAAATTATTTTGTTCTCAAAAATCACTCCCACGTATTTGGTCTGATCATATTACTATATGATAAATGAATATCAACTGGTTTCTTTTGTAAAGAGAAAAGTGGGAAGGTACTTGTATTTGTGTTTACAAACAGTAAATTGTTTGAACACCAGGATTTAATTTTGAGTTGAACTAGTACTACATGCTCTATATATTGCTAGTGTTCACCTAGAATGCTTTTCGTTCCTAACATCATCAGCTATTGTCGACTAATGGATGTTGGTTTGGTAAACTTGTTGGAGGTGATAGGGGCGTCTTAGTCGGTATCTTGATGAACTTGAAGTTTCGGTTCTCTTCAAAGGTAAGTGAGTTGTGAAACTGAACAGTTTTCCTTCATATTTCTTTATGGATATCTTTTCCCAAGTGGTTATTGCAGTTGGATCCTCAACACTTTTTATTAAAAAGATTTCTTGTTCTATATCATGATTCTTGTTCCAAAAATGGTACATAACTGTGGTTTTCTCTATTTTTTTGTTGATGTTCCTAAAAAGCTTCACATGTTATTCTTCATACTGAAGATCTAAATACCACCCCAGAGCTACAAAAGGTCTTCAAAGAACACATTACTTTGACTCCACATAACAAATTCAGTGTACAACACCTTTTGAAATCACGTAACACAAAAGAGGAACCCACAGACAAAAACTCAGGTGTGTACTGGATAAACTGCAAAGGCTGTAACAACTTTTATGCTGGCAAAACTAAAAGGAATTAGAACATTAGGCTTAGAGAGCATTTTAGGACCATCAAGAACAAAGAAATAGACAAATCAGAGGTAGCATGCCATTTTTGGATTGAGAATCACAATAGAGAACAAGAAATCCATTTATTAAGAAATGTTCAGGGCCCAGTTGCATTAACCTCGTGGGAAAAGATGTTTATAAAGAAATCTGAAGGAAAACTCTTCAATTTTGAAACTACCTTTGAAAATAAGCCGAACTTCAAGTTCATCAAGATCCAACAGAGACACCCTATCACCACCAAGGAGTTCAGCAAATTAAAATTCACAACAGTTGATATTAGTTGACTATTGTAAATTATAGTTTTGTTTTATTTTATTATTACTATAATAAAGTTATTAATTTATGATAATTACTACCTTAAGCCATGCAAATAATTTGATATCACGTAGAATTTTATATAGATAAATTTGTAAACCTTCTGTACTTGTAAATACAGAGTGTCCCAAATTGATGTATACACTCTTTCAACTGTTATTTCTCTGCAACAAAATGAGACATGTACTTTTGGCCTTAGTACTGATGAATGTTGTCAAGAGCAGGTGTTTTATTCTCTGAAGATTTATTTAATGCAGAATCAAGTTCTGATAAAGAGAATTCATGATAAAATATTTCATCTACTATAGGCAAATAGGAAGCATGATTGTTTCCGTTTGTTTTGATATCATTTTTTCAATAGTCTTATAATCTTTGGGAACTTTAAGTGATGTAAAAGTTGTGTTAAAAGCATTTTCTCTTCAGTTAATTCACCATTTTTATACCTAAATGGTTGTTTTGGAGTATTTTGTTTGTTAATTGATGACACATATTTGTAGAGTTACCGTTTTACAAAAGTCTATATTGTTAATAAATTTTTGAAATAATTTCTTTTAGCATTAGTTAATAAATGAAAAGCTGTCAATATGCATAGTGATGTATACATTATTCTTGTCCTAGTCTTATTATTGATATTGTCCTTTTTTTCAGTTTTGAGCATGATATCTCTGTTTGTTGTACAATTTAAAGATGCATTCTTCTTCCGGTTGATAATCTTTGGTTTTGGCATATCTTGTGGTGAAAGACGTGCGTTCCATATCTTGTCATTATGTGCCGGAGTTCATAGCTTGGCTGCTTCTAAATTGATGTTGTAATAGCATGTGTTGTGTAGAATTTGGGCCATATGGCATTACTCTTCTGTTTTAGTATATGCAGTGTCTTCACATAGGCCTAGAGGAGCTACAAAATAAGAATGAACAAGGGCTGAGCCAATATGGTTATCTTACTGTCTTGGTATTACCATTTCCACGGCTAGCGGGTGACAGAGATGGAAGATATATCTGTCTTTGTCTCGCCAAATTCACCTACAGATGCTGGCAGAGAAGTTCGCTTAATATTTCAGCATGTATGTGAGAACATATACAATGATTATAGCATAATCCGAACCTTAAAATCTTGAACTGAAGAACATTTCGCTTATGTAGCTATCGTCCATATGTACACAAAACAAAATGACTCAAATTAGATGTGTTCTACAATATAAGGTGTTTGCTACAGTGAAACAAAATAGTGACATTTCAATGATTTGTGAATATAGTTTCTATTTTAATAATGCCATATTTGTATACTCCCTATAATGGATTTTAAACCAATTATTGTTTCATTAAAATACTTAATAAATATGGAAGATATAAATGCATATTTATGAAGCAATTTTACACCATGAATCTCCTGTACTAATGTTGTGCATTGTGTGCAGAAATTTTAGTCTTGCAGCAACAATATCGCTTCTTTCAAGCAGAAATGTTCTACCCTCATTGGTTCTCCTATATTTGAACCCATGAGATTTCAGAATATTATACATAGAAGATACAGAATCCGTATATTCTATTTTCATCCTCATTAAATTGGTCAGTGTTTTGGCAGTTGGCTATTAATCCTTGTCATATAAATCATAAATTGTTCCACGTAAAACACACTTTTGAAAATCATCTAAGTTGGTAGCATGTTTTCTAGCTGCTTGATGTTTTCCTGGAGATCTAAATATGGAAACTCTCCTAATTTGATAAACTGTTTGCCTTCTTTAACAATGTTCGTCCCAGAATGAGCACTCATGTGACAAGCTTGCAACACTAATTCTCAACTCTGTACAAAGTTTGTACTTTCGAAAATGTCTTTAATTGACATCTGTTTGAAAAAGAAATGCCCTTTTAATAAGAATATTTCTAGCCTGCTTATGTGAAATCTTATGAGTTGTTTCACAGTTACTACTAGGCACACCAGTAATAAGCTTGCTAAGTGGTATATTTACTAACTTTGAAAAGCACGTGTGTACTCTTAAAAGATCACCACTTTACTGAATGCAGGGTACAAAATGCAACTGCAGCATAGCACGTGTGTGCTTTTCTTCACTGACAGTTAATGATTCTTTGCTTACTAGTCAGGCATCTTATCTTTCCATATCTTGAAACCAGATGTGCTACAAACATGTGGTTTGGACAGTAATCCTCACAAAAAATAGCTCTGTAATACGGAAAAAACAAAATAATTCTGTAATTAGTATCTTTAAAGCACGCAAAGAAATTAGTCGTATGGTTCGGCAAAGTGAGCTAGTATTTTTGCTTAACTGTACAATGTTGCATGCACCGCATTATATTCATTCCTATTTTTTAGCTACTTTAGTTATTTGTTAGCCACAATTGTCCTCGATGAAGGTTACTTTTGTTAGCCTTGATTGTGCTGACTTCTCGACTTCTACAATCCGTTTAAGGTAGCACACTTTGTTGACATGTTGGTGATTGTAAGTTTGTGCCACGTGATATTGATCCCATAGGTTGCTATTCATGCTTTGGCAGTATTTCTACAGTGGCTAGTGAGACTTTTTTGTGGTTGTCGGTTGTTATATATGACTTTTACTGTTGCAGTTGCTCTCTCTGTGACACAAACGTTGAAGGATGACAGTGATGTTTCTAAAGTAACTTTGAGGTATTTAAACTTGGAGACTACTTCTAGAGGTTTGTTGTGCACTATCTTTGTGTTTCTTGAAGCCTATTTCCGTCCTCTTCTTAAGGTTATTTGCCTGGCTTTACTTTGATTTATGTTTAGTTCATTTCTTTCTGCCCATGCAGCGAGTCTGTATAGGACTTCTTGAAGCTCTACCTTGTTTTTTTGAGCCTATTGCCATGTCGTCTGCATATAGTATAAGTAATGCTGAAGTGTCTCTGATTATCTCTGTGATATCTACTGTCATGATGTTAAACATTATTGGACTTACTTGGTAGCCTTGTAGGACTCCATTTGTTTGTTATGTTCTGGGGTATAGTTGTACCACCTACCCGTCCAAGAAGATAAGAGATGCCTGAAGATAGAGAAGTCCTTGAACTGTTTATCTGCTCTGTTAGAGGATCTGTTTACTACGAGACTACATATGAGTCACTCCTGCTGCCAGATCTAATGTTTGTTTCAGTACCGACCGACCGAAGTGTTGGCTGGCTGTATAAGCCAGGTTTTTGCTGCGTACCCACCCGTTAAGGGTTTTACCGCAGGTAAGGTTTTTCTTTTAGGGATGTCGTAGGATGGGTTGTGGGTTTTTAGGTAGAAATTTTTTTTTCGAGCTTACAAATTTTATGTACCTCAGGTTGTGGGAATGGATGCAAAACCTTGCACCCTGGTGTGCTAATTTTAAATTTGTGTTAGGCTGAAAATTTTGATACCAAACAGCTTAGAAGAATTATGTGGAGCTTAGCTTTAGCTGCTGTTAGGATCTTGTTTCAATAACTACAGTGATACGTATTATGTACTGTCTACCCACTACAAGAAGCCAAGCGCAGCCTGAAGAGAGACAGGCTCTGTTAGTGGATCTGTTTACTACGAAATGAGTGTATGAGAGTACATATGAGTCAACCATGCTGTCGGATCTAATGTTCGTTTTAGTAACTGTAGTCATAGGTATTATGTACAGTCTGCTCACTACAAGAAGACAGGTGGGGCCTGAAGAGGGAGAGGTGTTTGAACTGTTTATCTGCTCTGTTAGTGGATCTGTTTACTACGAAATGAGTGTATGAGAGTACATATGAGTCAACCATGTTGTCAGAGCTAATGTTCGTTTCAGTAACTACAGTACTAGATATTATGTACTGTCTGCTCACTACAAGAAGACAGGTGGGGCCTGAAGAGGGAGAGGTGTTTGAACTGTTTATCTGCTCTGTTGGTGGATCTGCTTACTACAAAATGAATGTATGAGAGTACATATAAGTCACCCATGCTGTCGGATCTAATGCTCGTTTCAGTAACTGCAGTAATAGGTATGTAGTCGACCCACCACAAGAAGCCAAGAGCGGCCTGAAGAGGGAGAGGGGCTTGAACTGTTTATCTGTTCTGTTGGTGGATCTGCTTACTACAAAATGAGTGTGTGAGAGTACATATGAGTCATCCATGCTGTCAGTTCTAATGCTTGTTTCAGTAACTGCAGTGTTAGGTATTATGTAGTGTCTACCCACTTCAAGAAGGCAAGCAGGGTCTGAAGAGGGAGAGGAGCTTAAACAGTTTATCTGCTCTGGTAGTGGATCTGTATAAGAGTACATATGAGTCAACTGTTTAATATCCTCAGAACTGGCCCTCATTCTGAATGACTTTTGTATAACTGATAAGCTGCAGGAGATAGACAAAATGTTACTGCACAATAAATGTAGATCTTGTTAAAACACAATTTATGTCACATACCTTTTTGTGTAGAGTTAACCATTCAAGATATTCCTTGTTATTTGTTTAAATTTTCCAATACTTCTGTAAAATATCAAGTCGTTATTCATTTTTTATCTCTTGTATATACAAAGACATGACAAAACATTTGACTGTCACTTAAAGTCTACTGTATTCCCTTGTAACTACAATAAGATAATGTTTATCTTGAAGTAGACAGTGATTGGACAAGAGTATAATGGATTTGTTCACGAATGGGTGCACACTGAAGTTCGTATAAAGGGAGTTAAACGGTTACCAAAACCCTGGAAAAGACCTATAGAAACCTACTCCCTGTTTGAACCATGTTGTACATAGTGTGACGACGGCTGTGAATGTCTACTGTAAAGGGATTAGATATAAGTCATTCCAGTGGCCGCCTACAGGAGCAATAAAGGAACTCCACTGGCTGAATTTGGCAAATATACACAATGTTGCATTTCAGATGCTTTGTGACCCAAGGGCTATATAAAAGGGAGTGTAAAAGTCAGCCTGAATTAATCATAAGTCATCCAGAGAGAGTCAGGTAGGGGCGGCCAGTGAGGCATTATATTGGCGGTGCCATAAATAAATAAGTGAATGAATAAGTAAATAAATTGATACAAAATAAATAAATAAAATAAAGGTTGTTATCAATAACCAATAATCCATCCTACTTTATAATATACTGTACCAAACAGAAAGTACAGGAGATGAAATAGATATTTATTACATCTGTACTCTTGTTACGCACAGGTGTAATGAGCACAGTAAAAGTTTGATAATACAATTCCTGGAGAATGTGATACGAAGCGTTCGTGTACGATTTCGCAACAGAGAGACAGGTATCTTAAGTCCGTGCTTTACTGCACCCTAGCGGATAAAGCGTAACTTATGCGCCAGAGAAATATCGGTACTACCTTCTCCCATAAGAAGCTGTGTATAAGCAGACATCCTAGCCGTTAACACAGGCTCTTATGAGCATAGGCGGTGCCGTTCTGGAATCGGCACCAAGTCACAGAAAACAATCAGAACAAAGCGCTTGTTATTAACGCGCCTATTCACACGAGGGGGCAGACACTCAGAAACAATCTTTTTTGCGCAATTCCTATACACTTTTCTTTCTTTCGTTTTCATACAGATGGTGCCATGGCACAGTGGCACTACCTCAGAAACCGCCCCTGGAGTCAGGTGTTAGCAGAGTGTGCAAGAGTGTTACAGTAAGCGTCAAAAAGCTTCGAGCAATGTGGGTTTGATGTTTCCAGCAGTTGCACTGATGTCTTACTTCTATACAACTTGATGTCATTAGGGACATTTTTAATAGAATCCAACATTTTGAAAAATTAATATAATTTTGAGTTGAATTAGTACTCAATGCTCCATATATTGCTAGTGTTTACCTAGAACATGTTTTGTTAGGACCTTCCTAACATCCTCAGCTAATGTTGACTATTATGTGTTTCAAATGGGATGATGTTTGTCCTTGAGCGCTACTAGGTGAGCAACCAATGCAGTGTTGCAGTACTGCATTCCCCCTAAGTGGTGTGTGATGAGTGCCAAACTAATCAATCTCAAATAAATACTATTCCTGCTAAGACAAAATTCAGATTTCGCAAAAACTAATCCACGAGAAAGGAGAGAGTAATGTATTTAACATAACCATAAAACCCCCATATTTTTAGCTCAAATAGTTTTCCTAATACAACTAAATAAAAACAATGCACTTCCTGCTGGTCTGGCAGAACATGCCTGGTCATATTATATCTTTGTTTATGAATGGTTTGTAATCTCTATTTACTCTAGAGAGCTCAAAGCAGTACTATTCAGTTACTCTTCCTTGAAAAAGTGTATCAGCTGGATCAATGAGACACGATCCACCTTCCCCCTTAGTACTGCCAGAACAATTAACTTGAGTTAATGTGGGCTCAAATTATGTTGCAAATAGAAATAATATTTTTAAACTGACTGATGTTGAATGATTTATTAACAAAGAAATTAACAAGGAACACAAGACTGAGAAAACTGCGTGAGACATCAGATAAACTACAAGAAGACGACTTTTGGAAAGAAATGGCATGTAATGAGATTTTGAAACCTATCATCATAAATTTGCAGCACTCTGACGATGAAGACAATGACAATGACGAATTATCTCTTAATGCAAATAACATTCACAACTATGCAAATGCATCGCTGATATTTTCATTGGATTAGAAAAATAGGTAATTCATAAACTATAATTAATTTTAAACTAAATATTTAAACCATTTGCATAGTATACAAATTTCCACGTTGCAATTGTGATTTCAACAACTGCATTATTATAAAACTTACAAAAATTCAGTTTGCATTAGCGCTAAGAACACTCGCAAGTGTGCGAAAGAGAGCGAAATATTACAAGAGTAGGGGCAACGAGGTGGCAATGTTGAAGGCTCTAACACATCTGATTCACTACAGGCCAGAACTCTTCCCATTTTAAAAACATAATAGTGAATTTTGATTTGGTTAACTCCTTGGAGGCAATAGGGGCATCTCTGTTGGTATCTTGATGAACTTTATGTTTGGGTTCTTTTCAAAAGTACTGTCTAAGTTGAAGAGTTTTCCTTCATATTTCTCCATGAATATCTTTTCCCATGTGGTTAATGCAGTTGGACCCTGAACACTTTTTAATAAAGGGATTTCTCATTCTTTATTGTGATTCTCATTCCAAAAATGGTACACTACTACTGATGTGTCTGTTTCTTTGTTCTTGGTGCTTCTAAAATGCTCTGTAACTATGATGTTCAAATTCCTTTTTTGTTTTTTTGCCACAGCCTTTGTTATTTATCTGATACACACCTGAGTTTTTGTCTGTGGGTTTCTCTTTTGTATTACGTGATTTCAAAAGGTGTTATACAATGAATTTGTTCTGTGGTGCTAAAGTAATGTGTTCTATGAAATGACATAATACAAAAGAGAAGCCCACAGACAAAAACTCAGATCTGTACTGGATAAATTACAAAGGCTGTGACAACTTTTACATTGGCAAAACAAGAAGAAATTTGAACATAAGGCTTAAAGAGCATTCTAGGACCATCAAGAACAAAGAAATAGACAAATTGGCAAAAGTATACCATTTTTGGAATGAGAATCATATAGAACAAGAAATCATTTATTAAAGTGTTCAGGGTCCAACTGCATTACACATATGAGAAAATATATCCATAAAGAAATATGGAGGAGAACTGTTCAATTTCGACACTATCTTTGAAGAGAATGCAAACTTCAAATTCATCAAGATACCAACAGAGACATCCCTAATCGCCTCCAAGGAGTTCACCAACTCAAAATTCAAGTCGACAGCTGAGGATGTTAGGAAGGTCCTAACAAAACACGTTCTAGGTAAACACTAGCAGTATACGGAGCATACAGTACTAGTTCAACTCAAAATTATATTTATTTTGAG
This sequence comes from Mantis religiosa, assembly GCA_030765055.1. NCBI lineage: Eukaryota > Metazoa > Arthropoda > Insecta > Mantodea > Mantidae > Mantis > Mantis religiosa. Next base: position 703,976 of record CM060960.1, read on the forward strand.
CTTCATTGTGGCCTGCTCATAAAAATATTTTGATAAATATTCCAAGTCTTGGAAATCTTCATGAACAAGCTGAACTTATATACAGACTTTCGTTTCTGAGTTCTACTGTTCATACACAACTTGTTATAAGAATGTTAAGGGGTTGTAAACCATAGATTTTCTTAAAAATCTTGGTACCAAATTTTTCAGTGGGGTTCATATTTGCTATGAAAGTAAAAATCACTTGAAGCTATATCTGGATTGTAAGGTGGCTGACAGTCTGACACCTGAGAGAAATCCCTTCCTCTCCCTCCCTCTCAACAGTTTCCGATGGTTGGACTCACTTGGTGTATCCTAGAGCGACGGCCTTTTCTGCTGCCTCTCTGGCTCTGCGTGTAGTCCTGCAGTAGAAGACGATGGCGTCATTTTTCTCTGGTTTGGGAATGCAGTAGAGCTGCTCGAACTGATCGTCATCCAGCTGCATTAGGGCGTACTCCAGTTCGCCTACTGTAACAAACACTGGAGCTGTAGGGCAGTGGCTGGTCAGAAGGCATGTTCTCGAGGACAAAGCTGGATACTTACATGGCAAGTTAATACTTCCCGGGATCTTCCCGGTGCTCTCCACTTCACATCTGTCTCTCACGTCAATTACCAAACGTCTCTTCATCTTTATACACTTGCACAGCTTTTCGTACAGAATTCCTGTCGGTGCCCTTGTGGCGAAGAAAAGCTTCTGTTGCATCGCCACATCAACTTCACCTACTTGAGAACAAACAAGTAGTTATCAACAAGGTCTTTGCTTCGACTCACGAATATCAGAGTTGTTCCATCACATCTGAGCCAAATATACAAGTCCGAAATGAAAGCTACCAATAAAGAAATGCAACAACTATCCAACCATAAAGGTTACTCACGGCCAGTTTGAACCAAAACGCCCAACTTTCGTCCTTTAATAGTCAAACCTGTTATTTATATTGCTGTGTAAGCACCAATTATTTTCAAAAATGTCACCGTTCATGCCACAAGATGTTCAGTGCCATTCAACAAAACCACCACGATCAATCCACCCTCTCAAACTGAAGACTAACAACTGATCCCCAATAACGAGGGGGAGCCCTGTCTTGCTGAAACATACCTCTTTAGATATTCGCCGTTTTCCTAAATAATAATAGACCAATAATTTCTGACCAGCTTAATCCACGCAGAACATTTAATTTTGGAGTGTTATATCCATAAATGTTCGTATTTATTTATTCATGAATATCTATTTTGTCCCCTTCAAAGTAATTCCTACCAGATATTATACACTTGTGGCAACTTTTTTTCAAACCTCGAAGCACTTAAAAAAAAAATCGCTCTTTTTTTTTGTGATCTTGTTCAGCTCCTCCTTGGATGCCGTCTTTATCTCCTTATCGTGGCGTAGCGTCGTCCTTTCATGAATCTCTTCAATTTTGGGAACAAAACAAAGTCACAGGATGCCAGGTCTGGGTAGTACGGTGACTGCGGCATTATAAGTGTTATTTTTGGCAAAAACTTCGTGCACAAGCAACGATATGTCAGCAGGGGCGTTATCATAGTGCAAATGCCAGTTTTTGTTCTTCCACAAATCCGAACTTTTCTGCGCATAGCTTGCAGGTAATATTCCTTATTGATCGTTCTATTCTGTGGCAAGAACTCATGATGCACCACGTCCCTCCAATCGAAGAAAACTGTAAGCAAAACCTCCACATTGTGTGGCAGCATCCATTGAGATGATTGAGCTTTAGTTTCCACGTCATAAACATAAAGCCATGATTCGTCACCAGTTATAACCCTCTGTCGCGGACAGAGTTCAACAGCTCCTTAGCAATGTTAATTCGATGGTACGAATTTTGCGGCGACCTGTGGAATGGCAGGAATCAATTGATATTGTTTAGGTCCTCAGTAGCTTCTCTAACGGTCATTCGCCGACTGGCCAATACTATTTTCTTCACTTTTTCAATGTTTTCGTCTGTTGTTGACGAGCTCGGGCGTCCGGGACCATGTTCGCCGTTCACATCTTCTGAGAACCTTTTGTACCGATCATAAACGTTGCTTTGGTCCAAGGTAGCTTCACAGTCAACATTCGGAATGCTTCAGCACACTCAATTTCGTTTTTCACACAAAATTTGATACAGATTCTTTGGAATACGCAAAACTCGAAGACGAGTCAAAACACGTCCAAGCAAAACAACTGCCAACAATTAACTGAACATTAGAAATGGCTGAGCTTGTCAACATAAGTGAGGGACATGAGTACCAACATAACGCCACAAAACAATCGAAAATAGTAGCCCACGAAAATTCAAAATTCGGGATACTACTTGAACAGACCTCATATTTGTATAACGTTCTGACTTTTGGGGAGCACATTAAGGACCTGTCGCACCGAGCATACGGAGCTTCGGTTTCGTTATAGCTTATGTTCAGGTCCGGTATGTCTATTCCCCTTTCAGACTTTAGAGCTTCCTGTAATGGTCTACGCATGTGAAGTCTGTGGCATGGCTGCTCCTACAGCGATACAGAGTAGATGTCTTCGGGCCATTTATTCCATACCAGACACTCTCACTGAGACTACTTCACGAAACCTCATCTCTTCCCTGCGTAGAAGACTAGGCGCCGGGCCAAGAAATTCTGCGAATATTTGCCTTTACATCAGAGCGCCCTGATTTAGGTCTCTTGGGGACAATCGTCCTAGAAAACGCCGCGTTCGCCGCACGGCTTGCGGGCACAACCGGTAACCCTAGAGTTTGTATTCCAAATTCAAAAATATATACATCCAAAAATTGTCTGGATTCTCAAAATTCAAACTTTCTAAAAAAAAAAATGCATTAGCGGTGCACAAGGGCCACTGAACCTGGTTCTTCAACCGTCGAGGAGTTCAACGCTACATCGTTTCTTCGCCCTAACCTAAATTTCACCCGCCACGCTGCAAATCCCATGTTCCCGTCAGGTACACGCATGACACCTCGGGCTGTCCCTCAGCCTGTACTAATCTACTTGCTTTGGGTCCTCACTTAAATCTGCAGGTTGCATTATAGTTCGTCTGAAAAGGGACTGTTTTACGTCTCACTCTGTCTCATATAAACTAATTCAGCAAATGGGTGAAGGAAAGTTTGGATAGAATTATACGAGTAAAAACTGAGACGTTACATAGAGGAGGTTGGTATCTGTAACAGTCGTCCAGTTTATAGTTTAAAACCAAACTTCACTTCAAAGCGAATAACAATCATCTACAAATGGTCATTTAGTTTAATTAAGTTTTCGATTTAAGGAAAAGTAGGTATAGCAGGTGCACTTAAAGTTTATCTCGCTTAACAAGAAGCAGTTAGAAAAATAGCATAGCATTTGATCAAAGTACTGGGTAGGAAAATAAAACCTACACAAATTTACTTCCACTCTATGAGGACAAAAGGAAATGCTTTTGGTTATAGAAGCACTGACCACTTGACCACAGATGAAATAACAAATGAACTTAATCAAAGTAGAAGCGAATGCTTTCAACGAATCATTACAAAACTGTGAAATGAACTAAAAGTTTTGTTTGCAAAGATAGCGCAATAGACAAATAGCATGTTTTGTGAATGTTGAACGGTTATATAAACAAATGTAAAAGACGTTCGGATTCTGGCGTAAACAATACCAACATTAACCAAAACATTTTACATTCCAGTGAGTCTCAACAATTTTAAAATATCAGTTTGGGGAAACTTATTTATGTTACTTAGTAATTCTATTAGCCTCTCATCATATCATTACCTCACCAGATAAACAAGTCATACCATAACCTTACTATAGGTATAGATAATTATAACGTGATTAGCTTCTTGACATACCATAACTTCATATGTCAACAAAACATTCAATCTGCAAACGAAATTACTGTACATCTTAAAATACATGCGTATTCTAAAGCTACTTACACAGTTGTATATTTCTATATTCGACTCTTCTCCTGTTTTGTTTTAAAAAAGGAATCTGCATAAACCTGGGTAGAGCACATCCCAGCATTCTAACGTAAGCCATTTACTTCCAAGGCGTTCTAATACAATATCCATCTCATTTTGGATGGACAATCCCAAAATTTTGAATTTGCTTCCAAACAAAAACGTTCATTGCCTACTATATGTTCGTATCAAAACAAAAACCAACCTCCTGAATTTTCAGTCTGCCAAAATATACCTACAGGATAAACTTCCAAATAGTAAAAATTAAATCATAGATTAATGAGGAGGGAAAACCATCAAATAATAAAAATATCTAGATGATAAGAAACATAAAATAGTCGTGTAGATAATTAAAAGAATTATTACATCTGTAAAAAGTGCTGCACCTGCACAATTCTGTAGTAACTGAGTAGGCCATGCGACAACAATGGTAACATCAAGCTATAATGGAAGAAAGCAAAATGTGGACTTGGTAAGTATTTACTTCAGCATCCATTGACAGATTAATGTTACATTTTGCTCAACATGTAGTAAATAACACAATAATGACATTTTGAGGCAAAAGGTTAGTTTCGAGAATAAAAAAAAAAAACTCTCATTTCTTTATTTTATAACTAGGAAAGAATAAACGTAATGGGCAGCGAACCTACGTGCCATAAACAATGTTATGACTGAGTATGTAAGCTTGGTAGGTTTCTGATTCGTGGGGGAGGTTAGGTTAATTACCAACCAGTAGTACACGGGAGTCAACTCTCTTAGGAGATATATTGCCAAAGAAATGTCTTTTGGCTAAAGTCAGTATGTTGTGATACAAAATGCTTCTTTTCGCTGGCATATTTTACATGCCAGTACTTTAACGTCGGTACAAAATACGTTGGCAGAGGCGTAACGTACGCAATACGGGCCCACTAAAATATAATGCACGGCCGATCAGCAACTAACTGACATAACTCCAATTACAGTTATATTATTGGATCGCAGAGTTAAAGTCACATTCACAATACCCTCAAGGACCTGTTTCCATATGTTCTCACTTTTCTTTAGTTCTGAATTCATACCCGCGTCAACTGTGTTTTTCTTACGCCACGTATTGAAAACGACGCAAGCGTCCAAATGTGCAGCCCGCCTCGGTAGCGTGGTGGTAGCATGTCTGCCTCACGTTCAAGAGGTCCCGAGTTCGAATCTCGGTCAGGGTAAGTTAACTGGATACGGTTTTTTCGGGGGTTTCCCTTATCCTCAGACGAATGTCGGTTAACTCTAAGCTCTATGGACCCCGGGCTCATTTGAGCATCATTTCACCCATTCCATTCATCGTCCGATATGACTTAACGTTGGAGGACGTAAATTAAATTAAAAAAATATGCATAGCTAGTTTCGTGTCGCAATATACTTTTGGTTAGGCACCTCCAAGCAGCCAACACGGTTTACAGTAAACGAGTCATTTTTAGAGGAATAACACAACCATTCTCTCCAAATTCTTTGTCCTGCCAAAGTTAACTTTCCTAATATTTAGTGGAGAAGGACCTCTTTTCCTGCTTAGCATTTTTGGGGAATGGACCCGCTGGCTGACTAGGATTTTGTCTAACAAGGAACTTTTTAGTTTCATTATCTACATCTAATTGACAATCTGCACGATCATTTGAATAGTCTGTGATTGGCCTAATTATATTTATGGCGTTTGCTATTTCGTTTTCACGAAATTACTTCAGAAATGCACTTATTTGTTACACTGCAAACTTCTGTAATTGTTGAGCTAGTACTACTACTAGGAGAAAAAGGATCACTTATTTTCATTAATTTGTTTGTTTCTTTGAAAATCTCACACCACGTTTTACGATGCGCCTAGTTTCCGCGAAGAAAGGTCGTCTGAAACTGAGTTGCCTGTTGACTGATCTGCCAGTTATTCAAATCTTAAGGTATAATTGACATTGTTGTCGAATGAAGTGTGAGAAAAGTTAAATGTTTAGAAACAAATGTGCATATTACAATATCAGGAAGTCTACACATCAATAAAGAATAACTTTCTGTCTAATGTGATATTTTGGTATTCATTCATTTGTTTGTGACGACAGAGAAACATGATGCAAACCATTGTTATCAGAGAATTCGTAGTGAAGGACAAGCATTGTTAACACACACACAGCTGTGCCCAACTCAACTAAACGTTGACCGATTCTAGGAAACCGTTTGGAATGATCTGACCATTAACTTTCTATGCAGACTGACATTAAACTTTACTGTTTATGATATACATATTTCAGAATGTATATCTGTATATATTCAAATTGTTATATTCATTAATAAGAATAATATGCTTTTCTCTTTTTCTGCGGGCCCTAAAATACCGGGCCCGCCCGCATTGCAGGCCCTAACGTTACGCCCCTGTACGCTGGATCTGACATTTCTCGAGAGGGAGAAGCGGGCTGTTTCCAGTTCTTTAGCGGGAGTTTCAGGTAGAGGAACATGCGTATTTTAAATATTTCACGAACCAGTAGTCATATTATTATAATAGCGATAATAATAGGATTTGCAAACACTAAAAATCGGAATTCACGCACGCACAAAATAGCAAACAAACTTCACCAGCGCAAGCACAAAAAGCAAGTGTAACCACGTGGTCCACACAAAATTGGTGTTGGATTTGGAAGCCCCGCCTAGCAGCAACAATGCTGGTTGGCGCTAGCAGACACCGGATGTACAGACTCCCAGTACCGCCAACAGAAGCAGTTAGCGCGCGTAAGAAATATTCGAATTAAAGTGGCGCTGTAATGAATATCTTGCAGTATAGTGCAATTGCAAGTTGGATTTCAATGTTCTAAAACTAATATATAGTCCTATGTTTTCGTTCTAAGGATAATTTGGTGGATATGTTTTCATATGTTGGTACTATTAACATTCCCCCTCCACCTTCTGTAATCGCAAAACGTCGGAGCCAGAGATCCAGCGGCTTTACTGTAACTTGTTAAAGGAGCATCTTGTTACTAGCTACAACAAAGTCGCAATGAAAACTGAAATAAAAACAAAGTTAGACCGCACTCATTAATGCCTTTTAAAGTAAACACAAGCAATCCAAACGCGTTCTGTTGTCCGTACATTTATTTGCGCAGCCACACTCATTGAAAATAATGAACGGAATGAAGGACGCCTGCACGCTTTCCTTGGCTTCCGTTATCCTCAAAGATGTAACTGGGGTAACTCACGACCCTGAGCTCAGTTGAGTATCATTTCACCCAGTAATTCATCCTCCGATATGACTTAAGACTGGAGTGCGTATATTAAAGACAAAAATGTACCCTATACTGTATAGTGAACGATGATATTTTTCCATGCCTTATCAACTATTTGTACAAATGTGCGCATTCCTATTTCATTCATGGAGGGCGCCTATGTTGTCTGAACTTAAAGACAACAAGTATTCTGTAACAAGTGTTTTGCACGAAAAATAAAATAAACAAAGGCATGCAGGGGATAAGCCCATTATATGTTACCTTGAAAGTTGCCATGAAATTGTCTCGAATGAAAATGAAATCATTTTTGTTTTCATTTTATTTTGTTGATTAAAAGGTGAATTATGGAAGGAGTCAAGGAAGAGAAGGTTTCGAGGGAAGCAGTTAAATTGTTTTGTACATTTTGAAGCAAATGTGTGAAATCGTTCCTGTTCCTGGAACCAATGAGTACAATGGCTGTGTTGGCGGAAGCAATGACACTAATTTTACTTTGCCATTTGCACAGCACTTTGTGTTCCAATGCCCTACAATATCGGCAAACTGAGTTCATAGATCCGAGCACAACGCATTGGTAGGCACTGTGGACAACTGAAAGCAGCTCGTTTCAAACCTCAATATGTGTTTCTGATATCTAGTATTTTCAATTTCATTGCACTCCTCTTGTTGCTGTGTAGTACAGTTAGACCGAAAATTACCTTGTTTTATAGCATTTCGAGTTCTTCGAACTAAATTGCTCCGCCCGCGTCTTATGCATGAATCCTGAACTGGGTATAAACACATAAATAAACCAATCAACCAGAGATAAATATAGCGAAATAACACGCAGCAATCGAGAGCTCTCTTTATATCATAGAGAAAATGTCTAAATTCCGGATGCATTCAAGTAGTTTATATTAAGGTTACGCTCATAAATTATAAAGCTACGAGAGTTGTTCAATAAAGAATGATCATATTTTTTCGCACTAAAATTCAATCTTCTTATATTCTGTTAGCTTAATGTCAAACAAACACGCCGTAGTAGTTTCATTGTTGGTTCTCCTGGTTCCCGCCTGTGAGAACCAGGCAAGTTCAGACATGTTCAGTATCGCCTACCACTGCAATGGAGGTAACACGCGAGGAACAATATGCAGCTTTGAAATTCTGCTTTCGTCTCAACAAATCTTCAGTTGAGGCCTATACAATGTTACAGGAGACCTATGGAGAGTCTGTTCTTCCCTACAGCACAGCTCGAAGGTGGTTTAAAATGTTTAGAGAGGGGAGACAATCAATTTCAAAGGAAGGTAGACCCGGTGCTCCAGTTACTGCTCTTACGGAAGAAAACATCAACACTGCTGCTACTGTTGTTAGAGAGGATCGACAAATTACCTTAAGATCACTTTCTGAAATACTGAACATTTCATTGGGTGCCACCCACACGTTGGTGACAGACACATCACACATGAGACGTGTTTGTGCGCGATGGATTCCAAGACTGTTGATTCCCAAGAAAAGGACAATCGCATGCAAGTCTGCGTGCAGGTAAAGTTGATGTTAGAGGAAGATCCGGAGTTTATTTCAAACGTAATCACTGCTGGTGAAACTTGGCTACATCATTTGATCCTGAGAGCAAGCAGCAAAGCTCAGTGTGGAAATCTCCTTCATCACCAACCCCCCAAAAAGCAAAAGTGGTTGCTTCTGCTGGGAAAGTTATGGTCATCTCATTCTTTGATATTCATGGAATGGTTTATCAGCATGTTGTACATGCACACATATCAGTAACTGGACAGTACTACAGGGATGTCCTGAAAACATTGCAAGTCCATATCAGGCGCAAAAGACCACATTTCCGTGAAGCAGGCTGGATGCTGCACCACGATAATGCGCGGCCGCATATTGCCAATGTTGTTGCGTGAAGTGGATCCCTCCTCCCTATAGTCCGGATTTAGCCCCATGCAACATTTTTCTATTCCCTAACGTGAAGAAACGCCTTCGTGGGAGGCATCATCCATCATCAGAAGCAGTGGTGAAGGCTACGGAGGCGATTTTGAAGGATCTCTCAAAAAATGGTTTCCAGCATGACTTTGAAGACTGGCAGAAACGCTGGGACAAGTGCATCGCATTCAGGGGAGACTATTTTGAGAAGGACCATCAAAATTATGAGGATGAGTAAAGGTACGTTGTCAAAAAAAAAAGAAAAAAATGTGATCACTCTTTATTGAACAGTCCTCATACTAACTAAATTTCAACTGATCTTTCTTCATACTATTATGATTTGGTTCTCTTGTTACCTTGATAATAACCTTCCTAGGACTGCATATCAATTTCGAAAAAGAAAAACGTTGTTTCTCCGTTTTTCTGCGCAATTTTTCTCTTCATAAGAATCTACCTCTCTCTTAAACGAATATTTGAGAGAGAGAGAGAGAGAGAGAGAGAGAGAGAGAGAGAGAGAGAGAGAGAGAGAGAGAGAGAGAGAGAGAGAGAGAGAGAGAGAGAATAAAGAGGAATCAGCCAAATTGTTCCAGCCATTTCGAAGTTTTGCGGTTACGAAGATTTACAAATTCATAAGTTAGTGAAATATCTTTCAGGACTTTGGTAAGAAGTGGAACATCTTTTTGACTTTCTAATGCTTTTGTTAGTCAAAAATAAAAGAAGGTACGTGTGTTCCGTAAAAGTTTGCGTGTGTACTTTTATATTCAGTTAATAAACCGATCCAGTAACACTTCAGGTATTTTTTCTCAGTTTTTTAAACCTTCATTGGACTTATACAAGTATTTGAAAACCAAAATTAGCCAATCGGTTCAGCCATTCTCCAGTTTTTGCGGGACTACGAAAAGAAAAAGTCAATTAATTTTACACACACACTACACATGCCCGCCTTTGTAGCGTAGATGATAGCGTGTCTGACTCACCTTCAAGAGAGCCGGAGTTCGAACCTCGGTTTGGGTGTTACCTGGATTAGGAAGACGAATGTCGGGTAGCTCTAAGCTCCATGGATCCCGGACTCATTGGAGCAGCATTTCACCCATTAGATTAGATTAGATTGATTTGCGTTCAGTAGGTTCACTTGTAGCCAGAAAAGGCTGTGAACATTGAACATGTCTAGAGGTATAAAGTTTAATAGCGTATATATGTACAAAAGTTAACATAAGACACATGTTATAGTACACAGGCAATATGAACAACAATATGGAAAACAAAGCAGGGATAATTATATTTGATACAAAATGAAACACTTTTTAAACCAGCTTTCACTTGGCTTATGCCAGTACGTTTCAACCGTTTTGCAATGGATACCATTCTTGTTATTTATTAAATACATATAGATTAAAAATAAACTTTCAGCTTGCATCAAATATTTATAAGTAATGATTTGTCATTGGAATAGTTAAATACTACTTATAGAGCTACAGAAGCATTATCAGGATAATTTGTCATTCAGATAATCTTGTACAGAATAAAAAGATTTTGAGCAAAGGTACTCTCTAACAGCTTTTTTAAAAGCACCGAAATTATCAACTTTTTCTTTAAGAACATTAGGAAGTGCGCCAAATATTTTGATAGTTTCATAATACACACCTTTCTGGAAGCAAGAAAGTTTAGCACTGGGATAATGGATATTATACTTTTGTCTAGTGTTTATTTTGTGAATTACATTATTTGTTGCAAATAAGGCACGATTGCATACAAAGAATTTTAGGATCGAGAATATATACATGCAAGGAAGCGTTAATATCTTCAATCTTCTAAAAAGATCTTTACAGCAGCATCTGTTGTGGGTGTTAGTAATGATTCTTATAACCCTCTTTTGCATAAGGAATATTTTTTTACTTTCTACTGAGTTGCCCCAAAATAATATTCCATACTCCATAATAGAGTTAAAGTATGCATAATATACTAATTTAAGTGTGTCAATAGAACTCACATTAACCAGCTCTCGGATAGCATAACAGGCAGAGCTAAGTTTAGGTAAGATATAATTTATGTGAGCTTTCCAATCTAAACATCTGTCCACATGAAGGCCCAGAAATTTTATGCTGTCAATTTCTTCTAATAACATATCATTAATCCCGATTTCTATTTCAGTATGTGATGTACGACAGGTTATAAATTTGACCACTTTTGTTTTGTCTAGATTCACAGATAATTTGTTTGCTTTAAACCAGCATGACATACAGTTCAAAACATAATTCATTTTAATTGTACACTCGTTTAAATTTGTACTGGTCACCAGGACACTAGTGTCATCAGCAAAAAGAACTGTACTTGCAATGTCCTTTATATAAAGTGAGAGGTCATTTATATAGATAAGAAATAATAAAGGCCCTAACACGGAACCTTGGGGTACTCCATGAGTTACTATTTTCCAGTTCGAAGTTTGTTTTTCATAACCAATATCACTGACAGCTACTTCAACACTCTGTTTTCTTTCATTTAGATATGATACAAACCATCTTAAATGTTCATTTTTTATCCCATAGAATTCCAGTTTTGCTATAAGAATGTCATGATTAACACAATCAAAAGCCTTTGCTAGATCACAAAAAATTCCACCTACATGTCTTTTATCATTTAAGGCAGTCAACACTTCATGTGTAAGCTTGTAAGTTGCATTATTAGTCGATATTCCTTTTCTGAATCCAAACTGATCACTGACAAGTATGTTGTTACATTCAAGGTGTTTATACAGTCTGGTGAACATTACTTTTTCAAGAACTTTTGAAAATATTGGCAAGAGAGATATTGGTCTATAATTTGAAACATTATTGCGTTCGCCTGTTTTGAAAAGAGGTTTAACAACTGAGTATTTCATTCTGTCAGGGAAAATACCAGTCTTTAGAGACTCATTACATAAATAACTAAGGGGAATGCTAATTTGTGAGGAGCAAGATTTTAGGATTTTTGTAGTTATTTCATCATAACCGGAAGAATTCTTCATTTTTAAAGAGTCAATAATTTTATTTATTTCGGAAGGTGTAGTTAAACTGATTTTAAATGTAGGTACATTGTTTGTGAAACTTGAACTTAGAAATTCTAGTGCTGCATCTTTACTTCCATAATTAATATTTAATTTTTTTTGTTACATCCAAAAAGAATCTATTAAACAATTCTGCAACTACAAGAGGTTTGGCAATTTCATGATTGTCAACATTGAGTGTTATTGGGCAATTTTCTGATGAGTGTTTACGTGTCACATTTTTTATTATATTCCAAGTGGTTTTTATTTTATTGTCTGAGTTTTGAATTAGTTTATTATAATGCAATACTTTAGCTGCTATTATTACCTTCTTTAGAAGTTTACAATATTTTTTGTAGTACTTTTTTAAATGCAAATTGTTACTGATTCTAACTTGCTGATATAGTTCTCTTTTGTGCCTGCATGAGGTTTTAATTCCTAAAGTGAGCCAGGAATTGTCTTTTTTAAAGTTAAATGTTTTTTTATACTTGGATGGGAAGCAGAATTCAAACTTAGTTTTAAAGCATTGAAGAAAGCTATTATATTTGTTGTTGGTTCCATTAACCTCATAAGTTTGTCTCCAAGATTCAAGTTTAAGGTTCTTACTAAATTCATTCAGAGTATTTTCGTTTATTTCCCTATATTTGATATATGTGTATTTAGGTTTGAGTTTTAAATTTATCTTATCAATCCTTAGAATTTGTGCATCATGATCTGATAGTCCATTAGTTTTTGATGAGACAGAGCAAAATTTAGTTATATCTGAATTTACAAATATGTTATCAATAGCTGTGGATGAATTATTTTGGATTCTTGTTGGAAAGTTAACTGTATGTGTCATGTGGTATGTGGTAAATAAAGAGCTAAGCTGTTCCCTTTGAAGACTCGATTTCAGATAATCTACATTTATGTCACCACAAATGATTATTTCTCTTTTTGTTTTAAATAGAAAGTTCAGAGCATATTCTAATTGATTTTTAAAAATTTGAAAACTTCCTAAGGGAGATCGATAAATGGCTACTATGACTAAGTTCAAATTACTTCCAATTAACTGAACTGCACAGAGTTCGAGGTCTTTTTCATAGCAAAATCTGGATAAATCTAAAGCTTTAAAGATCAGATCATTTCTAACATATATACAAACTCCACCTTTATGTAATTTTTTTCTACTATATTCTGCTCCTAAAGAGTACCCTTGCAATGAAATTGGCTTAAATTCCTGCTGTGTCAAGTGATGTTCAGAAATGCATAAAACATGTGGTAGTTGAATTTCAGTATGCAGATTAATAGCTAGTTCATCTAATTTGTTTCTTATGCCTCTTATGTTTTGATGAAATACAGATAGACAGTGGTTATTATTAATATTATTGATATTATTATCATTACTATTGTTCTTGAGAGGAGTATTTTTAATTGAATTTATTGTCATGAAGCTATTAGGGATGATTGATTTAATTTGTCGTCTGATATGACGACATTGGAGGACGTAAATGACTAAAGACACTACACGAAGACAATAGCAAAGTCGTGGATCTACATGCAAAGGATAAAACATGCAAGGGTATAGCAATGTAAATAGTAACAAAAGGGGCATAACTGTAAAATTTTGATGCTTACTGTAGTGGGGAACCGAAACACTATATTAGAATAATTTTAGCTGCGAGAGAATACTTCGAAATAGGAGCCTTTCTGGAACTTATGAAGACGAATACACCCCGGTTACGTAGTCGACGGCTGGAAGGCATTGTGTTTACTACCGCGTTGACTGAAGATATTACTCGCTCGCCCACACGTGTTAAAATATCGGCAACAAGGGTATAGCATCTAACGTTGTCATGGAAACGTCTCGATGCTAATTACTCCATCGTTGCCATGACAACCTTTATGAGGTACCCATCCCCTCGCATTAATTTAAAGCTTTCCACCTCATGGTAAGTAAGCCTCAATCACTCAGTATAGTTCAGAAGAAATAAAAGTGGGTAATACTCACCGTGAAGTACTGGAGATCAGGATGTATGTGTCGACGTGGTCCTGGGCGGATAAACGGATGTCGAAATAACGCAACGAACAACAAAGGAAATAATGAAAAACAACAAAACCACAAATATACTTCAAACTTTACCGGGCAACCGTGCCAAGAGCTGGTCATCTTGGAGAAATGTGAAAGTCTATTACCACTACTGCAAGAAAGCAGGCTGGCAAACCTACAAATGAAAACACGCAGTATGTCCAACGATCTTGGCAGCTGATTGATGTAAATTGTATGTTTCAGAGGAATGGCAACAAATCTGTGTTATAGGAAGGAAATATGTAAGAGTTTTGATATCAAGCAATACAAACTTGCTATTAAATAGAAATTGATGATGTTTATCACAGAAATTAATGATCTTGTGATGTAAATTTATTGGTTACCGCATTTGCAAAGTTATTTATTTATTTCCTACATTATTTTAAATTTAAGCTTTTGTGAATCAGTGCTACGTGTTGCTATAATAATGCAAGTACTAACATTTTTTCTTATTAATTGATATTAAGAGTTAAATTATAAGGCTTTTTTTGTGTATACTTGAACTTTACACTTTGATTTATTAACTGTGCCAAACAGTTGTACTTACGTAACGGGTATTTAAAGTTGACATTCATTGCAGTGAGAGGAGTATCATGGCTGGCAAAGCGGTACTATGCAGAACAGTTTCCAAAGATAACCACTCACTACACCATTGTACCAAGAGAGACAGATCCAAGATGGAAAGGTGAGCTTTTAACTTGTAATTTGGGGTATTGTTATTGATGTTTGGGAGTTTGGGGTCAAAGTAATGGTTAACTGTTAAAACTTTGGAATTTTGAGGTTTCTCGTAGCTGGTATGAAGACTGGTACACCAACAACAGTTACTGATAATCATACTTTATTGATATCTTAAACTGTTAGCATCGTAATAATGTTGCACACACCAAGAACAAAGACTCCTGTCTCTTTAGCGTGGTGATATAACGCAACACAAGAAGGCAAGGTAGAGGAATACCTTCACTGGCCTAACGGTCTAGTGTCTCATCCCTCCCAGATGTTAACTGCAGGATTCAAGTAGTCTGACATAAGGTATAGCATGTCTCCCTCACATTGAAGAAGTCCCAAATTCTGACTTTCCCTTATCCTTAAAGGTGAATATCAGGTAACTCTAAGCTTAATGGATCCTAGGCTCATTTGAGCATAATTTCACCCATTTCACTGATCAGATATGATTTATGTTGGAGGATGTTAAATAAAAAAAGAACAAGCATAACAAACATAACAGACTGGGTAAGAGCGACTGGAATGAAACCAGAAGATCCGTAGTTCAAACCCCGGCCGTGACATTGAATTTTTCAGTTTGTCCCTATCTATCGAAAGCCTTAGCCTGTATACAACTAGTGTGAAGAAACAATTAATTTCTATAAATTAACTTAAATAATAAGAGTTTAACGATGAAGCCTGGGACTGAAGTACTTACAAAAGTCGCCACAAACAGTATATCTCACACACGAGAGCCCCTAGTGGTTTACCGGGAAAATATGAGTCATTTGGAGAGTTTAATATCATGATGGCACATTGGCCATGGTAGCTCAATGGGTAGGGAACCAGGATATCCATGGTTCAAATCCCAGCCGTGACATTGAATTTTTCAATTTGACTCTATCTATCCGAAACCTTAGCCTATATATGACTAGTTAGAAGGAACAATTAATTTCCATCAATTAAGTTAAATAACACTCAGTGCTATCTATGTCTACTCGGAATGTTTTAACTGTCCTGTCTTAACTCAGCTGACTGGACACTAGCCGGGATGCAAATACAAGGAGAGTGTTCTTTGGTGGCACACAAGGAATCCTCTGGAGCCAAAAAATGGGTATGTTCAGCCGGCTGTGTCAGTATGTGCCAGAGCTATGCTCATAGGACATACAACATTGTAAGGTTGTTGGATTTTCTTGTGGTTTACTGGGAAATGCGAGTAATTTACAGAATTTAGTGTTCTATGGTAGAGCAACTGTAAGAGGTATAGTTTCAGGTTGATTCTACTTTTAACATCCTTGTTGGTCATAGCACTACATAATTTCAATACCTGTGTTGATTGTGTATCCTGTTAACAGATGTGAACATGGAGCGATATGTGGACGAGGCAGATGTTCTGATTGTTGGTGGTGGTCCAGCTGGAATGTCGGCAGCCATCAAACTGAAACAACTGGCAACAGAGAATGGCAAGGAGCTGAGAGTATGTTTAGTGGAGAAGGCAGCTGAGATTGGTATGTACATTATTTAACTATCCATTTCTCATAGCAACTGTTACTATGACCAGCAGGCACACAGCTCATCTTCTGGTAATGTACTGTATGACTTGGCTGGCAGTTGCATGGCCCATCTGTAGTCAAATCCCATTAACAATTATCAAAATAAACAGATGTTGGAAATTCACATTCTGTTTTTGAAATAGGGTTGCTTTCTGTCCTGATATTTTCTTTTAGTTCCTCTAATGTGTGAGGATTAGTTTTGTATACTTCAAGTTACTTCATAACTAAAAATGACATCCCATAAGCTCAGTGGACTAAACGAGCATAAACCTTTACTAATAATATTCATATGAGTAAAGACTAGATACAGTGAAGCACAAAATTAATATAATTTTGAGTCAAACTAGTACTCAATGCTGCATTTATTGCTAGTGTTTATCTAGAACATGTTTCGTTAGGACCTTCCAAACATCTTCAGGTGATCGTAAAAACTAATTGTAGTCAGTTTATTGACACTCGTCACTTACATTTTTTATATTATTGAGGGACTAGTTTCAAAGTTGGAAAGAGGTTGAAAATGGAGGCAATGGCCTTTGAAACTAGTCCCTTGATAATATAAAAAAGTAAGTGACGAGTATCAATAAACTGACTACAAATAGTTTTTACGATTAATTTTGATGTCACTGTTACTAAATTACTCCAAACATACATAATTTTCAGATGATGTCGATTATTGTTGACTATTGTACTAGTTCGACTCAACTTTACTAATGATTCTATTCTTAGAAATATATGTAATAAACAGTAAAGACCCGTCAGCTATATGTGCAGTGGCAAACTACTACTGGAAATAATCCAGACCAACATTCAAAATCTGTCAGTTGTTCAAAACAAGATGCCAAGTCTGTATCTTTCTGCACTCTTAAAAAATATGCTCTGTTGTTGTGTATCCATTTAATGTGTACCATACCCTGATTTTTTTGATCATGCAAGGGATTTCCATGAATAACATTGGGTTTGTCTGTAACGTAATATCTGTTTAATTGTGAATTAACATTCCTGAAAACCCAATTACAGAAATTTACCACACTTTGATGATCATGTGGTAGCAATTCCTGGACAACAAATGTTGCTTTCCATGCTGAAGCTTTTGAAATGTCAGTTTCTTGTACAAGACGCCTAAGAGATTTTTGGGGTGATTGTACTAACCTTTCTCTGATTTTGTCTAATTTCTGCTCCATAAGCACAGCATTTTTACCTTTGTTTTCCTATCATGAATTGACCCCATCTTCCTGAATTTATTTATAAGAAAGGAATGGCCTCTCTATTCAGAATATGCATTCCAGGAAATGCATATTGAAATTGCCTTGCAGTTTCCGTACAAGATGATGTAACCACATATATATCATACATTTTATATATATCCTGCAATGGATTCCAGCCCATGTTGGACTTTTAGGTAATGAACATGCTGACCAACTAGCAAAAAAAGGTACAATTCAAAATATAAAACCCGTAAGACAAACTGAAATTAATAAACAATTAAACAACATTAAGCTACATTTTAAAACACATCAGAGACTTGATGAAGAAGATAAACTAAAAGACAAGGATTATAAGAACATTGGAGACAAAACTGACATACAAAAACTGCAGTGGCCCTATTTAGAATGGAAACTGGCCATGATTGTCTTGCAGAACATCTTTATACCTACACCCTAATGTACTATCTGTAAAGAGGATGTCATCATGAACAAACACCATTTGGACAAATGTAATGGTCTCAAAAGTGGGAACCTACAGGCTTTATATTTGGAAGCTAGGGGGAAAATGATGCAAATCAACTAATCCCCAGTGCCATTAGTCAACAACAACAACACAACATATATATTTTAATAATATTTATTTGTAGTTCCATATCTTACAATCTCATTTACAAGTTTTACTATTCTAATCTAGGTACAAACTTGTCAGCTGCTTATATTACGGGCTGATAGTGGTGTTGGCTCCCTGGCCGTTAACCTTTATCCTAGCCCTTATACGACCTTTACCTAATGTTATGATTGTGTCTTTCATTTCTCTATCTCTTATTTCCTTGCCCTTCTCAACCATTTCTCTTTGACTTTGTCAGCAAATTTCCCCACCTCTGTTAATCGTTTCTCTCTTTTCAACGTAAGCCACTTATTTTCTTTCCACATAGAATGCACTCCTTTGGTGAACCCCCTCTCAATATGGCTCCTATCCTTAACCAAGCTAAACCCTCCTTCTCATATCTATCACATATGTCTATATATGTTTCCCTTCCCAATTCTGTCGTTATTTTCAGGTATATATTTAGTGATTTCTTACTTATCAGATTTCCCCACATCACTTGTCTGTCAATGTCCTCTATCTTACTCTTAATAATTGTCCAAAAACCTTTTACATTTCTTTCACACATGCCAGATATCCCCCCAGCTGTTCTTACATGTTGAATTCTTCTGATGTTCTAGACAGATCTTTAATGTATTATCATCATCCTTTTTTATACATCTATACCAATATTTTAAACATCTTTCTATAATTACCTGACTCCTGCAAGGTCTTCCAAGTTCCACTCTAGCTACTCCATTTGGCGTTGGCTTATTCAAACCCAGTATTTCTTTACAGAACTGTTCATATGTATGTTCAACATGATTTCTTATCTCATTGGCCCCGTAAAACTCCACACTGTATATCACTTTTGATTCTACTATTGCTTCATAGATTGTTTCATGTCATCTAACTGACATATCTGGTAATTTATATTTACAGCTCCTTACCCCAGACATTGCTATCTTCCCTATCACTCTTATCTTTCTCCCATGTGCTCCCCAGCCTCCATTGTAACACAGTCTCATCCCTAAATAGTCAAACTTCTTCTTTGTTGTAATGTATACTCTGACTGAGGCATTTTGAAAATATTTCTGGTGTAAACTGGACTACAACTGAAGTAAGACAGGGGCACATTTGATAAATAGAACGGTTGTAGGCCATGTGTACAGGTCACATTGGTTTTGTGCCTGTCAGCCAAGTAAAATATAAATGTAAGTGGCACTAAATGTTCCTATTTAACTATATAGCAATAAAACCTAAAGTGTTGCTGTAATAATTAATTTTGTGCTTCATTGTATCATAGTCCTTAAACAACAGAATAAAGTTTCTTTAATTCAAAGTTTTGTAACAGTTTGATTACAAGAAAAAGAGATTCCTAGACAAAAGACTGAAGTATTCTACTGCTTTCGCTTGTTTTGTAGAGACAGTAACTAGGTTAATTTGTATTGTTCTAGGTGGACATATTCTTTCTGGAGCATGCATAGAGCCAAAAGCATTAGATGAGCTGATTCCAGATTGGAAGGAAAAGGGAGCTCCGTTAAACACTCCTGTCACTGTCGACCGATTTGGATTCCTTACTGAAACTTCCAGGATTTCCATCCCAATTATGCCTTGTAAGTGATGTCAGACGCATGTGGAATGTAGACAGTAGCTGTGTAAGAGTGGCAGATCAATGGTATAGTTTTGTAGTGCTAGAAATGTCTAAACAAAATAAAGTGCTTAAGGTAAAGGTTTATCTAAATTCAGAATATCTCATACACTCAGTGTTTATAATGCTGAATATGTATCAGCATGAGCTCAGGTTTTGTTTGTTTTACTTTTACTTCACCTTTAACTGCAGTGGTTGTATTGGTGGCCTTTCCTTTAGAACATATAGCCATTGCTAATGCATTAACTCAGATACAGCCTGCCTTGGTAGCATGTCTGCATCTCGGTCAGGGGGAGTTACCTGGATAAGGGTTTTTCCGGGGTTTTCCCTTATCCTAAAAAAGACGAATGTCGGATAACTCTAAGTTCTATGGACCCTGGACTCATTTGAGCATCATTTCACACATTCCATTCATCGTCCGATATGACTTAACGTTGGAGGACGTAAATTACAGGAAAAAAAAGAAGCTCAGATACAGTTGTCATTGGGTTTCTTTTGAGTTTGACATATCCACACTTCTGAACTCCGAGGAGGTTAGGGAATATTTTTGGTGGGAGAAAATGTCATCTTCTATGGCCTAGAGATAACATACTAGGCTCTAGTTCTCGAGGTTGCAGGTTCAAACCCAGGGAAGTGCAATGGATTTTTATGGGTTGTAAAATCCATAGCATGGCTTCTTTAAGAAGGAAAGTAAAGCTGGTGGTCCCGTGTCGTAGGTTTACAGCATGTTAAAGAACCTCAAGCCTGATAAAGAGGGCTCTGAACAAAATGAAGTGGTCTTTCACGTCGAGTATAGAATGAGATGCTGAAAACCAGAACAGTTAAAGGGTGTTTGGGAGGAGGGACCAAGAGAAAGAAGTCCCACCCTCACCAGGAACTGAACTCAAGGTGTCTCTAGAGCTCAGTTTGTCAGCCGCCTATTGACTGCTGGATCTGCAGTTATTTCACTGACAGCCCGAGATGTACTCTGGTGGCCTGTTGAACCTAATTAAACAGATGTCTGTTTCTGGCAAATGAAAGTTTATAATCTGGTTTCCAAATTTCTCCCATATTTGTGCTTCTGTACTAGCTTGAAGAGCTTGCTGTTGGCTACAGGTTTAGAAGTGTGAAGCAAACTACTGGTTAAATTTGATACATTGCTGATCTTTTATGAAGCTGGTGCCTCTCTTCCTGTTAGTTAAGTAGAGTAAATAAAATAACAAATTAAGTGTGGCTTGTTTTAGATATTAGGTATCAATTAGTCATTATGTAATACATTATTATTACAATAAACTTTGTCAGACTTAAACTCCAAGTGTTTTCCATACAACTTGTACATTTACATAAAAGGATAACATCAAAGTTATGCAAATACTTTTACACTAAAAGTCTTCAAATTACTGGAGACCAGAATCCTGTATGACAGGATAACACTAAAATCTTTATACCACAGGATTCAAGTTCTAACAACTCTTGCACATCGTAAAATATTTAGTTTGTTCAATAATGATTGGCACTCCTGCAAAGTAGCAGTTTACAATGCGTCAATGTGTGGGTGAAGATAGTGATAGTACTGTCTACTGCCACCAGATGATGCTGCTAATTTCCATAGATGGTGCACTGGAGCAGCAATTATACTGTCTTGTGTGTACGGTTGTGGACATCAGTGAAATAACATGAAAGCAGACAAGCACAGGCAAAGGTGTTATGTGTGGTTTCTCTGGAGGGAAGGAGTGACTGCCTCAGACATCCACAAGAGGTTAGTGGCTATATGTGGGGAGTGTGCACCATGTCGCAGGTCCGTATTTCATTGGGTGTCCAAATTCAAAGATGGGACTGTGCTGAAAAATGCAAAAGCACTGGACATCCAGCAACTCTTGCAAGCCAAACAATACACAGCTTATTATTTGAAGCAAAAGGTTAGAAACAGTGATGTATATAACAATTGAAGTAATGAGTTGGTATTCAAACACAACATAGCTGCAATTAATGGATACAGTAAAAAATTATTAGAAAAGAAAATTTGGAAATTTAAGAAACAAAAACACATATTGGATACCACAAAACTAACAGATTCAAAATCCGAGAAACAGTTCAAGAAATTCACATATCATCCCAAAGTACATCATAAATTCAACAAGATATTCAAGAAGTATAACATCACCCTAGTGCCAATAAATAAATTCAGTTTAAAAAACTTATTATGCAACAACCTGAAAGACCCAGTACCTGAAAACAAGAAATCAGGTATATACAAAATAAACTGCTCAGACTGTAATAAGTTCTACATAGGAAAAACCAAAAGAAGTTTACAAATTAGATTACAGGAACATATGAGATGTGTGAAATACAAACAAATGGAAAAATCAGCAATAGCCCACCATTTTTGGTCTACCAATCATGAAATTGTACCAAATATAAAACTATTAAAGCCAGCCAATAATGCAGCTGAGCTCGATGTTTGGGAGAAGTTGCTAATTATAAAAAACAAACAGTATACGTTAAATTTCGAATTGCCGCCTGAAAACTCTCTTTGGAAGTTCATCTCACAATCAACAGATGTCACCTCAAACAACCAGCTCACTTCAAGAAACCACGGATCCAACCAGTTGGATAGTTGCTGATGATGGGGACGAGCCGGTCTCCGAAACAATTGTTCAAGTAAGGATATTTTAAGTGATGTTGTGTTTGAATACCAACTCATTACTTCAATACACAGCTTGTCAATGACCTGATATTGGAGAACAGGCGAATCACAGTTGATGAATTAGTGCATGCAACAGGTCTGTCACAGGGATCCTCCACACCATAATCCATGAAGATTTGATGATGAAAAAGGTGTGTGCAGGTATGTCAAGAGTTGCTGCAACAGTATATTGCAGATCCAGAGGAATTCTTTGCAAAACTGGTCACCGTCGCCGAGTCATGGTTTTTCCACAAGGCTCCAGAAAAGAAACGCTGGTAGCCCTTGTCCAAAGAAGTCACGGCCAGGACTATGCGTTCGAAAATACATGGCAACTGTGTTCTGGGATCAAGAAGGCATACTGCTGGTGGATTGGCTCCCTCCCAATATAACCATCAACAGTGCTGCCATTAAAAATGGGGCCGTGGTGTTCTTCAATAAGACAATGCACGACCACATGCCAGTCGCCAGACCATGGCCCGCATTTGTTTACTGTGCTGCCACATCCTCTGTATTCACCCGATTTGGCTCTTAGTGAATATGCCCTATTTGACTCGATGAAAGAGGTCATGCAGTAATGACGAACTTCATGCAGTTGTCCATCAGTAGCACTGGGATACCCCACAATGGTTTGCTACGCAAATACGGAAGCTGCCAGAACGATGGAACAAGTACATAGACATTGGCGGGGAATACCTGCAATGTTACCTGAATGGTTTGTTGAAAAAAATTGTAGTACCGATCAGTTTTGAACGACCCCTAGTACTTTGGAAATAAGCCAATCTTTTTAAAGGAGCCTAAAGGAAATAGGAAAGCATTTATAAAGAAGGTAAAAGGGGATAAATCAAAATGGGAAAGATGCCATTTAAATTTGGAGTGAATATTTTTGTGACCCCTGTCCTGTTGAATTTATAATATGATTAAATTACAACATTTCACTCTTAGGAGTGACTCATTTGACATGCAATTACATGAGAACTAGGAAGTCTAAGCTGGAATATGTTAAATAAGGTAAGAGTTATTTACAGATTTATTCAAACTTCCTCACATGTTTATTCTAATAGTTACAATACCCTAAATTGATACATTTTCCTTAGGTTGGCACCAGGGGTGGCAGGTGAAAATCATTCACACGTCCGTGCCAATCCACACTCAACTCACAACTGACTTACGATCGGACAAATATATGACATTGCTGTTAACACACAGTCAGCATTCCACTCACCGCCAGCCAGTAGAAAGGAGTCATGATGCAGTTCTTATTAAAACAAACGACAAACAATTGCTCGCAACTACACCACAATACCATTTATTAATTAAACACTTCAAACTGCCACAATATAGCTAATGGTAGGAAACAAAGTAAAAAGGGAGGCAATAGAACAGATGGAAGTAAATGATAAGAACTGTAATATAGTTGAGCATGATACAGGAGAGTCCAGTGACAAAATGTAAATGTATATAATGTATTACAGAGGGCTAGGACAACCCAAAATATATAGATAGAATGAAATAAATGAACCTTGTTACAAGTTTTACATTAGATCTGATAGGTTCCTGGAGTATGCTGATGTGTAGTACTTGTGAGTTGCAGGGTTTCCTCTAAACAACCATGGTAACTACGTGGTGCGACTGGGGCATGTGGTGCGATGGCTAGGAGAGCAGGCTGAAGCTCTGGGTGTGGAAATGTACCCTGGTTATGCAGCAGCAGAAATCCTGTACCATAGTGATGGTAGTGTGAAAGGGGTGGCAACTAACGATGTGGGCATAGCCAAGGATGGCTCTCCAAAGGTAACATTACCACTGAACCCAGATATTGATGATTATTTGTTGAATATAAAGAATCTGTCTTCCATTATCATAAATCCCTGCTATGGCCTGTCTCTACCTATATGTTTGGTTTCATGGAAGCAAATATCTCAAAAGACCAAAAGAAATATTACAAAATGAAACAATAAACAATTTATCTTCTTCCTAAAAGTAGGCAAATTGCTAGTGCAATCTTAATTGGAGCAAGGAGAAATTTGACATTAAAATGATGCATGAAAATGAGGAAGTTCTATTAGTATTAATATAGTTTCAAGTTGAACTAATACTTCATGCTCCATGTATTGCTAGTGTTTACCTAGAACATGTTTTGTTAGGATCTTCATAACACCCTTAACTAATGTCAATTGCTGAATTTTGATTTGGTGAACTCCTTGAAGTTTGGGTTCAAAGGTGGCATCTAAATTGAACAGTTTTCCTTCATATTTCATTATGAATATCTTTTCCCACATGTTAATGCAGTTGGATCCTGAACACTTTTTAATAAATGGATTTCTTGTTCTATATTGTGATTCTCATTCCAAAAATGGTACACTACCGCTGATTTGTCTATTTCTTTGTTCTTGATTTCCCTAAAATGCTCTTCAAGCATAATATTTAAATTACGTTTTATTTTGCCAATGTAAAAGTTCTCACAGCCTTGGCAATTTATCCGATGCACACCTGAGTTTTTGTTTGTGGGTTTCTCTTTTGTGTTATGTGATTTAAAAAGATGTTATACACTGAATTTATTCTATGAAGCCAAAGTAATGTTGTGTTCTCTGAAGACTTTTTAGGAAAAGTGTGGGGGGATTTTCTTGAAAATCTTTATGTCGCTTCCTTAGAAGATCTTGAGTATACATACCAAATTTCATTCTGTTTGAGTTAAGCTATTCACAGATCTTTTTCTTAAAACACTTTCATTGTATAGTTAGGGGATATCAAAGCATGTATTCCAGTGCTATTTTGATATCAGACGTTTAGGTAGAATAATACTTTATCTATTAGTGCTAAAGAAATGAGTCACATTCATAGTCAGACTTGGTCCAGACCAACTTGCTACTTCCGGTGGGCTAATAAGACTACAAAGGAAAACTTATCTAAATATTAAAAGCAGAAGCATTATTAACAGTGAAGTATTCTTCATATTTAAGTTTGATTTATGAGTCATTATGTAAACATAGTGACTCATAAATCAAACTTAAATATGAAAACTTATCTACTAAGAATAGAAATTATTGCAAAGTACGATGGCCTAAACTTCAAAAGCAAATACAGGTTTAGTAAGTGAACGCCAGAAAGCTAATAGAAATGATTCGTCCTAACCTGTATGTCAAGGACGATAACTGAGGCATGAGTATCTCAATTGACACTCAAATCCTTCCTTTCTCACATTTGTATTCGTCGACACGGATATATTTCCTATAATGTTCATTCTTTTTTGTACTAGAGAAAACATTGGTCTTCTTCTGACCAATTGATACCACGCTTCTTCATATTATCCATGTTCACAGCACACCAAACTTTGTTACTGAACCACAAACAGCAGCAGCAATCGTAAGAGTGATTAAGAAACAGCTGTGAAACTACCACAGAAATTTATAAATTTGTAAGTACACTGTGGTTTGTTTAGCACTCTATGGATCTGGCACATGTGCAGAAGAACCTTTCTTCATTGGTAACATTTGCTCTGTGCTGGTCCAAGGCTTTTAATCATCTGTGAATACCAAGAAGTTAGACCGCCTTTGGTCCGGACCAAGTTAGTCGGAAGAGAGTCTAGACCAAAGTGATAACTATGAATATGAACCTATGTTTATTTTCCAACAATTCGGTCATGACCCACATTACTGTTAACATTTTTTGTTCAGTTTTGCATTATATCATTTTATTTTTTTATGTTACAGGAAAGTTTTGAAAGAGGAATGGAACTTCATGCCAAGTGCACTATTTTTGCCGAAGGTTGCCATGGACATCTTGCCAAACAATTATTTGACAAGTTCAAACTGCGGGAAAAGTGTGAACCTCAAACGTATGGTCTCGGCATAAAGGAGATTTGGGAGGTAGAACCAAGTAAACATAAACCTGGAACAGTCGAGCATACCATTGGCTGGCCTTTGGTAAGTCCATTACTTGCATCCCTATGCTATCTGAGAGGGCGGTATAAGGTGACTTTTTGCCTTGTTAGTATTATATACAGAAGGCCTTTTAAAATGTTGAATAAAAGGCTATAGATTAATAGAATTCTTTTAAATAAAGAGAATATATAATTTTTAAAAAAACTAGAAATGGTGAACTGTAGAGCATGTTTTAAAAACTGCATTCTATTTTATGCAGGAAGATCTATCAGAAGTTTCACTGTGAGAAAACTTATCTAAATTTAATGATTTTAACATTAGTTCTTCTTGACATATTCAAAATGCTGTATTATTTTTCAGGATAAGCACACATATGGTGGATCATTCCTGTATCATTTGAATGAGCCAACACCACTTGTTGCTGTTGGTTTTGTAGTGGGGCTAGACTACCAGAACCCCTACATAAGTCCTTTCAGAGAGTTCCAACGATTCAAACATCATCCTTCTGTCAAGCCCATCTTTGAAGGAGGAAGCAGGTAAACAAAAGTAACAAATATGATAGCACTTCTAAAATCTGACAAAAGGATTGAAAATTTCAAGCCATTAGCACTTTCTGGTCTAACTGCGGGCTATGCTTGCTTGTATATAACATTCATGATGCGCAGCAGACTATGGTCACAGTGAATTACAAAATTATACAAAATTTACAACAGCATGCTCACATTTCGTTTGTTGAACTATGTAGCCAGATGTTTTAATTAAGAAATAATCCATTAGATTGTAGATGAGACCAGGAAAATAAATGTGAGTATTGAGAAACTACTTGTAGTTGCTTTTTTGACACTTCGTCACATTGTATATTATATTATTATATTACTGACAGACTTTTTTTTATTTTCTTCTCCCCATAACGGATCTGGATTAATGAGGTATTACTGTAGTTTGTACAAGAATGAGTAACAAAGTCGTGAGTGCATACATCATGTATTATTACATATGCAGTAAGACATCCAACCCTGACTGTGTGTCTGTTTCTCAGGATTGCGTATGGAGCACGAGCGCTGGCCGAAGGAGGTTTCCAGTCTATTCCAAAGCTGACGTTCCCAGGTGGTTGTCTGGTGGGCTGCAGTGCTGGGTTCCTAAATGTTCCCAAAATTAAAGGAACACATAACGCCATGAAGAGTGGAATGTTGGCAGCGGAAAGTGCCTTTGAAGCTATTTGTGATGAGAGTGCCACCTCCCCCACAAAAGGTTTAGAACCTAAATCCTATGAAGACAAGATTAAGAACAGTTGGATTTGGTCTGAACTGAAAAGTGTGAGAAATATCCGACCATCATTCCATAACCCTCTCGGTTTATATGGAGGACTAATGTATTCTGGCTTTTCATTCTTAGTAAAAGGAAAGGAACCCTGGACTCTCAGCCATGGAGGTAAGAAAGTACAAGCACACTTCAGAAATGACATTTATCATTGCAAAGCCAATTTAAAAAAAAAAAAAAATAGTTTGTTAAACTGAACTAATTGTTCAGTTTCAGAAAATCTTCACTCAATTTTTTTGTTTATTGACATTGTTGTTCTTCTCTTCACTTCTTGAAACCTTTAACATTAATGTAATCACCCACTCTGTTGTATTCATTTACATATTTGTTTGATTGTAGGTCGTTTTAAAACCACCATTCAGTATGTATTATATTAAACTTTTAACATTAATGTCATCACAATTAAATATAGTGGCTGTGCCGTGATTGAGTAGACCACTTGACTCTCATCAAGGCTGCCCAAGTTCAATCCCAGGTGCCCGCAAAGTGAGATTTGTGGTGGACAACATGGTGCTCTGGGACCTCCAGTTTCCACCAATTGCTCCTTTATCATTTTTCCTTTCATATATTTCCCTTGCTCTCATTCCAGGAAGCGGGCTGATCACCCATCCCTGGATTTCTCTCTGATCCATAGTTGTGGCTCCCTCACCAATGTCTAAAATGACATATGGGGTAGAGGACAATAAATGAATAGCACTGTGTCCTATTCCAAAAGAAGAGGAAAAAACATGAAACAAAATCTGTTACATTTAATATTGTTGACATGCTCCTAAAAATGAAAGCCAACTATGTAACATGGTTTACAACACCAGATACGGTACAGATTATAAAGGGTACCAAAGCTAAAAAAACATGATTCCTAACTATCGCATTGTAATTCTTGTGTCTTTGGCTCACAGGAGAACCAATGGAAACAATAAATAAATTAGTAATTAAAATACAGACAGTAAAGACTGGGAGAAAGAAACAAAAAGCAAGCAATGTAACGTCGTTTCAAACCTAGCGCTTGCATCACTATATTTCAGCAGCTAACCATCTCGGCCAACTGCTACATATTCTATGTCATTCTTTGAAAACATTTGTTTATCTCTTGCTAGTATTATAGGCATGAAAAGACACTGTTTATTTAAGCTTTTCGCATCTGCTTGGTCCTCATTCAGGGCTGTAAGTATTAATGATGTGTGTATATTACTTAATAGAAGGGCAGAGCTGCAGTAATGGCTTTTGTGCTAAAAGGGTCAATGTTTTTACATTAGACTCTACACTGCAGGTTGTATAGATAAGAATAAATAGGGGCAGCTGACTCACCTGGTTTAGCAAAAATCTATGTGAAGTGTGTCCCTATAGTTTGGATTTCCTGTGTGACTTTTTCCTATTCTTTAATGTGAAGAAACACCTTCTTGGAAGACATCATCCATCTTCAGAAGCAGTAATAGGCTTTGGAGGCAATTTTGAAGGACCTGTTAAAAAATGGTGTCCAGCATGACTTTGCAGACTGGCAGAAATGCTGAGACAAGTGCATCGCATTTAAGGAAAACTATTTTGAGAATGACCATCAAAATTGTGAGGATGAGAAAAGGTATGTTGTAAAAAATAATATGGTTATTCTTTATTGAACAGTCCTAATATAAGCCAAATGAATTCAACATTTACACAGCAGAATGAAACAGCATAGTAGACGAAGGGTCGAAAACAAAGTTGATCCGATACGCGGGCGACATGGTGATTGGAGAGGCAGAGAAGGAGGATTTACAAAGGGCAGTCCACAGACTGGAGACCTGGGTGGAGGAAGACAGCCTACAGATAAACGAAGAAAATACAGTATAAATGACCTTCAGAAAAGGGGGGAAGTCAATACCCAAAGACAATATAACATTACACAAGAAGCCACTGTAAAAAGTAGGAAATTATAAATATCTGGAAATAACACTGCAGTTATCAGCGGCATCCTTTGGTATACACATTCAGGAAAGAGCAGCAGCAGCAATCAGAGTCTCGTACAACATTCCAAACATAGCAAACTTATCAACTTGTATGGAGATGAGACTTTTCAAGATGACAGTAGTGCCAGTGATAACATATGGAATTGAGAATATGTGAGAAGAGCTGAAGATCGGAGACCTGATGAGAATAAAATAAAAGCAACTTTCATGAAGAGGATTACACGAGTTGGAAAAACAGTGCCGTGCCATCCCAAATGGTATACGAAATAATGAGGGAAATGTACTTCATAGAAGACATATGATCTCAGTTCTACCTACAGTCAACAGAAGTAAGCAGGGTCCTAGTAAACATCACAGAAAGGAAGAAAGGTGAAATCGACCTTGACTTCTACACCTGACTAGCGATGATGGACTAGAGAGTGCAACATGCAGGGCCACGTCACAACACGACTCGCCATACACAGATTTCACCACAAGATATGTGTAAACAAGAAGTTCCACAAGCCAGACAAAGGCGGCAAGTGTATATTGTGCAGGCAGAAGTGTAGTAGATATCACATCATAACAATCATGAAAAGAACCGGGACAATTATGGATTACAGCAAAGACTGATATGGGAAATTAACCTAATGCTCAAACTTGAGTGTACATTTCTCTATAATATAAGCCAAATTATTGAAAGCTGCATTTTTATGACCTAAGAGATTGAAACTATTGGTTCTCTGTAGATACTGAAATTTAGATGTTGGTCTTCAAACAATTTTTAAGTGAAAGAAAGGTAAATAGCCACCCTCTTCAGTTTTCTTATTAACTGCATTTGCTTCGAAGAATGTTGTGGTTCAATATATTTGTATTTAAATCAACCACACACGGTACCATGTCTTAAAGATGTAGGGGAAATGTATTGTGACTTGCAATTCTAATGTCAGGCAAGATAGCTGGGGCAGGGCTACCCATATTTAAATCTGGAAGGTTCTTGAAAATCTGTTCTACACACAATTTGGTTACTTTCTTCTGTTTCTATGATCTCAGTCCTCAAAGCACGTTTAGGTACATACTTTTTTGTTAGTGATTGCTAATCCATAAATTATCAATGCATCTACTTAATTGTAACACTTTACATATAATGAATACAAACTGTAACGTCAACTATTGAATGTGCATGCACACACAGAGAATATTTTCTAAAATGTTTCTTTTGAATTGATACACTTTCAATGAAATCTTTATCAAATTTTTTGGGTGAAATGCAATAATTTCTCTACCTACTAGGAAATGTATAATGTAACATTGTTGCAGATCCTGACTGGAAGAGGTTAAAGCCTGCATCAGAATGTAAACCAATTGACTATCCCAAACCAGATGGAGTGATCAGCTTTGATCTGTTAGGCTCAGTAGCTCTTACTGGAACCAATCACGAAGGTGATCAGCCAGCACACCTCACATTGCGAGATGACACTGTGCCTGTCAAAAGAAATCTCGCTCTGTTTGATGGACCTGAAGGAAGATTTTGTCCAGCTGGTGAGTAACATGTGAATATTGCTATTGTCTTCCCAATATAAGCAACACAAAGCAAGAGGAAAGTCCGAGCATGTGACTACCAATGGAAACACATTTGATGTAACAAGTTAAAATATAGCCATGTTTTGTTAAAAGTATTATTTTTAAAATGTGTTAATCTGTACATTCTAATGAGAAAACAAGCAGATATCAGTAAGCAAGTTGTGCAGTGGAAAAGATCAATGTTCAGGGCTACAAGAATCACGCTAAAGATAAACTATTAATAAGTGGTGAAAGTGCTACTCTTCACTGATGTCTCTAAAACAGACAGCCATGTAGATACTGGAATGATCACAGAGAAGGAAACCAGTTGATTTTTACTGATGTCAAAAAATTACAGCAAGATTATTAATTTTTAGATGAGTTGTATTTATTACACATCTGCTTCACTTTCGTTCAGCAAGATTGCTGAACTATGCAACAAACTATCAAATTCCAACCAAAGGACTCCACATGTAGGTTCCAAAGCTGCTCTTTATGCAATTGTTAACAAAGATACTATTCACCCCATGGCCCTGGAAATAACAAGAGCAATAATAAAGTATACGAAGACATCAGTCACTTTTCACTGGGTTAAAGGCCATGCGGGACTTAGGGGCATTGAGAGAGCAGACTGCAGCCAGCCACAACTCCTCAATCGAATATAATGTAATTCCGCTGTCCAGGGGCAAGCAGTTACTCAAAGACTATTACATCAAACTTTCGAATGTACACTACTACATAAACTCTGAAACTGCTACCCACACTAAACATATACCACAGGCTATCCATGTCCCTTTGGCCAAAACACATTCTCACTCAGTTTCTAACAAACATAGCTGCTTTAGATCCTACCTGCTTAAAATTAACAAACCATTATCCCTAAAATGTAACTGTCGAGAGGAGAAAGTTCAGACATCCGTATATCCATTAACAAAGTGCATTAGGTTTGCAAGAGAAAGACCAGCTGTACTCAAGTCAACTTGTTTGCCACATGTTCTGTAGCTCCACATTAACACAAAAGAGATGACCTGCTTCCTCCGCTCCATCAAATAAAGTAAAATAAACACTAGTATCTTAATTAATTAAGGCTTCGCGGATGTTCAGCGGTGTCAGGTTTATGAAAGTCAAGCTTTCGGCCATTATATACTCCATGGCCTTCTTCAGGAAATGACTGAACTGCTCTCTCTATATATACACTTATTTGTTGGGTGGGGCTTGTGCTGCCCTGGCAAGTGAGCATGTGATGATTTGTGACTGGTTGGTAGCTTGCCAAGTGCGCAGGCAACCGGCGGGGGAAGCAGCACCTGAACGGCAGTTCACAGCTACTCCACCTGCAGAAGTACAATCACCGCAGCTGCCAAGCACAACTGATCAGCGGCTTTCCTACGCTGCTGCAGCACAACAGACACCAACAAGATCTCTGCACTCCTCACCAGCACCAGCCACTTCTCGAAGAGCCTACACCGTGGTCATCAGCGGGGTCCCCCGTGATCTCCCGTGTAGGTTTGTTCTCTCCTCCGCAAAACAGAGGTGGCCCTCTGCCTGGAGAGCCAACCGCATAACTTCGAGAGGAGGCACCACCACACTAGTGCGCCTGCATCTAGCCGACAGCGCGGAGAGGAATGCTGCCTTGAGGGCGGGACTGCCCTTATTAGGGCGCTGTCTCAGAGTCGAGGCAAGCAAGTTAGAGCGACACATTCCCTGTCGGCGATGCTGCAACTATGGCCACTGCGCCACCACCTGCACCACTCCACCCAGATGCCACTACTGTGGGACACTGTGCCTCACCGCCGAATGCAGGAAGCATGATTTACAGCACCGACGCAGATACTGCGCCACCTGCAATGGTCTAGGCCATTTTACAGGTCAGGCGCAGTGCCCATGCTACCCCAGAACGAGGCTTCAAGCACAACGCAGCATCCCAGCGACCAGGGAGGAAGAAACTCCAAGCTTACCAGCAGCTGCCTTCATTCCCGAAGAATGCCTGAGGGAAGCCATGCAGGATCTTCGGAGAGAGATACAGACCTTTGGAGCCCGTCTTGCCTCGATTGAGAACGCCATCGCAGACTTACAGTCCTCCAGAGAGGACATCCATCACTCCCACTCCGAGGAACTCAACATTTCTCCACGCTTAGGCCAACTAGAACAAACAATCACCACAAGCATCGCAGAACGCCACGCAGAACAGACCGAACAACTCATGAAGCTAACAACAATCGCCCAGCGCTTTGCTGACACCACAACTGACATCCAGACTCAACTACACCTTCTCCAACAACAGCTTCATCAACTCAACAGCAGTGACCACTCATCCTCTGTGAAGCGCAAGCTCTCACGCTTGGAAGAGAGTCACTCGCACACAGGCGCCAAACTCGACCAACTTCTAGACCTCAACCAACAGATCCGCAGCATGGTTGAGCAGCATACCCAAGCCCAGGCAGGCAAATTTAATGTCTCTCTAAGCGAACACGCACGGAGACTACATGGATTTGATAGATCCCAGCAATAAAGGAACGACACTGAAACTCCAAAATGATGTACGCCCAATCTCCTTCGTGCCATGCTCAGGCCCTCGGTCATGGTCATGGCCAAGGAAACTAACCCCAACGCGCTTCCGCACACTGTGCGGCAGCATATGATGACGATATCAAAGGAGGTGCTAATGCGGAACTCCACAATAGGCAGAAGCATAACTGCCATCCCAAATCCTAACTTCAAATCCCTCCTTAAAACTCCTTGTTATTGTTAATAAAGAAATCCTTAAAAAATAAATAAATAAAATTGCAGGTGTTTCTAATGGCTGTTGTCCACGTGGGAAAAAAATCTTCATGAAGAAATATAAAAGAAAATTGTTTAATTTCAACACTACCTTTAAAGAAAACCCAACTTCAAGTTCATCAAGATACCAACAGAGACGCCCCTATTGCCTCCAATGACGTCACCAAACAAACATCCATTAGTCGACAACAGCTGATCATGTTAGGAAGGTCCTAACGAAATGTGGTCTAGGTAAATACTAGCAATAAGTGGAGCATTGAGTATTAGTTCAACTCAAAATTATATCATTTGTGATTTCATTATTTCAAATTGAAGCAGAAACCACAGGTTTCCCATGATAAAACTATATAAATTATTAACAAGCATATAAGTAATATAAGAATGAATATTTAATCATAAAGCAGAATGTTTAACTTAAGCAAAGGAACGCAGACATAGCTTCAATTAGAAAGGGTTGTTTGAGACAGGATGTCAAAAGAAGGATAACATTCTCCAATAGGCTGGCACCCCTAAGGAATGCACTGCAATATGAGGAAAGACAAGATGTATACTGCTATGATGCTAATAGTCATACACCTCAGAGGGGCACAGAACAACCTGCTACATAGATAAATGGATAGATGAAAGACCAATCAGGTTAAATTTAAGAAAAATAAACTTCCAATAAAAGTGTACATCACGTGATAAAGGTGGAGATAGACCAGCCAGTCTAGGGACAGGGAGCAAGAAAATGAGGAAAGTCGCATCACTTCTTCTGCTATACTTCTCTTTGGAAACACGTCTTGGAAAGGCATTCTGTGAGGGACTTCATTGCGAGAGTTGCAATACTTCTTCGCGAGTGAGTTAGTACTGCTATGTGACCGAGTAAGAGTCAAACTTATGAGTAGGTGTAGGAATGCAAAATCGGGAAGTGTACAGGAAGGTGTGATGTAATTGTATTGGCAAACAAGCGAGGGAGAGAGTGACCTAACAGTGCAAATGTCTAAATCAATTAACTTATGAGAGAAGCCAATAATGAGAAGCATTAAATAAATCCTTTCATGGAAGTGTTGAAAACAGTGTTGTATAAATTAAATTTATTAGGAGTCGATTAATGAAACTAAACGACACTTACTTTTAAATTTTCCCAGAACTAGTTTCAGAGGCCTTCCCTCTATCATCAGCCAGACATCGACTGGTTCTCCTTGGTGTAGCTAGCAATATTTTGTCATCAGTCTCCTCTGGTGGCAGTTTGAGGAACTTGCTGAACAAATCTTTCTGGGGGATGTCGAAATTGAATACTTTGTTCCTATTTTTTGAAATAAAGAATTGTTCCCATGTGGACAGTTCTTGTTTTCCTGTTGTATGTTTTAGTAATTTTGGTTCTGGATTTATGTTGTGGTTTTTTTCCCAAAAATGCGTGGCAACTGCTGATTTTAATAATTGTTTGTATTTTATGTTCCTAAAGTGTTCCTTTGCTCTTGTTTCTAAATTTCTTTTGGTTTTTCCAATATAAATTTGACTACAGTCACAGCATTCAATGTGATATATCCCAGATTTTTTGTTAGATGGAATGGCATCTTTGATGTTTGAGCACAGAAAAATGACTTTCCCAAATCACTAGTAGACAAAAAAGTGAACTTAGCAAAAAAGAAGAAACTACTAAAGGAAACCACAACCCTCTCAGCTACAGAAACTAAAATGATCTTCAAAAAATTCACTTACCATCCATGTGCCTTTGATAAATTCAAAAAACAAAACATTCAACTAGCACCAGTGAACCATTACTCCTTAAAAAACCTAATTTGCTCAAACATCAAAGATGCCATTCTATCTAACAAAAAATCTGGGATATATCAAATTGAATGCTGTGACTGTAGTCAAATTTATATTGGAAAAACCAAAAGAAATTTAGAAACAAGAGCAAAGGAACACTTTAGAAACATAAAATACAAACAATTAGAAAAATCAGCAGTTGCCACGCATTTTTGGGGAAAAAAACCACAACATAAATCCAGAACCAAAATTACTAAAACATACAACAGGAAAACAAGAACTGTCCACATGGGAACAAATCTTTATTTCAAAAAATAGGAACAAAGTATTCAATTTCGACATTCCCCAGAAAGATTTGTTCAGCAAGTTCCTCAAACTGCCACCAGAGGAGACTGATGACAAAATATTGCCAGCTACACCAAGGAGAACCAGTCGATGTCCGGCTGATGATACAGGGAAGGCCTCTGAAACTAGTTCCGGGAAAATTTAAAAGTAAGTGTTGTTTAGTGTCATTAATCGACTCCCAATAAATTTAATGAAAAGCATTGTTTACCTCAATTCAAGTGCTGGACCCTGAAAGTGAGATCTTTCATGCTCTCCTTTACCTGACGATGAAAAACTTCAAACAGCTAGCCCAGAAAATAATCTGTTTTTGCGTCATTCTATCGTACATAAAAAGGATCGTGAACACGGATACTTCACTACATCCCAACGATGCCCAACGCCTTTTCCTAAACCAAAATCGCACCCAACGTTACCCACACCGAAATCTTGGCTACAATCAATGACCTTTGGGCTGATACATATTGCACCATGTGCATTGCTTTCACATGTTTTACAGATTAATACAAAAGTGTGTTTACATGAAATGTGTTGCTTATATCTGGAGTACCTTTATTTCAATATTCTTATTACCTTTTAGGACTTTTACTTGTGTAATGCATGGATATCAGTAGAAGACATATGTACTGGCAATTATAATAAAACAAAATATAAAAAAAATAAATAAAGGCATTATAAATCATAAAACCTCACATTGAAATGATATATTATGGGACAAACCTAAAAAAAATCTAATAGGAAGTTTAATTTAATTTTACAATTTATAATTCAATTACGCAATTAGACCTAAAAAAAAGGCAATGTAATAGTTCCTCTGTCACCTATAAATGTGTAAAAAAATATAATGAATGAAATGAAGAACAAAGATTGGGTTTTGAACTTTCAGTTGCTTCCAAGCAAAAACACCAGCAAGAAATTCTGTAAAAGATATTGAAGGATGACTTTAGACGACCATGTTCAACATAAGGACAGTACACTCCAGCAGTTAAGCTCTGAAAACATGTACCATTGCTACATAGAACTGAAACCATATGTTACGGGGCTTGGTAGAAGGTACAGGTAATACAATAAACCCAAGTCCTCAGTAAGCGTACATATCTGTATCAGAAAAGGCAAGACAGAGACCTTGGTGGTCGTGTGGCCTTATAGTACTATTATACAGAATTAATAAGATGCACTATCCTCACCATTCATTGAGTGAATAGTGACTTAACATGACTTATCTTTGATATTAATACGACAAACCCATCAGCCAGGTTATTATTTGTTGTCCTGCGCCATGGTATAGTGGGCTGGAACATTGTACTCTGGTTCTCTGCCCAGGTTTGATATCACCTGGGGGGGGGGGGGGTGCAGTTGTAGAACTGGTACCCATTCACTTCATGAGGATTTTGAGGAGCTGCAATAGATGATAATCAAACGGATCTACCTCTTGTGCTCTTTACAACTTTGTTCCACAGTAAGCCCTACCACGTTCATATGGAATGTGCTATACCCAGTACTTTTAAGACTAAGGAAATCTTTGGCCTGTCATAGAATTTTTATTTTTTTATTTTATTGGATGGTTTGAACCCTGATAATACCTGAAAACTCTGGTCTTCAGAGCACTGCATTGAAGAGCAACCCAGACCAAAACAAAGTGAAACAACTATAATGTCGCGAACCCGTATCTACGATCGCGTGGCTTGTTTACACAAAAGAAACTGATAGGAGGACAGTGTGAAAACCAAGAATCTGCGGACAAAGATAACAGGCAGATAAGGGTCGGCTGAAACAAACTGAAGTAAATGGAAATTTCTAGTTACTTCTGAACTGATAGAGATTGTTCGCGTTCTGGTTTATTTGCGAATCATCTAGAAATTATCTGTGAAGTATTTAAAGAGGCGACGATTGGCCAAGAGAGAGTTAGTTGTGAAACAGTTGTTGTGTAACAAGAGTGGTGTGTGAAATGAGAGACAGCTGGAAGTGTTATTGTAACGAGAGCTAATGATGTAATCTGCTGTCACTGTTATTGTCATCGACCTTAGTAGACTAATGGTGTACGTAATGTAATGCTGCTGTAATCTATAAGAGTATTTCTACGAAAATAAAGGACATTTTTAATTTCTGTAACTCGGCCTTTTAATTCTACGAACCCAGCAAATCACAATTGATGTCAGGAAGCGGGACGACGACAACATCACCGAGTAGACTGAATTAACAACGAAGACAGAAGCTGCAAATAGCAACTTCGGCGCGACGATGACCGCGAAGCTGACCGACACTAGGAAGAGCAGCCAGAGGAACGAGTAAGGACCGGCGTAGCGAGGAGCACGTTGGCGCCATCACCACCGTCCCCTCGAGTGACATGCATGCCGTCAGCCGACATATGGATGACAGCCTCATCGCAGACGGTTGGGTACGAGGGAAGCCGTGCTGCGTGCTTATAGACACCGGGGCAGCCATGACTGGCATCAGGCGAAACCTTGACCGTGGAGAGGGAGGCCCTGCTGCAGTTGACCTTGGGATGGAGTGTCGTGTGTCAGTGGGTGTTTGTCGTGGAGGTGGCTGAGGAGGTGATGCTGGAACTGGATGCCCTCAGGAGCCACGAGGCGACGGTCGACGACGGCAGGAAGGTCCTGTAACTCAATGGAGAAGAGGTCATACTCCGGCAACCCGAAGAACGCCTTGGAATCTGCAGGGTCATCTTAAAGGAAGAGGTGGGTCCCCGCGAGAAAGGAGGTGGTGGTGACGGCGCGACTACACCTGGGGCCCTGGCTGGAAGGCTTACTGGAGAGGGTGGCTGATCACCTGACTCCAGAACAGCTCGAGAAGGTTGGACAACTGTTGAGACGATACCAGCGTGTCTTCAGCCAAAGCAGAGAAGAACTACTGCATCACCCGGGGAGAGTTACTGGCGGTAGTAAAGGCCTTGGAGCACTTCCACAAGTACCTGTACGGTCAGCCGTTCCACCTGAGGACTGACAATTCCGCCCTAACCTGGCTATTGAGCTTTAGAAACCTGGAAGGTCAGACAGCACGTTGGGTTCAGAGGCAGCAGGAGTACGACTTCCTCTCTGAACATCGTAGAGGGAAGAACCACGATAACGCAGATGCCATGTCTCGAAGACCCTGCCCAGAGAAGTCCGGCCAATGCACAAGAGTGGAAAAGAAAGAGCGTGCCACAGCAGTCCGAGTAGTCACGGCAGTGCCTGCGGATGGCTGGGATAGCACAGGCCTGAGGAGGGAGCAGCTGGCGGACGGAGACTTGGGACCACTCTTGAGGAAAGCGGAGGCAGGGACAAGACCAACCTGGGAGGACATCGCACCGAGGATCGCCATCTACAAGTCGTACTGTGCCCAATGGGACTCACTGAAGACCAGAGAGGGCGTGCTGTCCCGGGTATGGGAATCGCCTGATGGGAAGATGCAGAGGGAGCAGTTGGTACTTCCCCGAAGTAAGGTCCTGGAAGTCTTGGAAGAAGTGCACGCCGGTACTTCAGGAGGACACCTGGGAGCAAACCGAACAATCGAAAAACTTCAACAGCCATGGCAAGGACCGTACCAGGTGGTGAAGAGGACTAACGATGTGGTCTACCGTACCCAGAAGGTGCCCCGAAGGAAGATGTTGGTGGTACACCTGGATCGTCTGGCCCGTTACAATGGTGCTGTTCGGGACGACCAGCCTTGAGGAGGGAGCAGTGTCGCAAACCTGTATCTACGATCGCGTGGCTTGTTTACACAAAAGAAACTGATAGGAGGGCAGTGTGGAAACCAAGAACCCGCGGACAAAGATAACAGGCAGATAAGGGTCTGCCGAAACAAACTGAGATCAATGGAAATTTCTAGTTATTTCTGGACTGATAGAGATTGTTCGCATTCTGGTTTATTTGTGAATCATCTAGAAATTGTCTGTGAAGTATTTAAAGAGGGACGATTGGCCAAGAGAGAGTTAGTTGTGTAACAAGAGTGGTGTGTGAAGTGCGAGACAGCTGGAAGTGTTATTGTAACGAGAGCTAATGATGTAATCTGCTTTCACTGTTTGTTATTGTCATCGACCTTGGTAGACTGATGGTGTATGTAACGTAATGCTGCTGTAATCTATAAGAGTATTTCTACGAAAATAAAGGAGATTTTTAATTTCTGCAACTCGGCCTTTTAATTCTACGAACCCACAAAGTCACAAT
Source organism: Mantis religiosa (assembly GCA_030765055.1). Lineage (NCBI taxonomy): Eukaryota > Metazoa > Arthropoda > Insecta > Mantodea > Mantidae > Mantis > Mantis religiosa. The sequence continues at coordinate 744,234 of CM060960.1, forward strand.
AATGTACAAGATTTAATTTGTCACTTTCTGCACTATTCTTGTCTAGCAGGGGTGCTGGGTGTCTTTCTTGGAAATTTACTGCAGTGTAAGAGGGTAAGCACAAGCAGGCATCAGTGGTGTTCCAACTCTTGAAGAGAAGTATCGGTTGTTAATGAGTGTTAACTACGGATTGTTTATCACATGTTGGAAACGTGAAAAATGTTTTTAAAATTTGAGAATTTTGTCACTATTTTAAACATACTGCTGGGAATATTGCTAGGTTCTATGTTAGTTTTAGGAAGCTGAGAAGAAAGGGAAAAGCTATAAGATCAGACAGCAGGGAAATTGTGATGAATGTCCATAACTGTTTGTACAGATAAATGCAGGGCCCTAAAATACGGTAGGCCAACTATATCATTGTCAAGCATAATTCAAAGAAGTGCTGCAATCACAGGTGTTTCATCTTGTATTGAGAAAAGAATACTTAAAGAACATAAAGCGCAAGTAAGTGGTAATTTTATATAGACTCCTGGTAAAAAATGTCTGAATGAAAAATCCACAAAAACAGCAATAAACTCTTTTTGTTCTGCTGCAATAAGACAATCTATTTATTTGGGCTATTGGACTGATTTTCTCCTCAGCTTGGAAGACATAAATAAAGTTCTAAAAGGAAAAAAAAAAAAAAAAATGTTCAACAGAAGTTTATGGAGCTTGCAAAAGGTACTGCATCAAATGAAATTTAGATTTGTAAAAACTCACGCGGAGGGAAGTTTCTGATGGAACGGCCAGATGTTGTTGCAAAAAGATTTGAGTTTCTAAGAAAAATGAAAGAGGTAAGGACTTCCTGTGCCCCTATTATTTACATAGATGAAATGTGGATAAATTATACGAAATAAATTATACGTCAAACAAAGTGTGGAAAGTGAAGAGGATGATTTTGAATTTCCACAATGCATCCCAATAGGCAAAGACCAGCATTTTATAATCTTACAATCAGAGAGTTTGACAGGTTTCATTCCTAATGCTCTTCTGAGTTTTAAATAAGAATCAAGCAAGGACTATCATGAAGAAATGGATAGTGAAATCTTTAAAAATTGGTTTATTAATGAGTTGTGTAACGATATGTTTTAGTTAGAACTTTTTATATGAACATTGTTTTCTGATATGACTTAGTAGGCCATGTAATGACAATATTAAAAATAAATATATGTGTAATTTTGTGATTGGCCGTAGTAATAATTGTATTACGTAATGCGGTGACATAGCAGTACATCGGCTAATCACAAAATAAATTAGTAACAATAGTTAGGGAAAATCAATAATCTTGAGATAGATATATATTCTTTAGTCTTGTTTCATGACGATGGAAAAATGCTGCAGTGAATATAATTGTAACGGAAAGTTAATAACCTTCAAAAAGAGTTATTCAATATTCGTAATAGTGATGAGTGGACGTTCAAAAGTGATGAATTTCTAGTAAGTAACTGAAATGATATATATTAACTTGAAATAAGGATTTATCGAAAGTGTTGGAGGTAACCTACAGTGATTGATTAAGAAGGAAAGTTTGAGTAAATTGTAATCCAGATTATTCAATTAAATAATATATTACGAAATCGGAGTCATATAAAATTTTATTTCTGTCACCAAAAATCCACACCTGAGAACAGATCTCATGACTCTTATTTAATCAAATCTCGACCTGGTCTTCCAAACAGTCTGCGTGCTTCCTATCTGCTGCGAGTGGAGGAATAACGCCACAGTTGTTACCCAACATTCCCTCCAATAGTGCTATAGTAATAGACAATGCATCTTATTCTATTCAAATCAACAAGGTTTCGATATCATCATCACTTAAATCAGTAATGCAGTCATGGCTTCGCGAGAATAATACTGATTTTGATCCGCATTCCACCAAAGCTGTACTTTATGATTTAATAAAGCTGAAAAAAAGATTAACTTTAAAGAGAGTCGATTAATGACACTAAACAACACTTACTTTTAAATTTTTCCGGTACATGTTTCAGAGGCTTTGCCTGTATCCTCAGCCGGCCATCGACTAGTTCTCGTTGGTGTAGTTGACGATATTTTGTCACAGGTCTCCTCTGGTGGCGGTTCAAGGAACTTGCTGAACAAATCTTTCTGGGTGATGTCGAAATTGAATACTTTGTTCCTATTTTTTGAAATGAAGATTTGTTCCCATGTGGATAGTTCTTGTTTTCCTGATGTATGTTATAGTAGTTTTGGTTCTGGATTTATGTTGTGTTTTTTTTTCCAAAAATGTGTGGCAACTGCTGATTTTTCTAATTGTTTATATTTTATGTTTCTAAAGTGTTCCTTTGCTCTTGTTTCTAAATTTCTTTTGGTTTTTCCAATATAAAATGGAAAAATCGGATTATATTGAAAAAATGGAAAAAATGCTAACTGACAATGAATATGAAATCATTAACAAAAATCCTCTAAAAACTTGCATAGTCATTTGAAAAAACAATAGCAAAATCAAGCATAATACCAAACAAATATGCAGTTAAACCGGATAACCCAAACTTACCTAGACTTTATGGCTTACCCAAAATACACAAACCATCCATAACAATGAGACCTATAGTTAGCAGTATAAATTCACCAACATACAAACAAATTCAACTCATTTCCAAAATTCGACAGCCTAAGCATCAAAAACACCTATGAACTTATAGAACACATTAAGGATACTGAACTAAAAGAAGAGGACACACTAGTCTCGTTTGATGTTAAATCACTGTTTCCCGGCATAACAGTTAATCAACTCCCACCGTTGATAGAAAAATGGCTCAAATCACTTGGAATGGCATCACTTGAAATTTCAGACTACATCGAACTAACCAAATTATGCATAGAACAAAATTTCTTCCAGTTTCAAACAAAATATTTCCACCAAACTTCAGGGTTAGCAATGGGCAACCCCCTATCACCCTTCCTGGCCGATCTGTACATGAGTGCATTAGAAATAAGGATCAACAAAGGTTTCCCTTGGATGTTCAAACTCTGGCAACGATATGTAGATGACATCTTTGCAATAGTACCAAAAAGACACATCAGTGATGCACTATAACTTAAATATCCAAGAAAAAAGCATCAAGTTCACTGTAGAAATAGAAAAAGATGAGTATTTACCATTTTTGGATCTAAAAATAATGAGGAATAAAAACAGACTAAACTTTGGCATTTACAGAAAACCAACACAGACAGACAACTACATAAAAGCTAATGGCTACAACCCAAGATTCCACAAACAGGCAATCTTCAATAGTTTAGCACACAGACTGGTAAACAACCCTCTCACAGCAGAAGAATACAAAACAGAATACAACAAAATAATTGAAATAGCACAAAAAAATAACTTTCCCATATCATTAGTGGACAAAGAAGTGAACTTAGCAAAAAAGAAGCTACTAAAGGAAACCACAACCCTCTCAGCTACAGAAACTAATATGATTTTCAAAAAATTCACTTACCATCCATGGGCCTATGATAAATTCAAAAAAGTCTTCAAAAAACAAAACATTCAACTAGCACCAGTCAACCATTTCTCCTTAAGAAACCTAATTTGCTCAAACATCAAAGATGCCATTCCATCTAACAAAAAATCTGGTATATATCAAATTGAATGTAGTGACTGTAGTCAAATTTATATTGGAAAAACCAAAAGAAATTTAGAAACAAGAGCAAAGGAACACTTTAGAAACATAAAATATAAACAATTAGCAGTTGCCACACACATTTTTGGGGAAAAAACCACAACATAAATCCAGAACCAAAACTACTAAAACATACATCAGGAAAACAAGAACTATCCATATGGGAACAAATCTTCATTTCAAAAAATAGGAACAAAGTATTCAATTTTGACATCCCCCAGAAAGATTTGTTCAGCAAGTTCCTTGAACCGCCACCAGAGGAGACCTGTGACAAAATATCGTCAACTACACCAATGAGAACTAGTCGATGGCCGGCTGAGGATAGAGGCAAAGTCTCTGAAACATTTTCCGGAAAAATTTAAAAGTGTTGTTTAATGTCATTAATCGACTCTCTTTAAAGTTAATTTATCATAACAACACTGTTTTCAACACTTCCAAGAAAGGAACTGAAAAAAGATGTTCTCCAATTTATGAAACAGATCGCACAGCGTAAATGCACACTGTAATATGACTACCTCCGTAGAATTGTGATTTAAATGCTATAGAACTTAAATAGGCACAGATAAAAAATGTCACAAAACACAATATACCATTTAAGCATAGTGATGTAAAAGTATTGTTTGATAGTGCAGTAGGTAAAGTGTCCGAACAAAATTGGTGAGGAGCTTGTGAGCATGTTGAAAAGATGGAACAGTTTTGGGAGAAAGATAGATTAATAGATGAAATTAATGATAGGCTAATAATTAGTTTAGAAGATGATTCAGATGGTGAACATGAGGAAAATTTTGAAATTTCTGACAATGAAGAAGGGGAACAGGAACCAAATTGGGAAGACAAAGAAGGATCATATACCACTGGTGTGTCTGCCGGCCATAAAAGAGGCTTCAAATCCACAAACTACTGGGACCATTCCATTAAAGAAGCCAAGAATGTCAGTAAGGACAATGGCTTGTACCTGAATAGCATTTGGAGTGCAATGCTCAACAAACATTTAGAAATGTTGCTATATAGTCAAAGAACAGCATCTGCACACATCCTGCGATAGGCCAATCACAGCAAAAGACATCATTGGCTCGCAGTTAATGCTCCTGTGCTGTACTCAAGCCAAACTTGCAGGAGCATCCAGCTAGTTATGACCACCAGACTGACAATAAACATAGACCAAACAGCACTCTCTAAAGATGAGAGCGACATTAGCTCTTGAAAGCTCAGAAATCTCTCCCTTCAGATGATTGCCAGAGACTAGATATTTTTAAATATTTTTTATGGTTTCATAATATATTCAGCAAAAGTTCCCAAAACTAGTTGCTGAAAAGTTAAACTGTAGATGACATAGTGTATAAAAACTGACTACGAACAGTTTTATGAATTAAGTTGGAAGTCTTGTTACTAAAGTCCTCTAAAGACATGTAATTCTGGAAGCAAGCAAGTTTTGTACTGGGAAGTTGATGTTAAATTTCTATATTTGTTGTAAAAGTGGCCTTCTTAATTTTGAGGTTATTGGTTAATATTCTGTGATGTGACAGCTTACACAGTAATGATTGTGTTTTTAATGTTTGCCTTGCATGGAATTCCAAACAAGCACTGTCCTGGTGTTACTGAAGTGTAACACACACAAACTGTGTGTAGGCAAACTTTTGAGAGCTACAATCAATGGCATAGCCGGGATTTGAATTTTTCAGTTCTGATTCTATATTTCATGGATTTAAATGTTTTTACTTGAGTTATGACATATTTTAATTTTCTTTGGGGTTGATTACAGGTCAGATGCTCTTAAATAAATCAAGTTAATTTAGAATACTCTAGGCCAGAGTTTTGACTATGAAATGCATTTAAAAGGACAAGTTGTGATAAATATAGTTATTTTAATAATTACTCCTTCTTATAAAGCTATATTTAATTTATGCTTATGTCCAGAATACTGAATTGGACAATATCTCATGAACAAAAGATAATGGCGCCTTATATATGGTTATTAACATATCAGTGAGTATCAGATATGTCTCAAGTAAGCTTCTCAAAAACTTGGATAACAATACACAGTCACACAATACAACAGTTATATAATGTTAATAAATCTATGATATATAGGACAAGAAGGTATCCAATGTTGACATAATTACACTGCATAATGTAAACATTAAGGCATCTTCAATACAACAGGACATGCTTTTTAATAAGCAACATTAAATTTTAAAAAACCACTGGTACCATATGCCCACATTTTTCTTTCTACAAAAGATTAAGTTTAAATGCTACAAATTTTGATGGAGAAATTTCGACAATCCTTCAGAACTTACAAAATCTTCTGTATCATGCAGTGCTGTTACATTAAGACCCGATGCCTGTGACATTTGCAGTGTCGTGGCAGTCACCTGCTTGCTCACCCATACTCAGGAGCTTTAACTCATGGAACTAAAATCTACGTAATTTGCTTACTGTGCTAATTACAGAATTACTTAATTACAGAAGTTGATGCTCACTCTAATCACAATAGCTGCTGGAAGTGCTGTCCATTTTATGCTAAATACAAGTCACACCGTCATAAAAATCTTGTATTCCTTTCATCAATTCCACTCCACCGATTTGCCTTTTTCCCTACGAATGTTTCCTTTAAGTTTATCTAAGGTATGCAGATTATTTGCATACACTTCACCTTTTACTGCTCCCCAGAAATAAAAATCTAACAATGTCAGATCAGGGGAATGCACCGGCACTTGTGTGGACTCTATGGACATGCGAAGGGTGTTAGTGAACCCTTGTAACCAATGTACGAACATTCAGTAATGATCAGTATCAACTCCTTCACATAAATTTCATTCTATATTTTTAGGATATAAATCTCTTATTGTTGTTTATATTTGATGTCAAAATATGGAGTAAAAATATGTTATAGTCTAGGAATTCATATTTTTTGCTTAAATAATTTTTTATTCTGATATCAGAAACAAGCAGCTTTATCACATGTTCAAGGATTATCATTGACCGGCCTCGTAGCTCAGTCGGTAGAGCATCTGACTGCTGTGCTAGGCATCCCAGGTTCAATAGTGGGGGGGGGGGGATTTTTCTCCGATCAAGATAATTCCCCAGAGTCTGGAAGTATGAATCAAAGTGTGAATGTGTGCATGATCTAATGATTAAAACCTAATGAATACGAGTTAACACCTTCGATATGTTCCAAAGGAGAACGGCCACCAATATGACCATTACAGTTTAAGGCGAGGTATAAATGGAACAAATAAAATAAAAATTATGGGCGCCGGGGTAGCGCGGTGGTTTCGTTCGCGGCTCCCGTTCTAAGGGTCCCAAGTTAGATTCCCGGCTCTGGGGTTGGCGATTTTAAGTCGGCCCTATCCACGCCTTCACCTCTGTCTAGCACACGTGAAGTATCCCCTATGCCCAACGTGGTTCGGAGTCCACGGTAAAAACTGTAGGTCCTCTCACCTCACCGCCATCTTCACTATCACCCTATCATCGGAGGTAATGGACACCGCCCTCTGGGTGCCTCCACCTGAGAAATGGGTCCGGTCATCACTTGGTGGGGTGAGGTTACCCCGAAGGCCAAGGTTGCCATGTGGGGAGTGTTAGTAACTAACTAACTAAATAAAAATTATCATGAGACATGGTTCTTATCTGTTTTAGTTCAATTTGTGTACATTTAATGTACTAAATATTTTATTAATTATAAATTTCATGTTGATAAAAATTACCTTTTGTTGGATTGTGAGTTGAAGTTGAAAAGTGCAAGTGCTGTCTAATGAGTACTATGTTTCAAAATAATTGGTGTTACATCACCAAGGAAATTTGGTAGGCATTTCAATTGGTTGTTCAATGTGTTTTCCTAAAATGGAAAAAAGTGAAATATCGTTCACTGGTTCATTGTTTATTTCTGGATAGGAAGACTTGGAAGGAGATAAAGCAAAATTGGACGCTGTTTATGAGGATCATTCCACAGTCTTTGACAATAGTTAGATTCTTACCGAGAAGTGTTTGAGAACGTCTATGATATCGTTCTCGGGATCGTCGAACGAAAGTTTGTGAAGTGCCAGAGGCCATAGGTGTGTGGGTTGCAATTAATATTTTGTTTCATAAGTTGGACATGAAAAGGTTTTCGGTCCGATGGTTGCCGTGTTTGTTTTACAAGCTTTCAATTTCGAATTTGTTGGGGGCTGTATAAGCGAAATCCGAAGGACTTTTTTTTGTGTCGAGTTGTCACCGTCGAAGAGATATGCATTCATCATTATACTTTGAAACCAAGCAACAATGGAAGATCTGCCCCAAAGAAGTCAAAGCGAATTCGAAGGGTCTTGTTGACTTCTTGCATAGAGAGAAAGGACCACCTGACAATATTACAGTGTGATACTGGCCTAATTCGACCAATAGTTGAAGACACGACCCCATTTGGGCAAATAAAACGTGTCGTTTCAGAACGACAACGCAGCAGCACATTCATCTGATGTCGCTGCCAAACAGGCACCTTGCTGTTTCTGCTTATTTCCAAACATGTAGAAATGGTTCGCGGGAATCTAACCATTTGTTAGATTAGGGTAGATTGGTTTGTGTTCAGGAAGCTGAGTAGTAGCCACAAACATTGAACATAAAACAAGGCAGGGATAATTATATGCAATACAAAACAAACACTCCCCTACAATTACAATTTGATAGTTTCATATGTATTTTGTCAGTTCGTCTCAACATTCTATATTGGTTTGCAATATCAGTTCTGAAATCAAAGGTAAATTGGCAGAGTGTTGTCAGGATAATTTGAAAATCTTGTACACAATAAAATGATTTTGAGTATAGGCGCTCTCTAGAAAAGCACTGAAACTATCAATTGTTCTTTTATGATCATTAGATATTTTGATGCTTTCATACATAGTACGGAAAGTTTAGCGCTGGGATGTGACGCGATTGTATACAAAGAATTTTAGGATCGAGAATATATATTGGCTTCCTGTTTCTTTCGATACTTCGATACTTGCGATACTTATGGCATCGTTATCGAACGATACTTCAGATAATTGCTGGATAGTTTTTCGATACTTCGGTGATGATTCTGTAATTGTTATTTTATTTTAAAACCACATGATATTATTGTCCAAAGTAGAACAGACAAATTGCCAGGAATGTGGTAGCTGTACAGTAACATTATACAAGAAAATAATCGCGTGTCAACTGTCAGTTAACAGTTCACTACATATCTCACCTCCTCTTTCTAGTGCACTGTACATATTTGTGTATTCCACGTACAACAGTTTTCTCTGAAAGACTATTTAGTACAGCAGTACTCAAATGCGACAGAAAAAGAAGTAGACTTAACCACGAAACAGTGAAAATGAACAAAAACTTATAAAAGTGGAGTTTTTGTTTTTAAATGTCTAATGTAGAGTTTAAACATAAGAACACTGATGGTTTTAAGTCTCCCAACATTGTATTTTGTATTGAAAGTGAAGTGTTGTGCGTACATTTACGATGTCTGTTGTGAAGATAGGCTTATCGTTTGCAGAACGTTAGAGAATACTACAAAGGAATAAAGGGAAGAAGCCATTACTCATACAATCGATTGAGTGATTCATACGTAAGGGAGGGGGGAGCTGGGGAAATCAATGGGCTCCTAACCTGGATATGCACCCCCTCCTGCTTCAACTACACATTTGTTTATGTAATATATAATTATTTGTCATCTTTTAAGAAAATTGATGAAAATTTACGCTATAAAACACTGGTTTCGTAAACGTTGTTCACATCTTATTTCCTTAGTAGTCATCGTTACGGTCGTTAGGTGTCCTATTATTTTTGTATGTATTACCAAACTTTGAAAATGAAATCAACTTAAAGACACAATTGACTGGCGGTGTTTCAAAATTCATTGCGCGATTTCTATTTTTTAAAATATATATTTTCTCCTAAATTACTAAATCTTTCGGACCATTTAAACGCTTTAATAATTTAACTTCCGCATTTATTTCATGGTTAAATGATACGGCTACGGCTGATTTATCAGTCTGTTTATACGTAATATTTCTAAAATGTTCTTTCATTCTGGTTTCCAAATTGTGTGGTCCTTCCAATGAAAACCTAGTCACAATCTAAACAATTAAACTGATAAATGCAGATTTTTAGTATCGGTATTTTATATTTTTTTTTAGAAAAAAGTAGCAATTTTTTATATTGTACTTTTTTTGGGTAATCAAAGTTATATCAAAATTGTTGAATATTGATAAATCGGCCGTGCCACATCATTTTTGGTCGTTTAACCATGAAACAAATGGCCCAATACATTTAATGGTGTGGGAGAAAATACTTATTTTAAAGAATTGAAATCGCGTAATGAATTTTGAAATATTGCCAATCGATTCTAAGTTTATTTCGTTTTCAGAGGTTGGTAATAAATAATATGACATCTAGCGGCAGTAACGATGACAACTGAGAAAACAGTGACTAAAGTTGCAAAAGACATTTTTGTGAAACTTGTCCTTTTAATTCTATGGAAATTTCATCAATTTTCTTAAAAAATTATTGACGTTTTTGACAAATATTATATTTTATGTTGTATTTGTAGCTTCACTGCAGCTAGCTTCTGTTTTTGCACATATTAAGAGTTGTTTACTTAATTACTGCGTTTAATGGACAGGTTGTCTGTAACAGATGCGCGGATATTGCTGTTGCCTGGTCTTAATGACTGTCCGGGTGACTTCTACAGTCGTGCCTTTGACTGTGACAGGGTTCGAAGTGGGGACTTAACACTTCGACTAATGAGACGGTACTAAGGGTGTTCGGCAATTGACGAGGTCCTTAGGAACTACAGATTGAAACTAGCCCACGTGTCTGTCACGTTCAAGAGGTCTCGAGCTCGTATCTCGTTGAGAGTGATTTATTTGAGGGTTTTCCTTTATCCTGAAAGATGAATGTCTGATAACTATGTACCCTGGACTCATGTGAACATCATCGTCTGGGCCATTGTTTTAGAGATGTGTTGTGATGGGGTAAAGAGAGACAGACATTACACAAATAAAAATCAGCGGTGACAGGACGCTACCCAGGTGTTTACTTGGTGTAAGTCACAGCAAAACGTGATCTGATTGAAACCCGGCGGAAAGGCTTCCTTCGCAAGGGAAGTAGGTCTACATCACGTAAACGAACCTCAAGTCTGATAAAGAGACCTCTGCTGAGTTAAAGAGGTCCAACTCAATTTCAGTTGTTTCAGCTTCACTGTTCTACTGGCATATTGTTGTCGTTTATTGCAAGAACTTACTCGTCACCCTTAGAAAGGAACCTGATTTTAAAAAGGCACATGTGAATTAAAACAACATAGTTCAATGTCCAACTACAGATATTAAATATCTTTGTTAAAATTCTCAATGACAGTATTCAATTTTAAACATATAGTAATATAATGTAATAAATAAAAACGCTATGTTTCGAAATATGCAGCATTTTCCATTACAAGTCTTGTTACAGCCGCTTGTTTTCAAATTGTTTATTACAATGTGGTTAATGTTGTGAAGTGGTGAAAAGGCTTTTGTATTGAATGTGTGATCTAGTCTTAACGTTTACTAGTGTTTCAAAATATTATCACTGTCAAAGAAAACGAAAGGCGAAAAAACTGACACGAAATATGATCACTAGGATACGATAGATTCTCACCAAGGGTATTCGGCACGGAGGTCCAAACTTGGTCTGTTGTACCTATGTCCCAAGTGGGACATCTCCGGGAGGAAGGATGAGCCCATAGAAGATAGAGGGGCTGAACTGGACAACACTACGGAGGTCCAAACTTGGTCCGTTGTACCTATGTCCCAAGTGGGACATCCCCGGGAGGAAGGATGAGCCCATAGAAGATAGAGGGGCTGAACTGGACTATGGAGGTCCAAACTTGGTCTGTTGTACCTATGTCCCAAGTGGGACATCTCCGGGAGGAAGGATGAACCCATAGAAGATAGAGGGGCTGAACTGGACTACACTACGGAGGTCCAAACTTGGTCCGTTGTACCTATGTCCCAAGTGGGACATCCCCGGGAGGAAGGATGAGCCCATAGAAGATAGAGGGGCTGAACTGGACTATGGAGGTCCAAACTTGGTCTGTTGTACCTATGTCCCAAGTGGGACATCTCCGGGAGGAAGGATGAACCCATAGAAGATAGAGGGGCTGAACTGGACTACACTACGGAGGTCCAAACTTGGTCCGTTGTACCTATGTCCCAAGTGGGACATCTCCGGGAGGAAAGATGAGCCGATAGGAGACAGAGGGACTGGACTAGACTACACTACGGAGGTCCAAACTTGGTCTATTGTACCTATGTCCCAAGTGGGACATCCCCGGGAGGAAAGATGAGCCGATAGGAGACAGAGGGACTGGACTAGACTACACTACGGAGGTCCAAACTTGGTCTATTGTTCCTATGTCCCAAGTGGGACATCCCCGGGAGGAAGGATAAGGCGAGAGGAGACAGAGGGACTGGATTGGACTGCACTACGGAGGTCCAAACTTGGTCTATTGTACCTATGTCCCAAGTGGGACATCCCCGGGAGGAAGGATAAGGCGAGAGGAGACAGAGGGACTGGATTGGACTGCACTACGTAGGTCCAAACTTGGTCTATTGTTCCTATGTCCCAAGTGGGACATCCCCGAGAGGAAGGATAAGGCGAGAGGAGACAGAGGGACTGGACTGGACTACACTACGTAGGTCCAAACTTGGTCTATTGTACCTATGTCCCAAGTGGGACATCCCCGGGAGGAAGGATAAGGCGAGAGGAGACAGAGGGACTGGATTGGACTGCACTACGGAGGTCCAAACTTGGTCTGTTGTACCTATGTCCCCAAGTGGGACATCCCCGGGAGGAAGGATAAGGCGAGAGGAGACAGGGGGACTGGATTGGACTGCACTACGGAGGTCCAAACTTGGTCTGTTGTACCTATGTCCCCAAGTGGGACATCCCCGGGAGGAAGGATAAGGCGAGAGGAGACAGAGGGACTGGATTGGACTGCACTACGGAGGTCCAAACTTGGTCTATTGTACCTATGTCCCCAAGTGGGACATCCCCGGGAGGAAGGATAAGGCGAGAGGAGACAGAGGGACTGGATTGGACTGCACTACGGAGGTCCAAACTTGGTCTGTTGTACCTATGTCCCCAAGTGGGACATCCGCGGGAGGAAAGATGAGCCGATAGGAGACAGAGGGACTGGATTGGACTGCACTACGGAGGTCCAAACTTGGTCTGTTGTACCTATGTCCCCAAGTGGGACATCCGCGGGAGGAAGGATAAGGCGAGAGGAGACACAGGGACTGGATTGGACTGCACTACGGAGGTCCAAACTTGGTCTGTTGTACCTATGTCCCCAAGTGGGACATCCCCGGGAGGAAGGATAAGGCGAGAGGAGACAGGGGGACTGGATTGGACTGCACTACGGAGGTCCAAACTTGGTCTGTTGTACCTATGTCCCCAAGTGGGACATCCCCGGGAGGAAGGATAAGGCGAGAGGAGACAGAGGGACTGGATTGGACTGCACTACGGAGGTCCAAACTTGGTCTATTGTACCTATGTCCCCAAGTGGGACATCCCCGGGAGGAAGGATAAGGCGAGAGGAGACAGAGGGACTGGATTGGACTGCACTACGGAGGTCCAAACTTGGTCTGTTGTACCTATGTCCCCAAGTGGGACATCCGCGGGAGGAAAGATGAGCCGATAGGAGACAGAGGGACTGGATTGGACTGCACTACGGAGGTCCAAACTTGGTCTGTTGTACCTATGTCCCCAAGTGGGACATCCGCGGGAGGAAGGATAAGGCGAGAGGAGACAGAGGGACTGGATTGGACTGCACTACGGAGGTCCAAACTTGGTCTGTTGTACCTATGTCCCCAAGTGGGACATCCCCGGGAGGAAGGATAAGGCGAGAGGAGACAGAGGGACTGGATTGGACTGCACTACGGAGGTCCAAACTTGGTCTGTTGTACCTATGTCCCCAAGTGGGACATCCCCGGGAGGAAGGATAAGGCGAGAGGAGACAGAGGGACTGGATTGGACTGCACTACGGAGGTCCAAACTTGGTCTGTTGTACCTATGTCCCCAAGTGGGACATCCGCGGGAGGAAAGATGAGCCGATAGGAGACAGAGGGACTGGATTGGACTGCACTACGGAGGTCCAAACTTGGTCTGTTGTACCTATGTCCCCAAGTGGGACATCCGCGGGAGGAAGGATAAGGCGAGAGGAGACAGAGGGACTGGATTGGACTGCACTACGGAGGTCCAAACTTGGTCTGTTGTACCTATGTCCCCAAGTGGGACATCCGCGGGAGGAAAGATGAGCCGATAGGAGACAGAGGGACTGGACTGTACTACACTACGGAGGTCCAAACTTGGTCTATTGTACCTATGTTCCAAGTGGGACATCCCCGGGAGGGAGCACGAGGTGACGGCCGTCCCAAGGAGTCGCGGTGGGCAGAGTCCATACACTTTGCCTAGCCCGCCTCGGTAGCGTAGATGGTAGCGTGTCTGCCTTACGTTCAAAAGGTCCCGAGTTCGAATCTCGGTCAGGGTGAGTTACCTGGATAAGGTTTTTTCCGGGGTTTTCCCATATCCTTGAGGACGAATGTTGGGTAACTAAGCTCCATGGACCCTGGACTCATTTGAGCATCATTTTACCAAATTCATTCACCGTCCGATATGACTTAACGTTGGAGTACGTAAATTACAACAACAATACACTTTGCCAATTGGAAACTCCCCGGCAGGGCTGCACAGACAGCATCCCACACAACGTGGTCCTGAAACGGCCCCTCCATACTGTGTTCGGAGACCACCCGCTTTACTTCCCTAATAAAGGAAGCAATTCTAAGGATTTTTATCTCCAATAAAATCATTTTCCCTCCGCTGGGGTTGAACCAGAGGCTAGCATGTTACCCCTAGAACTCTTTCAGCTATTGTTAACAGCGGTACAGCCTTATGTTCGATAGCGAACACCGCTGATGGCTGGTCAGTAGTGTTTGTTTACATCACGTTCCTTTCTAAGGGAATTATACAGCTTAGGCCACTGCCCAGTAAACAAAGACCGTATTTACGGCAGGAGCTCTCACTCGTGCTAAAACACTAAATGACTTTCCCTTTCTGTTCTCGCGTTGGAAACACTTGACAAATACACCAGTTGCTTCTGACGTCAACTTCCTAACATGTTTTAACAGTATAGTAAAAAACTATTTGATATTGATATCCGAACCTATTCTAAGCGCGCATCGTTTATAACTAAATATAAAAGTACACACGCAAACTTTTACGGAACACATACACCTTCTTTTATTTTCGACAAACAAAAGCATTACAGAGTACAAAGATACTGCACTCCTTGCCAAAGTCTTCAAAGATATTTCACTTATAATTTATTAAGTAACGTTTATAATTTATCAAGACTAACGTATTATGCGGCATTATGATATACTTTTAGAAGATTCGACACAAAATTAATTTCTGAACGCACTCTAAAACTATAAATATTTGAGCACAGACAATTGTCAAATATTGGTGAATCCTTGGACACCTTCTTTATAATTTGTGTTTGTGAATTCGTGAATGTCAGTTGAATTGACACAAAATTAACTGAATTCCTTCATGAGTTTGTGAAGTTCGCGGCAACGTTTTTACTTTTCTAAGGAGAAGTCAGTCAAATGTACGACGAGCTACGTCACTTACTGGCCGCACTGATGATCAGCGAGACGCAGTTAGTCGTGTTGGTATGTCAAAGTTACGCTCTAGAGTGTCTGTTCCGGGGGAGTTGTTTTCGTACAAATCAGTTGACACAGTTATAAACCAGGATGGCGTAGTCAACTATCTCACAGAGTTTCTAAATTCATTAGAATTGCCTGGACTCGCACCTCACAATTTAAAATTAAAAGTAGGATCAGTTGTGATCATGCTGCGTAACATTAACCAACCACGACTGTACAGCGGAACGAGACTAACTGCGAAAAAGCTAATGAATAACAACAATCATCAAGGGCAAGTACAAAGGAGAGGTCTTGATCCCGCGTATTCCGATTATTCCATCGGATTTACCTTTTGATTTTAAGCGTCTACAATTTCCCTTGCGTTTGACCTTTGCGATGACCATAAATAAATCGTAACGACAATTGTTAGAAGTTTGCGGAATTAAGTTGGAGTTTCTGTTTCTCTCATGGACAATTATACGTCTCGTGTTCGCGTGACGGAAAACCATCATCCTTATATGTTTATGTTTAATTTCCAAATATTCCTTGTTATTTCTTTAAGTTTTTCAAATATCAAGTCGTTATTCGTTTGTTATCTCTTGTACATACAAAGACATGACTATCACTTATACAATAAGATAATGTGTGTGCCCAGACCACATTGGAGCCACGTTTTGAGCGATGTTTGTAATGGTGCAGCGCGTTGAGGGTGGAACGACCCCTGGTTTTGGTATATCGACCAGGAAGGATGATCCTGGCCGGGCTTGAACTTGCCAGCTCGGTGCTCCGTGCTTGACCCTGAACTTGCAGCGAGGTCACAATTCTACAGGTGTCCTCTGCACGTGGCCCCCCCGAAACGGGTCACTTCCTTTCTTATCGATCCAGAGAAAATGTTTATCAACACAGCTCCCTTTGTCGTCCTTTTTAAAAGTAAAACTGAGACCTTGATATCCAAGTCTGTCAGATAGACCAGCGTATGTGTTATTGGGCTCCACAAAGCAATGTTGTGACAGGAACAAATGAAGACGTGAGATAACACGCTCGGGACAAATTGCTTGAGCTTTGTTTATGTGCGGCGGTAGTCTGATGGCTGGTTATAGACTGCGTATCGCACGAGTATCTCAGTGTCGTATCACAAAGTAGGTGTCTTTAATAATAATTTTCAAACATGGATATTCCGAGGTTTGTAAACTCTCGTTCTGCACGGAGAAAGCCAAAACAATCTGTACTGCGGCATTGGGAAAAAGTGAAGCTGCAGTGGAAAGGATCGTTAAGGAATTTGATAAAGCTAGTGTTTCACATAAACGAGTTACTAATCCAGGATAATATAATCGCAAAAGAAGGAAATTTGAAATGAACGATTTTAAGAAGTGTCTCGTTCGCAAAACTTTTGTAGAGTATTACGAAGTGCAGCAAAGGAGAACATAAGTTTCGATGGTGGACAGAAAACATTCTGGCGAATATTCAAGGAAATGGGATTTAAACTATAAGAATATGTGGCACATTTTAGTGGAACGCCAGGGTAATACTCAACCTCTACTGAACAAACATCTAAACACAAAACTACCGATAGTGAACAAGTTGTCTACTTCAGGTATCGTATTATCACCGTAGAAGCCAGTGTTCTTCCCGAAGGACAGTGCTTTGATGATCGCTGCAGTTATAAAAGAACACGTTTCCGAAGACTGAGAAAGTCATCGTCTCTTCAGACACAAAATATGATGTACTGTACTCCCATGACTTTCTCTACTCTTGCATATACTTATATTATTGTAGTTATAAGGGGATACATTAGACTTTAAGTGATAGTCAAATGTTTTGTAATGTGTTTGTATGTACAAGAGAAAAAAATGAATAACTACTTGCTATTTGACAAAAGTATAAGTGTTGGAAAATTTAAACAAATAACTAGGAATATCTCGGAATTGGTTCACTGAATTAAAAATATATTTGATACCAATTGTGTATTTTAACAAGATGTACCTTTGTTGTATAGTAATATTTTGTGTATCTCTTATACAAAAGTCATTCAGAATAAAGAGAACTTCTGAGTACATTCACAGAAAATTCAAGCTATACATGTTATTTATCCTTAAAGTACGTGACATATTTGGATGATATTGAACCTAAATACCAAGAATGGTTGTCGAGTTATCTGTAAACACATGGACCTTTTCCAAAAATACTTTTTAATAGACTCGAGTCGTTCCAAACATATATTTCCGGTATTGCTCTTTGGTGGAATACAAGATTTTCCTACTTAGTATAAGTATGTCGCAGAGAAAGTAAACATCATAAATATTCCATTCCATGCAATAGAATGAGATATTCACACAACTTGGCAGGTAACGAAACGAAGACATGCTATGCTAAAACCGTAGAATTTTTTTTTTTTTTTTAATGTTCTTCTATAAATTCGCTATATATTTGATGTATATATTGATACAGAAATTTTGGATTATTTGATTAAATGAATACTAATAATAAAATTAAATATGAATATTTTGTGAAGTGTGTTAAGGGGTTGTAAGTTTAGCAATAAATTATGAGTTCATTTTTGCTTGGGGTAAGATAATGACTAGTTTGGTAAGCGACGTTAGTGAAAGGGTGAAAGTATTAGAAGTTGCCAAATTAAGTATGACAAGCTATCTTGGAACTTTTGGAACGTGTAAGGGTTATTTCTCAGAATGTTTTAGGGACTTTAGCAAGGATTGGAGCATCCGCTCGCATCCGCCTCGGTAGCGTGACTGCCTCACGTTCAAGAGGTCCCGAGTTCGAATCTCGGTTAGCGTGAGTTACCCGGATAAGGTTTTTCCGCGGTTTTCCCTTATCCTAGAAGACGAATGTCGGGCAACTCTAAGCTCCATGGATCCCGGACTCATTTGAGCATCACTTGACCCATTTCATTCATCGTCCGATATGACTTAACGCTGGAGGACGTAAATTACAACAAAAAATATGCAGCTCGCAGAAGTTAAAGGCATATGAACGCTGGCCAATGCTCAAACAGAGTGCGTGTATCGGCAGAGCAAAGCTTCTATTTTCCCCGTAATTAAATAACACATTAAAATCTTACCCTGACACAATAGTGGAACAACAAGCACGATTTTCAATTTGTGGGTTTTTCCTGGAGATTGAAATACAAGCACGCTCCCTTTCTCTAAGGATGAAGTTGCTTCACTAAAATTCGTGACACTGTGTGCACTACAAGCTTCCACAGTTAATTGCTGGATTTTTTTTTAAAAAAAATCTATAGTTGCTCTATATTCTGGATTGCAGATTTTTGTAAAAACTTGTTCATATTAAATATGATTTTTCTGCCCTGAGAATGAATCGCTTCACATATGCTGATCGAAAAATCACTTGTCCCAGCTTCGAGGAACATGTTCAGGCACTTTGATCACAAACACTGGAGGAAAGATATGTGTATAATAATAATAATAATAATAATAATAATAATAATAATAATAATAATAATAATAATAATAATAATAATAATAATAATAATAATAATAATAATAATTTACTGTAATATTAATATTTCAGCTCGAGTTCGACACATGACTTAACGGGCCGTTTACATAAACAAAATAACACACCATTATCTAAAAACGAACCGAACATTAACTCAGTGTGTTCCAAACTGCGTTCATATTAGGTGCATATGCTTGAGAAGGTTGTGAGGAAGGAATGTTGTTGTTTTTTCATGCTTATCTGTGTTGAATGGATGGATGGATGTTGGGTAACCATAATGATGTGAAATAAAACATGCATCGCTCGCGTTCTAAGTATCGAAGACATTTTTGTATGAACATTATTGTGATTTACTTCAATTTTCATTGTCGGTTCATTATTGTGATCTACTTCGATTTTCATTGTCGTGTCGCTAATGCGGTTAGTTCAAATTTTCATTGCCGCTTCATTACTGTTTCTATTTCAGCTTTCAGTGTCGCTTCATTATTGTCATCTACTTCAATTTTCATTGTGGCTTCATTACTGTGATCTACTTCTATTTTCATTGTCACTTTGATCTACTACAGTTTTTACAGCTCCATTATTGTGATCTACTTCTATTTTTTGTCGCTTCATTACTTGATCTACTACAGCTTCATTATTGTGATCTACTTCTATTTTCATTGTCGCGTTGCTAATGTGCACTATTTGTATTTTAATTTCTCTAGCAGACATAACCCAAACTATTTCACTCGATGAGGCGTGAGCTACCTAATCTCCTCTGAGAGTGCACTCACGAACACGCGCCGAGTGCATTACGCTTGTACAAAAGAAGAAAGAAACTCCATTTGTATGTAAATGTCAAAGGTGGACCGGCAAATTTAAGTTTTAAGTGATTTTTAAATGACGTGCAACATTGGATTACCTCGTGAGAACGTCGTCCTTTGTCAGGGTAACGACGTTACTCGCTCGATAATCAGGTTACCTCACGCTGTTCCTGCATTTGATAAATTTCGATGTGCTAAATCCTGCAGACGATGTAAGCTCAAGTCTACAATTTTGTAAAGTAATGATAGGAAATGTATAAAATAATTACACGTGTAATAAATCTGATGTTTGTCATTAGCGACTTTCGTACTAAGGAAAAACAAGCGATACACAAAACAGAGACAGCAGAAGTTCGCTACCGACTAGTTTGTAGTACAGTAGAAATGTGTCGATCGGTGATGTACACGTTTTTCCGTCATTAACTCGTTTCCAGTTGATAGTTGTTTGTGCAGACAGATTCGCCTGCTTGAGACTCTATTGTGTAGCGATAAGAGGGACTTTGGCTTACATTTAATTTGCTTCCCCTCTTGGTGCTACTGCTGCTGCAGTAATTGGTCAGTGTGCAACTGGGGAAGGAAAGGAAAAAGCTTTTGATATGTAAATGTGTCACGGGAGGGAAACAAGCCCTCCAGCACGGTCCAGCTCAGGCGTGGCTGTCCTTACTACTCATATCACTTTCTCTACTTACAAGGGAACACACTACACTTTAAGCGATAGTCAAATGTTTTGTCATGTCTTTGTATGTACAAGAGATAAAACATGAATAACGACTTAATATTTGACAAAAGTATAAGTACTGGAAAATTTAAACAAATAACAAGAAATATCCCGGAAAAGGTTAACTCTACACAAAAATATATTTGACATAAATTGGATATTTTAACAATATATACATTTTTGTGTAGTAATGTTTTGTCTATCTCTTTCAGTTTACCACGTAATACGTTTTTGGATTGAAGTTTAAGTATATTTTTCTTTGCAATGATCACACTAGTAGAATAAGGCATTTCCTTCAAGATTTGGACAATTTTCATGAATCCAAACTTTGAGTATACAACATTAATCCAGTCTTCACTGAACTGTTCTCCACATTTGGACTAATTTCAGTGCTGTCTTCACAATTTTCAACTTCATTACAGGTCTTTAGTTTTCGTTGTTTATTCTTTTCTCTTTCTTCCAAACATGTTCACTTTTTCCACAAGTTGTGGCTTTATATGGATCTGAAGTTAATACTCCACTCTGACCCGGACACCTCTTTTGAATGTTGAATTTTGCATTTCTATTGCAGGGGAGTGGTGACATTCTGTGAATAACTGTTTCTTAACTTTATTTACAGATAACACTGTTGCATTCTCTCCAATTTCTTTACTTTTTATCCATTTTCAAAGGACAGACTTATTACTAGAGAGATGGGCCTAATAGTTCCTCAGTAATCCAATAACTAAGGGCATACAAGATTCATATATATTTTTGTTGTTTTAATTTAGTTCTCGTTGTTAGTGTTTCCATTAAAATTTTTTTACTCAGATCAGGTTTTGTCTGTTCGAAACCAACCGCCAATTTACTGTCCGAACCCATCTGAAAAACATGTAAGAAGAAAACAGGGTCCTAAATTTTGGATGTTTGAATTAAAGTTAGCTCAATTTCACAATTTAGGCAATACGAGATAATGTATCTCTCATGCTATTCAACTGAATCCATATTTAGTTGAAGTGTTGATGATTTTGTTTGCAGGAGTGTATGAGTTTGTGCCTTTGGAGGAAGGAGAGGGACAGCGACTGCAGATAAATGCACAGAACTGCATTCACTGCAAGACATGCGACATCAAGGACCCCAGTCAGAACATCAACTGGGTAGTGCCAGAAGGAGGTGGCGGACCAGCTTACAACGGCATGTAGTTGGACAATGGAAACATAATACTCATAGCAATGAGCTTTTTCAAATGATTGATGTAGTATGTGAAAATATTTTCTGCAACATCAACAGACAAATGGAGAAGGAAAGGATTTTGATACACAGCTGTTAAAAGTGAATATCTCTTAAATTTAAAAACAAATGGTCATAATTGCAAGTCTTATTAGAGCAACAGGATTTTGAATTGGAATATGCTTAACGTATTTCTATGAGGCACAAAGGTGCATCCTTTAAATTGTGAATGAACCATTATACTTTTCTATTATATTTTGTTCTCCTCGGTAAGTGAAGCAACATTTATAAAAATATAACAGTAGTAAGTAAACAAATAACCATGTAATTACTTTAAAAGCAGCCTCTGACTTTTGGTAATTCTTTTGTAAATGTTTTCTATAACTGCTTTAAATTTTATATTCTCTTTTGATGTAAACGTGTATTATTAAATACCCAAAACGCATTATTTTGGGTGAAGAAGGAGACCATTTGATAGGTTCAGCACATTTGAGATTCCAAAAGGCTTGTCTTTTTCACTACGTCCCAGAGTTCATGAGCTGTACTCTTCAGCTGTATCAGCTGAACAAAATTATTTTGGGCAACAAAATATAAGATAAATATCAAATGTTATTTTGTTTATTGAGTACTAAAGGGTATCTGGTGTTAACCCTGAACTGTAATTAGGGCAGCCCTTCACTACATGTAACATGATACACTTCGGATGTCCGCAGCTCTAATCTCTATGTTTTTTTATAAAAAGAAAACTGTGATAGTTCCATATAAAACTGTGATTTTGGCTCTTCCCTGTGGCACATACAAGGTCCTGTAGGGATACCACAATTTGGAAGATCTCTTTCTCTAGTAAACTTTGGAAGTTTACAAGTTTAATTTTTTTCTGTTCATTTAAGAGATATTCATATGTATATCTGAAGGTATTAATGTTAATTTTGCATCTTTGTTTCAATATGAAACAGATTATGAATCTTATTTTTAAAAATGCAAGTAATAATGTGATTTCCTACCTTCATTTGTCCTCAGCTGCCACTGTTGATAACGCCTGATCTGGAACATACAAAAATTAATCATTATAACACTATGTGTGTCAAGTTTCAATAAGTATTTTTGAATGATTGCATGTAAAATGACTTCAGATCATATATTAGAGTCAATCTCAGACTGAGACAGGACACAATAATGTAATCCTAAAATGTCAAACATATCCACAAATTATCTTTTGGATGTTTGTTGACAGTTTATGTCTTCTAAATATGAAGAGGCTTATGGTTTTGGAGTGAGCTGATATTAATAGATTAGAATTAGTAAAGAGTGTAACGTGTGGAGCTTGCAAAGCAACCCTTACTTCTCCCCCTTTCATACTGTACAGTGTTGGTGAGTCAACCACCAACTCAACAAGTCCGCAGTCACTTTGTTATAAGTGATGTCAGTCATTTAACAGTTTTATGAGCACAGTTTTTGGTGTTTAACACATTTTAGAGAACTCTTTCGAGGACATCTGTCAAGTGTTTTCTTTTTTGGTTTAGCAATCCTTAAACTTATTAACAAGAATCTGAAATGCATATTCCAAGATAAGTGTACATGATTACTATTTTACATAAATATTGTTTAAATAAACTTTCATCTTTTGGATGTATGATTAAAGAAACTCTAGCCTTCACAATTGGATACTTAACAGTACAAAGGTGCTAAGTGCAAAATTCATGAAAAATGTGACCTGTGAACAGGGCTAGGTACATTGAGATTTTCAAATGGTTAGAAATGCCACTACTAGATCGTAATAGTGCAAGTTTCCATATGATTTCATAAGAATTGTGCAATATGTTGTTTAATTGTTTGTGGTCCTCTTTATATGCCATGGTAAGGTATGCATAGACTGTCAGTCTCTCCCGTTTTGTGAATTATTGCTTTTTAAATTGTAAGGTATGTGTATAAATTTTACTTAGTATGTCATATAAACTAAGTATTATATATGTACAAGTTATCTTTAAACCATTTTGTATATTGAAACTGTGGCAAACAAGATAATCTTATCAAAAAACTGAACATTTCTGAAGCTGTCTGCACCACATACAGACGATCAGATGTAGAAAGTGTATCACTAAAAGAATGTTACACGGAGGTAGAAAGGGTCGTAAGGTGAAAATCCTCAAAAACAGGAAACATGCAAGAAACATTCACTGCTAATTTAAAATGTCATTCCTCAATAATCTCAATTACAGATGGAAAAAAAAAAAAAGAATTTAAAGGAGTAAGGATAAAAAATATTTTATGCAGATCTGTGGTGCATGACTGAGGAAATAACTGGACTGCACTTTGCCCTTTTCATAAAAGTCTATGTGTCAATTGCTTTCAGCTGTGTCATGAAACTGGTAATAATGTATGGTAAGAAAATGTCATTTACAGTCAATTGGAAAGCTGCTGTTCCTCATTTTTCTAATATTATTTTTCCATTTCTTGATAATGCAAAATTGTTTAATTGGAGGTTCAATCTTTATTTGTGCTCTGTCATGCTGTGATTCGGTTAATATTATGATCTATGATCAATGGAAACATAATTTTAATATATTTGTTTTCTTGGAGGATTATTGCATTATTTGAAGTTGACGCACACAGTGTTGTAATGTTGAACCATTTGCTCAAGGCAGCAACATCGTTAATTCATTTTATATGTTATTGTAAATATATTTGTTACACTTTAAACCTGAGCATGATAGTTGCTCTCTCAGTTCTTGTAAGACTGCAAACATGACTCAAGTGAACAGATTTTTGTCACAAAAATGTCCCAAGTTGCATACAAAGAATAACAAACATTCACAAGGAACCATTTTCGAGATAAGGATAGAAATGCATTGCAAAATATAAGTTTAAGGAGTGTAAATAATACGAGGCCATGTACAGACTCTGTGGAATGTAGTATTGGGCTACCCCAGAAACTCTTGAAACTGTTTTGTTTTACGGTTGTAAAGAAAGTATATAAATCAGCTCAATGCAATCTTAGACGCCACTTATGTTAGCAAAATCTCAAGTTAATGCATTTTAGACCACCTTTGTACATCTGTAAAAATCACAAGCAAAATCAGCTTTATTACATCTGTTAATTCAGAACATAGATAAAAATAACTTGCAAAATGTTTTGTAATGCTTCAAACAAGTAATTGTGAAAAAATAAGTGTAAGAAAAGGAACTAGGGTTTGTTTTGTAAGAATGTTTTACAAACTTGCTTTCTTCTCAATTTTCATGAAAAATATATACAATTTTATTATTCTAGTTATAATGGTTGTACAATAAGTAATGTCTAATAATTCTTTAATTAGAAAATGTTTATTCTACAAACAGAGTCTATACATATGAAAGAATGCTGGTTTTCATTCAGGACCTTTCTCCAGTGAGACCAAGGACATTACTTACTGAACGACCCTCGTATAAAAGTGAGAGTCTATGTAAATAGCAGCTGGACTGTCTCTCTGTTTATCCCCATTTAGTAATTTGAACACTGATGTCTTGTACATAATTAAATATTGCAGTTAATTGCTCTGCTGTCTCAGAATAACATGTATCATTTTTTATTTTTTAAGTTATTTTTAAGCGAGTATACACTTATGTACAACTTGTATGTTTGTATCAGGAGTTGTTACCTAAACAATTGATATGTCTAAGGATTGGAAATTATTCTGGTCAAAGAAAAGCACCCTTGCAAGAGACAGGAGTCAAACCTGACCACTTGTTTCTTTTTTGTTACAAAATATTTGATGGATTTATGTTAATCACTTTCTATATTATGCATTTTGAGTAAAAAATGTAGGCTGCTTCATGAAAAATAATTAAGGAAAATCTTAAGCTAATTGATGTGAAAACTTTTCACTCTTTTTGTAGATATTTTTCAGCATTTAAATAAAAATGCACTTAAAGTGTAGTTGTAAGAGAAATGTGTTACGCTAACCATGGTTTATAAAGTCTTCAAAACATATTCTAGCTCAGTAAAATATAAATATAGTACCTTATTTCTCACTGGTGGCCGGTCAGCGGGCAGTTAGTGCTGAAGCAAAAGGCACGTTGCTGCCGTGTTGAATATAGCACATAGGTTTATCATGCAAATTACAATTTCAATAATTACATAACTTTGTCACAGAAGCTGTTGGAAATTATGTTCTTGTGCTGCCATGCATGTCTTGCACCTCTTCCGATATTATGCATAGATGCAATTAATTAGGGTCTTCAGCAAAGGACTATGGCCAGCACGATCCCCACACCTTGGGGTATGTAATTTTTTCTTCTTTTCACCCACTTCTGGGTACGTTGAGTCAATCATTTCCCTATGTGTTGTTCGTTTCTTAGTTCCCAGTATTTCTTCATTCCATCTAATCTTCTTTACCTTTCTTCTGCCAAGATAATGGGTTTGCATTTGTCTTTGAACCTTGTATTTTCGTTTTTAGTTATTACTTTTGCTGTCCTTGCAAGTAATGAATTTTCTGTGATTTTTAATTCTGCTAAGTCTTTTGCAGTTTCTTTAAACCAGTTAGGTTTTGTTTTATGGTTACAAAAGAAATCAAAGACTTGTTTAGTTAATCTGCTAGAGTTCATTCTGTGGAGATGACCATAAAAATGTATCCTCCTTTTTCACATATTATCTGAGAGTTTTTCAATTTTCTTGTAGAGTGTTTCATTCTTGATATATATTAATCTTATTATCTTGAAATTTTGATCCTATGATCTTTCTTAATATTTTCCGTTCTTTTAATTTGAGCTTTTCTATTTGACCCTTGAAGTGTTTCTGATGCGTACAGTGAGTGCTTCTGCTTTAATCAATGTTATATAGTGATTTCTTGTTATGCGTATCTTTTGTTATGTAATTTTTATTTATGGGGGAACTTACAAAATGTAGTATCAGAATAACCCGCTTAGTTGGAAAACTGAAAGACAATATTTTGGTGATAGCATGCCTTCTGTTGCAGCCCTAATCACCAGTGAAAAGTAAAACACTGCATAAAATGTTATAAAGATATAACACCAAGTTATATCCAAAATTAAAATATTCATATAATTTGCATGATTGTAAATAATTTTTTAAAGTGTTTTTTGTATGCTTCAATTTTATCAACTATGTTGATGTCATAAAAAAAGAAAGGGAGCTCAATATTTATGAAGATTGTATTTGAAGCTGTTATTGTTGATAATTACTGTCAACATTACATTGTTGCTATGTCAGGGATGACACTTTGCAAGAACACTCTGTGAGTTTCTGGTAAAGGTAAATGGAGAGGGACATACAAACCCTTTCCATTCACTTTTGACTTCTGTGACATGAAGTGTAAAGTCACCACTAGGAAAAGGAAAAAAGTTTAACTGAGTCACTTTTGTTAATATATAATCAGACAGCAGTGCAGTTTGTAATGCAAGTTTTAGATAAAAACTTATATTTTTTATAAAACTATTCTATATTTGCCTATTACTTAGATATTTTGCTGTAACTGTGAGCATAATGCTAAAATATATGTATACAAACTGAAATAAACATATTTTGTTAAGTTTTTTTGTTGAACATCATTGAGCCGTTCATCCTATCCTATCTTATTCATCTTTTTAACAATGAAACTGTGATATAGAATCTTTGGGTGGAATGCAATAGGTACTCTTACAAGTAATGTCTTTTTTTTTTGTGTGTGTTTTGGAAAATTTATTGAGTTTCTTTGGTTTGGCATAGCTAGTGTATTGCGAGCATATATCGGTCTTCAGTTGTCATTTGGGAAATCATCTTGGAGAAAAATCGCCACCCCCAGCCGGAAATCGAACCCGGGACCCCTAGCACGGCAGGCAGGTGCTCTTCCGGTTGAGCTACGGGGCCAGCCGTTTCAAATAATTGTTTTTCTTAAATAAACGACATCTATGTAGAAATATTGACGACCACGCGGGAGGTACTATCCACCAACGCAGCGTAAGTCTCTGAAAGGAATGTGCCACCCTTACTAAGTGGGACAAGGACGCATGCTACACAAAGAGCAAATCCGTCCCATTCACTCTGTACACAAAACCGAGAAGATTTATTCACAAAAGTAGAAGCCGTCAGAATGTTTTTGAATGGTCTGTAACTGTACTGACATGGCGTGTCAAACTACCGAAGGAGGGTGTACCCCTCTAATCCCCCTGCGTCTCAGGCCCCGGAGACTTTCTTTCCTGTGGCATACTGTACACATTATCTAATAAGATATTGATTCTTTGGGGAGGGAGCACAATGTGTTTAGTTTTTCGATTGGATACAATCATACGGAGGGACTCGGCACAGAGGTCTATTGTACCTATACGTCCTAGTGGGACATCCCCGGGAGGAAGGACGAGGTGAGGGAGGCTGTCTAAAGGAGTGACGACAGTGTACCAGTTGGAAACTCCGCGGCAGGCCAGACCGGTCTTAGACACCGGAGGAAGTGCTTACCAAGAGCATATCATTCTGTCATACAACACCGAGACACCTCCGACACTTCCACCTTGAAAGAGACTACCAGATGAGAGATGGAGGGACAGGAAATTCGGGGAATGTAATTAACCTACCCAGCTCGACATATATTCAGGGTAAGGAAAAAACCTCCGAGTAAAAACTGTTAAACAGATAATTTACTGCGAATTCGGATAACAGACAGAGTGACATCACGGACTGAGTGGAAATTGTTAAACAGAGAATCGAGCGTCATATGTCGAACGATGGTGTGTATTATCCAAGGCCCTGGGTCGAAGCTTGTGTACACAGTTATTATTTACTGTCTATCCGCTTGCGCTGAGGGATAGAGTGTGCTACCGAACATGTCAGTCATTTTTCTCTATTACTTGTTACAGCAACTGTCTGTTTAACAATAGTTATAACAAAAATTGCATTTCACCAATTGTTGTCTTAACACTCGTGTTAAACTAATAAGCCGTATTTGTGTTAACAATTGTAGAATTGTCAAGATGGCGGCCGTGATGTATTTAGACGTGATAGAGAACGTCCTATGAGGAGCTATCAGACTGTCGAAACAAGTTGAGGTTACAACATGCTTCAAGTATTAACTTTGTGATTTTATAATTCACTGTCAACCTCCCGTCTTCAAACGTTCAAGTCCTTCTTCGTACCTCGTTTTAAATTTATGTAATACTGACGAAGTTACTTCGTGCTTCTGGTTGTGACATTTGCAGTCAAATTAAACTCATTTCTAATTTTTTCCCACGTCACATCTTTCTCTTTCACATTTACCGCATCCGTCCACAGTATCCTTATATTTATTTACTAATTCAACTAACAATTCTTTCTCCATTGATTAGAAATTTGTCCCTCGGCTTGTCTTCTGATTTTGTTCGCCAACCATTTTATCAACTGCATGTAAACAAAAATAAAAACAAAAGCGCATTGTAGTACGTTCAGAAAATAATACGATCCATCCACAACCTGCTGTATCTGTATCATCTCTCAGCTTTAACGAAAAAAGTTCTTGAAATGCAAGAATTTTAACAGTTTTGTTAACGCTGCAACAATTTTTATGTTACATTTGTTAACGTCGATTTTAACATCTGTTGGTGAAATCGGGCATAAGTGATAGTCAAATGTTTTGTCATGTCTTTGTACGCCCAAGAGATAAAAAGTGAATAACGACTTGATATTTGACAGAAGTATAAACATTGTAAAACTTAATCAAATAACAAGGAATGTCTCGGAAATGGTTAACTCTACACAAAAATATATTTGATATAAATTGTATGTTTTAACAATATGTACATTTTGTGTACTAATACACAGTTATACAACACTACTCAGAATGAAGAGCACTTCTGAGGACATTCACAGAAAATTCAAGATCTACATTTCACTTGTCATATAAGTGACTTTTCTCTTTCGTTTATGGTACACATAGATAAACACAAATCGTTTTCTAAAAGTAATTATTTTAGATTGAGGAAGTATCAAAGCAAGTTGATGGAGTTGTACCAGTGTTGCAGCAAGCGACATAGTAACAGGTACTACATGCTCTGTGTAATCAGAACAGGGCTATTGTACTCTCGAAAACAATGGTTCGTATCCCGACTCTCCCTTGTTTGTTTACCAACAGACGCACTTCTTTGTTTACTGCAATATCTTTTCGTTTCTCTCCCCTTCAAATTCGCTGACTTATTAAAACGATCTGTCTGGTTCAGGACGTGGTGTTAACCTGGTCGACAGTGGCTCTCCGACTAGGTCGAGTTTTGCCCTGTTCCCGCTGGAGGTGAGTCTGAGGGACGTTGTCTCCTTTACCACAATCTTGAGAAAGGGAGAAGTACATAGACGTGAGGAATAAAGAGAAGGTATTACACGGGTGAGAGCAGTTAAAAGGTTTAAGGAAGGGTATTTCACAAAATTACTGTGTCATATGTGGTGGAAATGACAACTTAGAACTTAGAGGGACCCTGACAGCCGCCTCATTCTTCCTCCTGGGATGATAGATCTATTCTAGTATCAGGCGCCAAATCCAAGCAACAGATAAAATAAATGCAGCTTGAGGTCATACCCACGTGCTGGACCACACAACTGTACTATAAAAAATAACATATTCCTTTGTGTTGTCATCTTTGTTTTAAATTCCATGAATATTTAAATTTGCTACGTTCCTCGCTTCATGTTTATTCATCAGAAAAATCTGAGTTGTGTCCGACACGAACCTGAGGCGAAACAGCCCGTCATTTGTTTATTTTCACTTTAATTCCACATCCCGCTCTCACAACACCAAACCTTATGTCTACTTCATATTTCACTTATCTCAATAATTCGTTTTAAAAAAAATTAAATAGCGTTATTGTTTCTTAAAATATTCTTCTTTTACGTCAGTAACAATTGAAAGGTAATAAAAGACAAGTTGAAAAGTTTCTTGGCTGCTGCAATTGACAATGCTTAATACTTCAGGGCATTCATCAACTCAGTTATACTCTGGTAATTTGAAGTTCTACTGAGATCATCTCGTTATATTATAGGTTGGGGTGGGAGACCTTGAACGCACCTCGTACATCGGATACAAAAGTATTAACGTAACTTTGTTAAAGGAACACTGAATTTTGGCATCTTGTGGCTAGCTACAACAAAGATACTGAAATAAAAACAAAATTAGAACGCACTCATTATTGCTTTTTAAAATAAACAAAATCAGTACGCTTTCTGTTATCTCTACATTCATTTGCGCGGCCGCACTCATTGTTGCAAAGGAAACAACTGAATGAAAATAGACTGCGTTGTCTGCAACTTTAAGAGAATAATATACTTTCATTGTAACAGACTAGATGTACCTGAATGAAATGTTTAATAATCAATAAATAATTGATATGATGAAATAAAGGCGACAAAAAGGTAATATTCGTACAGAGTTACTTTCAACATGAAAATAAACTTGACACATTTAAAAAGACATGTCTCTGATGCAGCCTTAGACAAAAGAGTGAGCAGCTACCAGACTGTTGTCGTTTTGAAAATAAATGCAACGTTATTACAAAATTGTCTTAATATTGGTAGAACAGTACTGTTATCTGTCCACAGTTCTGTGTCGTCAAACTAAGCTAGCCTTAGTTAAATATTTTACATATGTCCAACAAAACGCAGGTAACGCTTAGCGATTCAGCTACAGACCTGGATACTTGCTGTGGTAAAGCTTCCACACAATGGAACTGCGAGGTCATTGTGACGCAACCCCCAAACGTAAGCCGTGGCTCAATAGCGCGATAAACTTCCTTTTGTTCGCTATCGAACTGTCCAGCTTTGTTTAGTATGTAGATTTATTATTAGAAGAGGTTAGTCTGCTATCAACGCTCGCAATTTCCAGGAGATTCACGATATCGTACTATAGAAAAACGTAGGTCAATTTATATCTAATATACCTATGCGATAGTTTTGTTACTGAAAAGTAGGACTTCTACTATTAGACGTGAATAATCTCTACAAAGAGTCGAATTATCTCTACCAGAGTCAACATAGCAGGTCAAACAGAAGAATAACGTTTAGGAACGCCTACTCTAAGTGTCAAAAACATTTGACTATCGATTATCTTGTAGGTATAGTCCGATGTTCAAAATTTCTTTAGTTACCTGAAAAACAAGAAACTGTAAATAGTTTTAACATTTTTAATTGCACCCTTGCCTAAATAAAGATATACACAAACACCACACTCGCAGAAAAAATGATTTTTTTTCTTCAATCATATACGGGTCAGTTTGGAAATAAAAATATTATTTATTAACTACTTCAACATATTACCAAATAGACTGAAGTCAGCGATAGACAGAAATACTTTTAAAAAAAGAGTTCAAAATGTATTTAACCCATTGTTTTTATAATGAAGATGAGTTTCTTATCCTTAATGAAAATTAATCACATTTTAAACATAGTTGAGGTTTTGACATAATATTATGCACAGATTTACATTATCAATATTTAGGTTAATTTTATAAACTTGTATTTTGTTATCACGTGACTGATGTGGTCTGAAGAACAATTGTCTATGTGTATAGTGTTATTTTATATTGTAAATTATTTTGTATTATAAACTGACGTGGTCTATGTAAAACTGTTTTTGTGTATACTATAGGACTGAAAATATAAACATAAACATATAAACATAAGTATTCTTTGTTATAAATTGCAGATGACTTTTGTGGCAGAAAACTTGGATAGCTTCTCGAATTTCTTCATATATAAACCTCTCATTTGACATACAGTTTATCATTTGTTATTTTTGCATCACCATAGTTACTATTCTTCGGTATTCAAAGCCTCCAGTATTATCTTACATCTAGTAAATACATCGATTCCAAATCTTTTGTAAAGCAAATTTTC
This sequence comes from Mantis religiosa, assembly GCA_030765055.1. Taxonomy (NCBI): domain Eukaryota; kingdom Metazoa; phylum Arthropoda; class Insecta; order Mantodea; family Mantidae; genus Mantis; species Mantis religiosa. The sequence continues at coordinate 776,615 of CM060960.1, forward strand.
ATATTTTTATAATTCATAATTCAATTTGATTTCTTCATAGGTAACGAGCTAGCGAGGTTTGATGTTTTATCAGGCTCTCGGACGTTACATGCTTTCACTCGCTAATAAACAGTGACTTACTTCATAAGTCCCTAAATAACCATTAATGTTATACTTTTGCCAAATTGCAAGTCGTTATTCAGTTTTTATCTCCTGGGCATACAAAGAGCGAGCACGTCTTTAAAACATTTGACAATCACTAGCTTGAACCCGATTGTCATTTGATTACAAATGAGCGTGGTTGGGAATCAAACAAGTTTCTCCCGGCAGATGGCGCTGTACAATTAATCGGGTTACACCACGTCCAGGGCTGAGTCATCCATCCCCTCGCAGTAGCAGCACAAAGAACTTCCACACGGCTTCCTCCCGATATCAAATTGTATCGAGGAAATAAAATGCGGCATCATGCACTAGTCCTTTGTGTGAACGATGATGACACACGTGTCGTCCCTCTCATCACTTACAAAAGGCTCGATTGCTCGACTCTCCGTGGAATAAAAACTTCCATACTTCGTTTTGTATAAATAAAAGTTTTTGGTGTCACGTGTTGCTGAACTGTCACCTTGATCTCTTTGTATTTACAAATATTTAATAAATGGAACTTGTTCGAATTACTTTTACGTTTATTTTAAACAATAATTTTCTCACGGCTGTCGATCACACTATCAAAGCACAAATTTGGTAACATCTAGAACCTCGCATCTTTTGTGTAAATGTTCGTATTCCCTGTTGCTTAAATATATTCCAGTTTCTTTCCTGCTTCCCAGTATAGCTCCGTTAGTCATACAGAGAGCCATACAGTGGGACATAAGATCTTTGTTTATTATGAAGTTCTCGTCTCAGTAAATTACACAATTTGGGGAGTTACGACCTTTATGAAGGTATTGCAGACAAAAAATCTTGTGAGTAATCTGAACACATAGCTACGACGGTGGTCTGAAAAGTTTGCGACCTAATAAATATATAAAAGACATTTTTTCAGAATTTTTTTTTTTCAACATAGTCTCCTTGTAACTCTACACACTTCTCTCAGCGCTGTTCCCATCTCTGTAACCCGTCCAAATAGTACTCGGCGTTTTTCAACATAGTCTCCTTGTAACTCTACACACTTCTCTCAACGCTGTTCCCATCTCTGTAACCCGTCCAAAAAGTACTCGACGTTTTTCAACATAGTCTCCTTGTAACTCTACACACTTCTCCCAGCGCTGTTCCCATCTCTGTAACATGTCCAAATAGTACTCGACGTTTTTCAACATAGTCTCCTTGTAGCTTTACACACTTCTCTCAGCGCTGTTCCCATCTCTGTAACCCGTCCAAAGAGTACTCGGCGTTTTTCAACATAGTCTCTTTGTAACTCTACACACTTCTCTCAGCGCTGTTCCCATCTCTGTAACATGTCCAAATAGTACTCGACGTTTTTCAACATGGTCTCCTTGTAACTCTACACACTTCTCTCAGCGATGTTCCCATCTCTGTAACATGTCCAAATAGTACTCGACGTTTTTCAACATGGTCTCCTTGTAACTCTACACACTTCTCTCAGCGCTGTTCCCATCTCTGTAACACGTCCAAATAGTACTCGACGTTTTTCAACATAGTCTCCTTGTAACTCTACACACTTCTCTCAGCGCTGTTCCCATCTCTGTAACACGTCCAAATAGTACTCGACGTTTTTCAACATAGTCTCCTTGTAACTCTACACACTTCTCTCAGCGCTGTTCCCATCTCTGTAACACGTCCAAATAGTACTCGACGTTTTTCAACATGGTCTCCTTGTAACTCTACACACTTCTCTCAGCGCTGTTCCCATCTCTGTAACACCTCCAAAGAGTACTCGGCGTTTTTCAACATAGTCTCCTTGTAACTCTACACACTTCTCTCAGCGATGCTCACATCTCTGTAACCCGTCTAAATAGTACTCGGCGTTTTTCAACATAGTCTCCTTGTAACTCTACACACTTCTCCCAGCGATATTCCCATCTCTGTAACCCGTCCAAACAGTACTCGACGTTTTTCAACATGGTCTCCTTGTAACTCTACACACTTCTCCCAGCGAATGTCTCATCTCTGTAACACGTCCAAATAGTACACGACGTTTTTCAACATAGTCTCCTTGTAACTCTACACACTTCTCCCAGCGCTGTTCCCATCTCTGTAACACGTCCAAATAGTACTCGGCGTTTTTTAACATAGTCTCCTTGTAACCCTACACACTTCTCTCAGCGATGTTCTCATCTCTGTAACACGTCCAAATAGTACTCGACGTTTTTCAACATAGTCGCCTTGTAGCTCCACGCACTTCTCCCAGCAATGCTCTCATCTCTGTAACCCGTCCAAATAGTACTCGGCGTTTTTCAACATATTCTCCTTGTAACTCTACACACTTCTCTCAGCGATGTTCTCATCTCTGTAACACGTCCAAATAGTACTCGACGTTTTTCAACATAGGCTCCTTGTAACTCTACACACTTCTCTCAGCGATGTTCCCATCTCTGTAACCCGTCCAAATAGTACTCGGTGTTTTTTAACATAGTCTGCTTGTAACTCTACACACTTCTCTCAGCGATGTTCCCATCTCTGTAACCCGTCCAAATAGTACTCGGTGTCTTTTAACATAGTCTCCTTGTAACTCTACGCACTTCTCCCAGCGATGTTCTCATCTCTGTAACACGTCCACATAGTACTCGGCGTTTTTCAACAGTCTCCTTGAAACTCTACACACTCCTCCCAGCGATGTTCTCATCTCTGTAACCCGTCCAAATAGTACTCGGCGTTTTTCAACATACTGTCCTTCTAACTCAACACACTTCTCTCAGCGCTGTTCCCATCTCTGTAACCCGTCCAAACAGTACTCGACGTTTTTCAACATGGTCTCCTTGTAACTCTACACACTTCTCCCAGCGAATGTCTCATCTCTGTAACACGTCCAAATAGTACACGACGTTTTTCAACATAGTCTCCTTGTAACTCTACACACTTCTCCCAGCGCCGTTCCCATCTCTGTAACACGTCCAAATAGTACTCGGCGTTTTTTAACATAGTCTCCTTGTAACCCTACACACTTCTCTCAGCGATGTTCTCATCTCTGTAACACGTCCAAATAGTACTCGACGTTTTTCAACATAGTCGCCTTGTAGCTCCACGCACTTCTCCCAGTGATGTTCTCATCTCTGTAACACGTCCAAATAGTACTCGGCGTTTTTCAACATAGTCTCCTTGTAACTCTACGCACTTCTCTCAATGATACTCCCATCTCTGTAACCCGTCCAAATAGTACTCGACGTTTTTCAACATAGTCTCCATGTAACTCTACACACTTCTCTCAGCGATGCTCCCATCTCTGTAACATGTCCAAATAGTACTCGGCGTTTTTAACACAGTCTCCTTGTAACTGTACACACTTCTCCCAGCGATGTTCTCATCTCTGTAACACGTCCAAATAGTACTCGGCGTTTTTTAACATAGTCTCCTTGTAACTCTACACGCTTCTCTCAGCGATGTTCTCATCTCTGTAACCCGTCCAAATAGTACTCGGTGTTTTTTAACATAGTCTCCTTGTAACTCTACACACTTCTCTCAGCGATGTTCCCATCTCTGTAACCCGTCCATATAGTACTCGGTGTCTTTTAACATAGTCTCCTTGTAACTCTACGCACTTCTCCCAGCGATGTTCTCATCTCTGTAACACGTCCACATAGTACTCGGCGTTTTTCAACAGTCTCCTTGAAACTCTACACACTCCTCCCAGCGATGTTCTCATCTCTGTAACCCGTCCAAATAGTACTCGGCGTTTTTCAACATACTCTCCTTCTAACTCTACACACTTCTCTCAGCGATGTTCCCATCTCTGTAACCCGTCCAAATAGTACTCGGCGTTTTTCAACATGGTCTCCTTGTAACTCTACACACTTCTCCCAGCGAATGTCTCATCTCTGTAACACGTCCAAATAGTACACGACGTTTTTCAATATAGTCTGCTTGTAACTCTACACACTTCTCCCAGCGCTGTTCCCATCTCTGTAACACGTCCAAATAGTACTCGACGTTTTTCAACATAGTCTCCTTGTAACTCTACACACTTCTCCCAGCGATGTTCTCATCTCTGTAACACGTCCAAATAGTACTCGGCGTTTTTCAACATAGTCTCCTTGTAACTCTACGCGCTTCTCTCAATGATACTCCCATCTCTGTAACCCGTCCAAATAGTACTCGACGTTTTTCAACATAGTCTTCTTGTAACTCTACACACTTCTTCAGCGATGCTCCCATCTCTGTAACCTGTCCAAATAGTACTCGGCGTTTTTAACACAGTCTCCTTGTAACTGTACACACTTCTCCCAGCGATGTTCTCATCTCTGTAACACGTCCAAATAGTACTAGTCGTTTTTCAACATAGTCTCCTTGTAACTCTACACACTTCTCTCAGCGATGTTCTCATCTCTGTAACACGTCCAAATAGTACTCGACGTTTTTCAACATAGTCGCCTTGTAGCTCTACACACTTCTCCCAGCGATGCTCTCATCTCAGTAACCCGTCCAAATAGTACTCGGCGTTTTTTAACATAGTCTCCTTGTAACTCTACACACTTCTCTCAGCGATGTTCTCATCTCTGTAACCCGTCCAAATAGTACTCGGCGTTTTTCAACATAGTCTCCTTGTAACTCTACACACTTCTCCCAGCGATATTCCCAACTCTGTAACACGTCCAAGTAGTACTCGGCGTTTTTCAACATAGTCTCCCTGTAGCTCTACACACTTCTCCCAGCGATGTTCTCATCTCTGTAACCCGTCCAAATAGTACTTGGCGTTTTTCAACAGTCTCCTTGTAACTCTACACACTCCTCCCAGCGATGTTCTCATCTCTGTAACCCGTCCAAATAGTACTCGGCGTTTTTCAACATAGTCTCCTTCTAACTCTACACACTTCTCTCAGCGCTGTTCCCATCTCTGTAACCCGTCCAAACAGTTCTCGACGTTTTTCAGCATGGTCTCCTTGTAACTCTACACACTTCTCCCAGCGAATGTCTCATCTCTGTAACACGTCCAAATAGTACTCGACGTTTTTCAACATAGTCTCCTTGTAGCTGTACACACTTCTCCCAGCGCTGTTCCCATCTCTGTAACCCGTCAAATAGTACTCGACGTTTTTCAACATAGTCTCCTTGTAACTCTACACGCTTCTCCCAGCGATGTTCTCATCTCTGTAACACGTCCAAATAGTACACGACGTTTTTCAACATAGTCTCCTTCTAACTCTACACACTTCTCTCAGCGCTGTTCCCATCTCTGTAACCCGTCCAAACAGTACTCGACGTTTTTCAACATAGTCTCCTTGTAACTCTACACACTTCTCCCAGCGAATGTCTCATCTCTGTAACACGTCCAAATAGTACTCGACGTTTTTCAACATAGTCTCCTTGTAGCTGTACACACTTATCCCAGCGCTGTTCCCATCTCTGTAACCCGTCAAATAGTACTCGACGTTTTTCAACATAGTCTCCTTGTAACTCTACACGCTTCTCCCAGCGATGTTCTCATCTCTGTAACACGTCCAATAGTACTCAACATAGTCTCCTTGTAACTCTACGCACTTCTCTCAGCGCTGTTCCCATCTCTGTAACCCGTCCAAATAGTACTCTTCGTTTTTCAACATAGTCTCCTTGTAACTCTACACACTTCTCTCAGCGATGCTCCCATCTCTGTAACATGTCCAAATAGTACTCGGCGTTTTTAACACAGTCTCCTTGTAACTCTACGCACTTCTGCCAGCGCTGTTCCCATCTCTGTAACCCGTCCAAATAGTACTCGACGTTTTTCAACATAGTCTTCTTGTAACTGTACACACTTCTCCCAGCGCTGTTACCATCTCTGTAACCCGTCCAAATAGTACTCGGCGTTTTTCAACATAGTCCCCTTGAAACTCTACACACTTCTCCCAGCGATGTTCCCATCTCTGTAACCCGTCCAAATAGTACTAGTCGTTTTTCAACATAGTCTTCTTGTAACTCTACACACTTCTCCCAGTCATGTTCCCATCTCTGTAACCCGTCCAAATAGTACTCGACGTTTTTCAACATAGTCTCCTTGTAACTCTACACACTTCTCCCAGCGATGTTCTCATCTCTGTAACACGTCCAATTAGTACTCGTCGTTTTTCAACATAGTCTTCTTGTAACTCTACACACTTCTCCCAGCGATGTTCCCATCTCTTGTAACCCGTCCAAATAGTACTCGACGTTTTTCAGCATAGTCTTTTTGTAACTCTACACACTTCTCCCAGTCATGTTCCCATCTCTGTAACCCGTCCAAATAGTACTCGTCGTTTTTCAACATAGTCTTCTTGTAACTCTACACACTTCTCCCAGCGATGTTCCCATCTCTGTAACCCGTCCAAATAGTACTCGACGTTTTTCAACATAGTCTTCTTGTAACTCTACACACTTCTCCCAGTCATGTTCCCATCTCTGTAACCCGTCCAAATAGTACTCGACGTTTTTCAACATAGTCTCCTTGTAACTCTACACACTTCTCCCAGCGATGTTCTCATCTCTGTAACACGTACAAATAGTACTCGGCGTTTTTTAACATAGTCTCCTTGTAACTCTACACACTTCTCTCAGCGATGTCCTCATCTCTGTAACACGTCCAAATAGTACTCGACGTTTTTCAACATAGTCGCCTTGTAGCTCTACGCACTTCTCCCAGCAATGCTCTCATCTCTGTAACCCGTCCAAATAGTACTCGGCGTTTTTTAACATAGTCTCCTTGTAACTCTACACACTTCTCTCAGCGATGTTCCCATCTCTGTAACCCGTCTAAATAGTACTCGGTGTTTTTTAACATAGTCTCCTTGTAATTCTACACACTTCTCTCAGCGATGTTCCCATCTCTGTAACCCGTCCAAATAGTACCCGGTGTCTTTTAACATAGTCTCCTTGTAACTCTACACACTTCTCCCAGCGCTGTTCTCATCTCTGTAACCCGTCCACATAGTACTCGGCGTTTTTTAACATAGTCTCCTTGTAACTCTACACACTTCTCCCAGCGATGTTCTCATCTCTGTAACCCGTCCACATAGTACTCGGCGTTTTTTAACAGAATCTCCTTGTGACTCTACACACTTCTCTCAGCGATGTTCCCATCTCTGTAACCCGTCCAAATAGTACTCGGCGTTTTTTAACATAGTCTCCTTGTAACTCTACACACTTCTCCCAGCGATGTTCTCATCTCTGTAACCCGTCCAAATAGTACTCGGCGTTTTCCTCTGCAAAATAATAGTTCACGAAGGTGATTGCCTCTTCATTTGACAAAAATCTCTGTCCTCCGAGCGCAATTTTGAGATGAGGGAACAAAAAGAAGTCGCTTGGGGCTAGATCTGGTGAGCCAAGCAGTTCAAACTGTGATTCGTGGAATTTCTTCATAGCAACCGCTGAGGTGTGAGACGGTGCGTTGTCTTGGTGAAACAGGATTTTATTTTTCCGCAAGTTCTACCTTCACCTTTTCAAGTAATGATGCGTAGTATGCTCCTGTAATGGTTTCTCCTATTTGAAGATAATCAATTAAAATAACTCCATGACTATCTCAAAAAACAGTCGTCATCACTTTCCCAGCCTAAAAAACAGCTTTTCTGGAGCAAGTTCCCCCTTTACAGTCAACCGTTTGACTGTATTTTGCTTCGGGGGTATAATGGTGTATCCAAGTTTCATCTACAGTAATTAATCGGCGCCAAAACTCGGATTTATTCCGCCTAAACTGACCAACAGAGCGTTGGAAATGTTCATTCGAACATGTTTTTGGTCTAACGTGAGCAAACGCGGCACCCAACGCGCGGACAGCTTTCTCATGTCTAAATGTTGATTTAATATGTGACAAACACGTTCTTTTGACATGTTCAAAGCATCTGCCATCTCTCACTTAATTCGGCGGTCGTTTAGCACCATTTGGTGGACTTTGGCAATGTTTTCGTCGGTAGTCGCCGAACGTTCATCGTCTCCCAAGCTCTTACGGCCACGTTTAAATTCAGCTGCCGAAAATGTCGCTGTGGTTCACTGTTACATAACTGAGCGTTCAAAATGACTCAAACTTTGGTGAGTAACTGTCAACAGATGAACAACGAAATTCACTAACTTTTAGTTACATCTTCATATTGAGGTCGGAAACACTTCAGAGCACCCTCGTATGATGTAACTGGTATGACGAGTCTTTCAGGCTTTTGATTTGGATTTTGGTAGTTCCTGAAATTCATTAGCTTTCGGTATGAAGCCTTGTTGACTTTTAAGGCTTCTCTGTCCCTTTTTGTTTAGATATTTTGCTAATAATTGTCTTAAGACAGTCTTATTAATTTTTCATATTTAGTTAAAGCTTGTTTATTAATCTGATGGATTATATTGGAGGGTTTTCAGTAACCATCTGCACCGCCGTTATGCGAGCAGATTTAACAACTGTTATCAATCGTAAACAGTTTATTTAAATTGTTTCTAATTTACTGAGACTTTTTAATTGCATGTAATCAGCTTTTGCTACCATACAGTAAATGTCGGAGGGGCATTTCCAACTCTGAAGTCTTTGTAGTTGACGACACCCTCTCGAGAGGAAGGATGAAATAAGTTGGCTGCACCCAAGGGATTTTTATCCAAGGTATAAACTTATTTATTACATTTATACCTTATTGTCACGATCCCATTGTTGCGACCAGATAGTGCAGCGCGCAGATAAAAGGGCTAGCCGAAACAGATAAGGATAGATAACTGGAAGGTTCTAGTGCTGTGTTGGTGTTTTAGGGGATCCGTCCCTTTCAGCTGCCGTGGTGCAGGCGCTGCGGACCCTTAGCGCTCGTGGTACCTCTGACGTTACTAGAGGAACCGCGGGCCGAACTGCCGAGCCCCTCCTGTCGGGGAGTTGTTCGGATTGGGTTGGACTCGAGGGGGCATTGTGTTCCCGACACCCACGGGGAATTGGGTACCTCCGGCCAGGATACGGCCGCCCTGAGGGGGCAGAGGGTTGCCTAATAAGTCCCGGTTTCTAGTCTACAGAGCTAGTAGAAGGTGTGCTATATCACCAGGCGGCCCCACAGAGGTTATTCAGTAGTCTTCCCTGCGGGGTTCACGCGCGTAAGTGGCGTATCCACTTCCATCCCGTCTTGACATTGTTGTCAACGGGGGGCTTTTTAAGAAATCAGATACTGCCCTATGGAAAGAGCCCCGGAGTTATCTATCGCTCCCGGATTGAAGGAGGTCAGGGTCTTCGGACGTACGGGTCCAAGACTGATTGGGTAAAACCTCTGCATATAACTGTCTTGGTTTTTTTTTACAGAAAATACCGGTAATTTCTGGAACATTGGGCCGGTCTATAAAAGATACCGTGGCTAGTTCAACAAGACAGTCGTAATCGTAACTGATTCGTGTGCCTGCAGCTGTGTTTTGAAAGTGAAGTCTTTGTCTGTGCAGAAGTGAGAAAGATCGTATTTGTCTATGTTACGTAAGTCTGCTACTGCAAGGGTTGACCAAAGTATGTTTATACGAAAATAAAGAACATTTTGAATTTCTGCAAACTGGACTTTTAATTTTAGAGCCCACAAGGTCACATTATTTATTGAAAAAGTATTGATTCCATAATACTTTAATATACTAAAATTTTATTTTAATGTATATTTCAACAAAATATTCTCCAGTATAGGAAAGGTTGTCAAAAATGAAGTAACATTTTATAAAATACCATGTTGGAAAGCTATCTGAACAAGGTTTTTATAGGGACAAAAGTTATGGCGCCATTCGAAGAAGCAATTTTTTTATTTGCACTACGCTGTGATAGCCCACTTGTTTCCAAGTTGGGACGTAATTTGAAATAAATCGTACGTAGCTGGATGTGAAGACTTGTACATCTCGATGGTGTAATCAATCTACGAAATGGTCTTTTCAATTCCCCAGCCAGTGCCTGAAGATTCTTCCCTCAAGTCGTACGCTCGCATGATGTCCTTTCCTAAATCAAGTTAACTTTCCTAAAACACTCCTTTTTGTTATATTCTGAATTTAATTACTGATCTTTTACAATTTTGGTATAACACAAGTTAAATTAAAATCTCTCAAATACAATTACTTTCTCAAATAACTCGCTGCAATTCACAAACGTCCATCTTTTACGATGATCAAACTTTTTGTGCTCGCGTTCTTCAATGAACATTATTGATTTTTCTCTCCATAGCAACCGCACGATTGTTTATATTCACGTCACTCGAAGCAACCTGTATACACATTTTGTTATATTTACAATTCATTTCATAAACATAATGTAAACATTTAAATATTGTAAAATACTTTAGATATATTTAAAAATTAAGTAACCTTAGCAAACAAATGATCAAACATTGATTTTTCGTGGAAAATGTAAAACAAGTGTTAAGAGACTAAAACTTCGCGCTGGCAGTACGACAACAATCACATTACCCGCCCTGAAGACGTCACTCGATCTGGCCCTGTCGAAACTTATTTTTTAACTCAAAAATAGCCAACCAATAGATAAGGAGATACAGTGCAATTTACTTGTCTTACGAGTGTCTACCCAGGACTCAGAACCTGCCTACCGCTAACAAGACAGTGGTCTATGATAGACTCTATGCAGAAGAAGCTGCGTATGTGGACAAAAGTGGGTCACACTGGCCACCCTAGGAAACAATATACGTGATGAAATTCCACCCAACTTCACTACCAGTAGCGGGGTTCACACTGTATCGCCCACATAGCGAAACATTCTCCACTATACCCGCGTGTAATCAAGGATTAGTTAAATTACAGAAAGTGTTCAAATGTAGTCATAACATGAAGAACAAATGGTCTTAGGGCAATTTCATATAACATCCTCCAACGTTAAGTCATTTCAGACGACGAATGATATGATGTTGAAATAAGTACAGGGTACATAGAGCTTAGGGTTACCGGACATTCATCTTTCAGGATAAGAGAAAACCTCCAACGTTAAGTCATTTCAGACGAGGAATGAAATGATGTTCAAATAAGTACAGGGTGCATAGAGCTTAGAGTTACCAGACATTCATCTTTCAGGATAAGAGAAAACCTCCAACGTTAAGTCATATCGGACGATGAATGAAATGATGTTCAAATGAGTACAGAGTACATAGAGCTTAGAGTTACCAGACATTCATCTTTCAGGATAAGAGAAAACCTCCAACGTTAAGTCATATCGGACGATGAATGAAATGATGTTCAAATAAGTACAGGGTACATAGAGCTTAGAGTTACCAGACATTCATCTTTCAGGATAAGAGAAAACCTCCAACGTTAAGTCATATCGGACGATGAATGAAATGATGTTCAAATGAGTACAGAGTACATAGAGCTTAGAGTTACCAGACATTCATCTTTCAGGATAAGAGAAAACCTCCAACCTTAAGTCATTTCAGACGAGGAATGAAATGATGTTCAAATAAGTACAGGATACATAGAGCTTAGAGTTACCAGACATTCATCTTTCAGGATAAGAGAAACCTCCAACGTTAAGTCATTTCAGACGAGGAATGAAATGTTGCTCAAATGAGTACAGGGTACATAGAGCTTAGAGTTACCAGACATTCATCTTTCAGGGTAAGAGAAAACCTCCAACGTTAAGTCATTTCAGACGAGGAATGAAATGATGTTCAAATAAGTACAGGGTACATAGAGCTTAGAGTTACCTGGCATTCATCTTTCAGGATAAGAGAAAACCTCCAACGTTAAGTCATTTCAGACGAGGAATGAAATGATGTTCAAATAAGTACAGGGTACATAGAGCTTAGAGTTACCAGACATTCATCTTTCAGGATAAGAGAAAACCTCCAACGTTAAGTCATTTCAGACGAGGAATGAAATGATGTTCAAATGAGTACAGGGTACATAGAGCTTAGAGTTACCAGACATTCATCTTTCAGGATAAGAGAAAACCTCCAACGTTAAGTCATTTCAGACGAGGAATGAAATGTTGCTCAAATGAGTACAGGGTACATAGAGCTTAGAGTTACCAGACATTCATCTTTCAGGATAAGAGAAAACCTCCAACGTTAAGTCATTTCAGACGACGAATGATATGATGTTGAAATAAGTACAGGGTACATAGAGCTTAGGGTTACCGGACATTCATCTTTCAGGATAAGAGAAAACCTCCAACGTTAAGTCATTTCAGACGAGGAATGAAATGATGTTCAAATAAGTACAGGGTGCATAGAGCTTAGAGTTACCAGACATTCATCTTTCAGGATAAGAGAAAACCTCCAACGTTAAGTCATATCGGACGATGAATGAAATGATGTTCAAATGAGTACAGAGTACATAGAGCTTAGAGTTACCAGACATTCATCTTTCAGGATAAGAGAAAACCTCCAACGTTAAGTCATATCGGACGATGAATGAAATGATGTTCAAATAAGTACAGGGTACATAGAGCTTAGAGTTACCAGACATTCATCTTTCAGGATAAGAGAAAACCTCCAACGTTAAGTCATATCGGACGATGAATGAAATGATGTTCAAATGAGTACAGAGTACATAGAGCTTAGAGTTACCAGACATTCATCTTTCAGGATAAGAGAAAACCTCCAACCTTAAGTCATTTCAGACGAGGAATGAAATGATGTTCAAATAAGTACAGGATACATAGAGCTTAGAGTTACCAGACATTCATCTTTCAGGATAAGAGAAACCTCCAACGTTAAGTCATTTCAGACGAGGAATGAAATGTTGCTCAAATGAGTACAGGGTACATAGAGCTTAGAGTTACCAGACATTCATCTTTCAGGGTAAGAGAAAACCTCCAACGTTAAGTCATTTCAGACGAGGAATGAAATGATGTTCAAATAAGTACAGGGTACATAGAGCTTAGAGTTACCTGGCATTCATCTTTCAGGATAAGAGAAAACCTCCAACGTTAAGTCATTTCAGACGAGGAATGAAATGATGTTCAAATAAGTACAGGGTACATAGAGCTTAGAGTTACCAGACATTCATCTTTCAGGATAAGAGAAAACCTCCAACGTTAAGTCATTTCAGACGAGGAATGAAATGATGTTCAAATGAGTACAGGGTACATAGAGCTTAGAGTTACCAGACATTCATCTTTCAGGATAAGAGAAAACCTCCAACGTTAAGTCATTTCAGACGAGGAATGAAATGTTGCTCAAATGAGTACAGGGTACATAGAGCTTAGAGTTACCAGACATTCATCTTTCAGGATAAGAGAAAACCTCCAACGTTAAGTCATTTCAGACGATGAATGAAATGATGTTCAAATGAGTACAGGGTACACAGAGCTTAGAGTTACCAGACATTCATCTTTCAGGATAAGAGAAAACCTCCAACGTTAAGTGATATCGGACGATGAATGAAATGATGTTCAAATGAGTACAGGGTACACAGAGCTTAGAGTTACCAGACATTCATCTTTCAGGATAAGAGAAAACCTCCAACGTTAAGTGATATCAGACGATGAATGAAATGTTGCTCAAATGAGTACAGGGTACATAGAGCTTAGAGTTACCAGACATTCATCTTTCAGGATAAGAGAAAACCTCCAACGTTAAGTGATATCGGACGATGAATGAAATGATGTTCAAATGAGTACAGGGTACACAGAGCTTAGAGTTTCCGGACATTCATCTTTCAGGATAAGAGAAAACCTCCAACGTTAAGTCATTTCAGACGAGGAATGAAATGATGTTCAAATAAGTACAGGGTACATAGAGCTTAGAGTTACCAGACATTCATCTTTCAGGATAAGAGAAAACCTCCAACATTAAGTCATATCGGACGATAAATGAAATGATGTTCAAATGAGTACAGGGTACACAGAGCTTAGAGTTTCCGGACATTCATCTTTCAGGATAAGAGAAAACCTCCAACGTTAAGTCATTTCAGACGAGGAATGAAATGATGTTCAAATGAGTACAGGGTACATAGAGCTTAGAGTTACCAGACATTCATCTTTCAGGATAAGAGAAAATCTCCAACCTTAAGTCATTTCAGACGAGGAATGAAATGATGTTCAAATGAGTACAGGGTACACAGAGCTTAGGGTTACCGGACATTCATCTTTTAGGATAAGAGAAAACCTCCAACGTTAAGTCATATCGGACGATGAATGAAATGATGTTCAAATGAGTACAGGTTACACAGAGCTTAGAGTTTCCGGACATTCATCTTTCAGGATAATAGAAAACCTCCAACGTTAAGTCATATCGGACGATGAATGAAATGATGTTCAAATAAGTACAGGGTACATAGAGCTTAGAGTTTCCGGACATTCATCTTTTAGAATAAGGGAAATCCCGAGTTGAGATTCCAACGCGGAAGCTCTTGAACGTGATATTCATTTTTTCTTTATCTCTAGGACATACCGAAACATTTGACTATCACTTAAGTTCTACTGTACTCTCCGGTAATTACAATAAGAACTTGAAGTAGATAGAGCAGTAACTATTTTAAGAATGGTTTGTGTACCACATCAGCTTTTAGCTTTAACGTCAGTTAATGTTATTTATTTGCAGGAACAATTACATACAAAATGTTTGGGTACAGTTTAATTACTGGCCAGTTATTTAATAGCGTGTGTTGATCGTGTGAACTAGGCTCAATGCACTTCCAGCTGCAGCTCCAGCATGAGTCATCGACACGCGACCGGGGCCCTTCTCCCCATGCTGCACACTCACTCAGGCAGCTACCCCCACGTACTTTCCTTTTGTAATAATTGGAAAAGCGTACGCAACCAAAACTAATGGAGCCATCTGCAATATCCCTCATCATCATGACATACCTGACACTCCCATCACTGCCACTACTTCATCTTACTGTACGTACAAGGGAATACTGTAGACTAAGTGATAGTCAAATGTTTTGTCATGTCTTTGTATGTGAAAGAGATAAAAAATGAATAACGACTTGATATTTGACAAAAGTATAAGTATTAGAAAATTTAAACAAATAACAAGGAATATCTCGGAACTGGTTAAACATGTATTTGACATAAATTGTATGTTTTAACAAGATGTACGTGACTGCACTAGAGCGACTCGACGGAAACCAGGAGATCCGTGGTTCAAAACCCGGCCGTGGCATTGAATTTTTCAGTTCACTATAATTGGTTAATATATACATTTGTTGTGTAGTAATATTTTGTCTATCTCTTCCAATTTATCAGTTATACAAAAGTCATTTATAATAAAAAGAACTTCTCAGGACATTCACAGAAAATTTAGATTCAATAACACTGCCATACGGAATAAAACTTTTGTTCGCCGTTTTGCGATCTGAGAGGTGATATTAACTTGAATATGCTATATTGAATGGTGCTTTCTATTTTTCTTCTATCACGCAAGGTTTACTCACAAACCACAGAACAAATTTTTTTTAAAAAAACTTTGTTTTGTGTAAAAATGTGTGCATTATGCATAAAATAAATACAGAATTCACAATTTGCGATCTGAGAGATCATATTAACTTATTTGTATATGCTAAACTGAGTGGTGCTTCCCAATTTTTTGTGTCACTTACGGTTATCTCAAAAATTACAAAAAAAGTTTTGAAAATAATGAAATATATATTGTTCAATACGTAAAAAATGTCGAATTTCATAAAAATGGTAAGTGTTACGCGAAAACTGTTTTCATTTTCGAACTGAGCGTGTCTGCTTCCATATAAGTTGACTGTTTCCATCAAAACCGTTAAAGTATCGCAGGACATTGCAATTTATGCTTATGGAAATATTTTCAACATATGTTAAACAATACTTTTAAATATATATTTATGGAAATGTAACGTAATATAGGCTTCTGCACTTATAAGGTGGTCTAAGGCGGCGGAGGGACGGAAGTTTCTCTGAGTCACGTCATTGGTATTTTACAGACATATGTACCGACCTGGTACAAATATACCTTTAACTAAATAGGATACGGAAGTGGATGCTACACCAGCTGTTATGTCGTCATTAACAATATTCCTGAAATAGATTTCTAGAGAAGCACAGAATCAATAATGGAGACGTGGAAACAAACGCCTACGCTGAGTTTGTATAGACTACCTGCAGCGCACAGCTGTCAGAGAAGTTGTCGCATAGCAACGGCTAATTCCTTTTGTACGAAAGCATTCCTTTGCTTGTCTACTGTAGGTAAGAAAACTGACGTACACGAATGAAGAACGCTGTAGATGCTCTCATATCACACGTTACATGCATAAAGTTACTTTTTACACTCAGAACACGAATTTATTTACAATATTTCACAAATTTCTTTTATCTTCCGATGTGACCTAACAACTTATAGGAATCTTTAGAAATACACAGCAGGTTGGCTTATATAGTTTCGTCTGTGGCCCGGATTCTTTTCCCATGTTTTTTTTTCGAGGTTAATTATATTCCCCGATTTTCCTATCCTTCCATTTAATCTCCATTATCATTTCACATCATCTCCCATCTGCTAATCTCTTTCAGGGTAGAAGTGTCGGCGGATATCTCGGCGTTGCATGGAATGAAGACATGCTCTTTGTAAACGCTACCTGCTATAGTAAGACGGTCCTCGTGCCGGTCTAGTAGGGCGTTTCCGGACCAGAGTAAGATGGGAAGTCACCTGTACTGGCCTGCCGGGATTTTCAACTGCTAAATAGTACGGACCCTGACCTCTACTCTGTCTTGACTACTTAAATACCAAGTTTCGTACTTAACCGACTTTACGTTTTCCATTTATGCTGTTATTAGTAAGACAAATTACAGTTATAGAGTAATATTCAACAAAAATCTTCTTGTGCCTCTTTATTTTTAAAACTACGTCCTCTAGCGTTAACTTACATCATACGATAATGCTCAAATGAGTCCAGGGCGTTCTACAAGGTTCAATACTGGCACCAGCGCTGTCCGATACTCCAGACATGGCTCCAAACTCAATTCTCTTGTATACTGACGACACAGTGTTACTTTACTCTCACTCCGATCTACATTCTGCTGTACAAACCTTACAGCTCTCTCTTGATCGCCTCACTTGGTGCATCTCCCTCAATACAAAGAAAACTGAAGCCAAGATTTTTACTTTACGCCACCTATACGCCTTCTGACCTATCATGTGCCGCGGCTCCCTTCATCTACACCAGTCAAGTACCTTGGACACTCGGCTTACGTGACTGCACCATTACCCTGGCATCTGCTCGTCTTTCACAACTCTCTCCTTTATTTCACAAACACACTTCACTTGGTTTACTCCTGTAAAAATCTCTGGTTCAACCTCTTATTACTTATGCCTGCCAGGTCTGGGGGCGGCCAGTACTTGTCACCTGAGGCGTCTACAGGTCATCCAGAGTCGATTCCTGCGAATCGCCACCAATGCTCCGGAACCAGCAGCTGCATCACGAGCTGGGACTTCTTCCTCTCCAGCATTTCATCCGACAGATTGCTCGACGCTTCTTCTACAATCTACGCCACGTTCCAGAAGCTGTGACGTATAACATCGGCGTCCGAAGTCACCGGCCAATGCAACTGAAGCAACTACTACAGGACCTACTTTACAGTGATGACACTTCCACTTCTGAATGATCTACTGTTCCACATTTGCTTTTCTATTCTTCTTTTCTGTTTTATAAATTCTCACTGTTGAAGTATGTATACCATTTGTATTAGTTCAGTATCACATTTGTTTTGGTTCAGAGGAGGCACACTGTCCTACCTCTACAATGTTATTACTCTATAACTATTTTGTATCTGTTCTCCCAGATCTGCAAAGCATGTATTATTACTGACCGATCTAATATATATAATGAGTTCAGAGTACGTAGAGTTACCCGCCACGCTAAGGAAAAGGTCTTCTTGTACTTAACCGAACAAAAAATGTGCGGTGGTAAATTAATTAAAGATGGGAAAAAGCTGAATGACGGCCGCAGAAGGTTAACCACCTGTGGATGTGCTAATTGCTGTGAGCTTGTTCATTAGAGTGGGCTCTTCAGCTCGCCTCCGTGACATGTCATTGAGTACACGTCACTACTGGACCTTCTATCTCACTGGCTGAGCCAAAAACTGCTTTACACTGGAAGGAGGGAATTTGGCAAGGAGGTCCAAACCTGTCTATTGTACGAATGTCCCAAGTGAGGTACCTCCGGAAGGAAGAATGAGGCAAGCGGAGACAAGAGGGCGGGTGTCTACACTTTACCAGATGTAAACTCCCCGGCAGGCTAGTATAACCGGCATCCCAACCTACTTTAAAAAATATGGGAAAAGAATTCAGATTTATGTGAGCTATGTGACTGTTTACGAGGGCTGTTCAATAAAGAATGATCATACATTTTTTACGGTCATAATTTTTGGCACTAAAATTCAATCTTATTATATTCTGTTAGCTTAACGTGAAACGAATATGCCGTAGTAGTTTCATTGTTGGTGCTCCTGGTTCCCGCCTGTGAGAACCAGGGAAGTTCAGACATGTTCAGTATCGCCTACCGCTGCAATGGAGTTAACACGCGAGGAACAATCCGCGACTTTGAAATTCTGCTTTCGTCTCAACAAATCTTCAGTTGAGGCCTATACAGTGTTACAGGAGGCCTATGGAGAGTCTGTTCTTCCCTACAGCACAGCTCGAAGGTTGTTTAAAATGTTTAAAGACGGGAGACAATCAATTTCAAAGGAAGGTGGATCCGGTACTCCAGTTACAGCTCTTACGGAAGAAAACATCAACACTGCTGCTGCCATTGTGAGAGAGGATCGACGAATTACCTTAAGATCACTTTCTGAAATACTGAACATTTCATTGGGTGCCACCCTCACGTTGGTGACAGAAACATTACACATGAGACGTGTTTGTGCGCGATGGGTTCCAAGACTCTTGATTCCCGAACAAAAGGACATTCGCATGCAGTTAAAGTTGATGTTAGAGGAAGATCCGGAGTTTCTTTCAAACGTAATCACTGCTGATGAAACTTGGCTACATCATTTTGATCCTGAAAGCAAACAGCAAAGCTCAGTGTGGAAATCTCCTTCATCACCAACCACCAAAAAAGCAAAAGTGGTTGCTTCTTTTGGGAAAGTTATGATCATCTCATTCTTTGATATTCATGGAATGGTTTATCAGCATGTTGTATCTGCACACACATCAGTAACTGAACAATACTACAGGGATATTCTGAAAACATTACAAGTCCATATCAGGCGCAAAAGACCACATTTCCGTGAAGCAGGCTGGATGCTGCACCACGATAATGCGTGGCCGCATATTGCCAATGTTGTTGCTGAATATGTTGCAAAAATCAACGTGAAGTACATCCCTCACCCTCCCTACAGTCCGGATTTAGGCCCATGTGAGTTTTTTCTATTCCCTAACTTGAAGAAACGCCTTCGTGGGAGACATTATCCATTATCAGAAGCAGTGGTGAAGGCTGCGGAGGCGATTTTGAAGGATCTGTCAAAATAGTTTCCAGCATGACTTTGAAGACTGGCAGAAACGCTGGGACAAGTGCATCGCATTCAGGAGAGACTATTTTGAGAAGGACCATCAAAATTATGAGGATGAGTAAAAGGTACGCTGTCAAAGAATATTGTGATCATTCTTTATTGAACAGCCCTTGTATTTCTGTGAATACCCAGAATTTATCATCAGGTTCATTGCACGAACTCTTACCAAGATTATTTTTCAGCAAATATTTATATGTGTTCAAAACAAACGCTTGAATTTGCTTAGAAAGAGTTCCCGTTGTAACTTTGTTTTTTGTGGCTTCTCCAGAAACATAACTCGGCCCAACAACACTTTCCAATTTATTCATACTTTTGTCTTCACTTTAATTATTTTCACTTGACTGAAAGTTA
Organism: Mantis religiosa; assembly: GCA_030765055.1. Lineage (NCBI taxonomy): Eukaryota > Metazoa > Arthropoda > Insecta > Mantodea > Mantidae > Mantis > Mantis religiosa. The sequence goes on from CM060960.1 coordinate 796,467, forward strand.
TCTACTACTTCATTTGCATTTGCCACTGCATTTCCCTCCCACGGTCTCCACATCGTGACACACGTAATGAAATAGATCAACTGGAAGTTGGAACTTTGGCAACTGAGACTCCACGTGGAGTAAACATGTGACTGTCATTGCTATTGGTCCTCAACGACAGTGTTCCATTTCTGAAGTGTGGAGATAGATTTATGACGTCATTAGTGGACGGTAGGGTCCGTTTCCTTTGAGAAGCAACTGCACTCGCGTTGACCATTATGTGTTTCAAATGGGAAGGGTTCTGGAGTCCAGCTAATCAGATGCCGTAACACACTCAGCGTTGCCAGCTTGTTATCCCACTCCTTTTATATCTCCCTATCTCTGGCACACTCATACAACGTGCAGGTCTGCTTGGCGCAGACATAAGGATAAGCAAATTAAATTTTGCAAACATTTACAATGATGCAGTTGCCAAAATAAACATTTGAAATATCATTTTCGCAATTTATGTATATTTTAAAATACTATAACTATAATGATAGTTATGAATTACCTGTTTTTCTAATCCAATGGAACTGCCAATGGCTCATCCATATCGCTGTTAATGTCACTTCCGTTAAGAGACAATTCGTCATTGCCACTGTCTTCATCATCTGAGTCTTGCAAATTTATGATTATAGGTTCCAAAATCATGTCACGTGCTATGTATTTGTTAAAATCGTCTTCTTGAAGGTTTTCTGCATGCCTTACGCAGTTTTCCCAGTCCTGTTGTGTTACCTTGTCAATTTCTTCGTGAACAAGTCGTTTAACGTCCATCAGTTTAAAAGTATTATTTCTGTTTGCAATCCCCCTTTTTATTTGAGCCCACACAAACTCAATTGGATTATATTGGCAGTGGTAAGGTGGGAGGCGTATTACCTCGTGTCCCGTTTCAATTGCATGTTGATTTAGCTGATACACTTTTTCTGTGTTTTTAAATGGAAATGCTCTTTTCAATAACTCATTTTTAGTTTCTGTTTACGAAAAAATTTTGAAGAACGTGTACACCTTAGAAATAATGCTTCGAGCCTGACTTCGCAATACCTGCCTTTTTGACTGGCCACTCACTTCACCACAAGAAGCCATTGCACTATTTAACTCTTACTCTACTGTTGTGTAAAGAACAACGGAATGATATTGATCTGAACTCTCCAGAGTAAATGAACATTTCTTATCCAGCATTCATTCATAAACATAAGCACACAGCATTCCTCAGGCTGACAGGAAATGAAGTGTTTGCTCTTTCTCAAATTTAATACCTTGACTTATTCACCGTAATTCTCTTATCGCGTCATGTGAGTAGTTTAAATTTCAGTTCAGAGTAATTAAAAGCATATGAACATACATTCACACCAACCACTTTGAACTGAGATTACGAACCATTCATAAACAAAGATATGTGACCAGACACGTTCTGTCAGGGCAGCAGGAAATTTATTGTTTCCTCTTGCTCGAATTGGATTATTTAAAGTAATTCTTTTATCACGTAATGTCAAACATTTACGTTTCAGTGCTGAGTAATTATAAATATACGTACACGCATACATGCCAAATTCATACAGTGCTTACTTCGCGATTTATTGTTATAATACAGGTAATAGTGATTCATTTATTTGTATTAGAACAACTATTTGAGCTAAAAATATGGGGGTTTCATGGTTATGTTAGCTACATTACTCTCTACCTTCCATATAGATCAGTTTTGGCAAAACCTGAATTTTTGTATTATCGCGAATAGTATTTCATACAGATTGATTAGGTTGGCGCTCCTCATACAGAACTTAGCGGGAATGCAATACGACAACACCTGCTCACCTCGTAGCGCTCAAGGACAAACGCATTCCCATTTGAAACAGATAATAGACAGAGTTTACTGTGGTACGAAAACGGTCCTACCAGAACGGATTCGGAGTCCTGGACGGTCCCGCTGGAGAAGGGAATGTTTACTAGGGGCATATCATCCTGCCATGCAACGCCGAGATATCCCCGAAACTACTACCCTGAAAGAGACAATTAGATACGAGATGATGTGAAATGGAGGAACAGGAAATTCGGGAATGCAATTAACCTACACAGCATTCGTCTAGCGATCCGGGAAACCCCATGGCTCAGGTAGGTCGGCCACGGGAATCGAACCAAGACCTCCCAAAACTGTCTGAGCTATGCTACTTACTAAACTGTTACATGATTTTTTCTTTCAAATATGGCTCCAATAATTTTCTTTACTGCAATTACGGTACAATTTTCAAGCGGCCACCTCAGTTTGTTTTGAGATGTAGCCGCATAATGAAACAGTCCCTACGCAGCCTCTTTTTCCGGACAGTTTACTTACTGGGCAGTCCAACAAGGGCGCCTGTATTTGCCATACAACACCAACGTAAAGAAAGAAAACAAAAGATAGGTACGCAGTTTAAACGAGCCAGGAAGGAAGAAGCAAACAGTCTCAAGTGCTGGGTGAGATTAGCTGCATCATTTATGTGAAGAACCGCCACTTGCTGCACAAAGGAGAAACTGCAAAAGAAAGAATTAAAAACAAAGAGCCAGCTCTAAGGGAAGAAGATCAATTGAGAAACAAAAGAGCAGCGACGCGACGTGAAAAACAAAACAAGAACAGACCTCTCATGGCAAAAATGTGCAATAATGTAGAGCTGGAGAAAGAAAACCTCCACAAGCCTACTTTGTTAACAAAACCACGTGTTTTCTGGATTGATACACTAATAAACATTCTACGTATCATTTTAGTTTCGTGAGTTTTATTGATTATTTATTCGAAAAGGTTTGCATTACCAAAACAAATACACAAAGATTCCCTTTTTGGCATTGCAGTTGATAGAGGATAGGAGGGTATTATGGAACAGTCATGAAATATACGACGTACGTCCAGAAAGTAAATTTTGTTTGGTAATAAAATTAAATTGTGTACAGATACAGAAAAATTATTTATTGCACAAAAGTCTACAACTCTTAAACTACTTTTCCACATAACTGCCGAAATTTTGCAGACATTTGTCATAGCGAGGCACAAGTTTTTGTATACCTTCTTCATCGAAGTTTGCCGTCTGTGTCTTCAACCAGTTCAGCTCTTCGTCATTGTTGAAGTGTTGATGGTCAACGAAAGATTTGAGATGCAAAAACAGATGAAAGTCGCTAGGAGCGAGGTGAGGGCTGGTCAAACACGTCCCAGCCAAAATCCTGTATGATGTTTTTCGTCGCATTTGCAGTATGGTCGTGCGTTGTCGTGAAGAAACACAACACCTTTTGATATCGCAACTTTGCCGATAAATTTCAATTGGTTTCTTTCCTAGCATTCAGAAAACGAATCACATATCTAATTTCACAAGCGGCGGGATTTTCAATCAACAACGACATTGTAAACAAGCACAACAAAGCGTACGTGGCTCACAGCGATCTCACAATGGCGCACGTTTCTTCTCGTTGATAAAGAGCGTCTACCGCGGATGTGTGGAACTGTAATCGCAGTGCTGCAGCGGAGATAAATTGAAACAGAACTTACTTTCTGGACGCCCCTTGTATAAGGCTGTTTGCTGCTGTTATGTTTAAGTGCCATGAAATGGTCAAGAAAGACTCCCAAGATGCACTGCAGTGACAGTTGACGGCTTGTTGTCATTTTACTCGCTACAGAATAAAGTGTTTTGTCATATTCAAAAGTTGTCAAGCATATCAACCATATGACTTGAACATTAAATTCGAGGATCTACTCCCATTAGTCCTGGCCCCGTAGGACCTGAACCCGGGCCTCTCGGGTATATTTACCGTAGGACAGTACCTATTTTATAAACTGCCCCCCCCCGCCTGCACACGGCAGACAGGACGGAAGTGGATACGCCACTTACGCGCCGGTCCTTAATGAACCAGCTACCAAAAACTTTGGTAGGGCCGCCAGTGTGTAGCTCACCAGCTACTAGCTCTGCAGGCTAGTTCCCGGGACTTATGAGGCAACCCTCTACCCCCTCCGGGCGGCCAGTAGCCTGGCTGGGGGTACCCAATTGCCCGTGGGTGGTGAGAACACACTGCCCCCTCGAGTCCAACCCAATCCGAACAGCTCCCAGAGGGAGGGGCTTGAATGTTCGGCCCGAGGTTCTTCTAGAAACGTCAGAGGTACCACGAGTGCTAGGGGTCCGCAGCGCCCGCACTTTGGCAGCTGAAAGGGACGCATCCCTCCCCCTACGGGGATATGACTTGAACATTTATGTTATGAGTAAGGTAGTCTAAAAGTGCTACATTGTGGTTGGTGTTTGGCTTACAGTGCTTTGTCCATTACTTTAAAATTAGCCGTGTCGGCTATTATGGAATACCAAGTATTTCTTAATATCCGACTTAAAAGGACAATGCTCCACATAACCGTACAAAATACACTGAATAGAGATAAAGTTAAAACATGCTTTGAATGCAATATTAGTAGCTAAACAATAAATAATTATTATATAATAACTCATGACGCGAGAGTCCTTAGAGGGCCAAGGCCTACCAACCCTCCTTAGAGGGCCAAGGCCTACCAACCCGACTGCCGGCCTCACGCCCACTTATGTACGGCAGAGGTGGACGATCATCCAACCGATACGGGGAGGAGATGTGGTCAGCATCTCGGCATCCCCCACTCGGAATGTTAGTTTCCGTGACCAGGGCTGCTTACCTAGCGTAAGCTCCTCACTTTCCTCACGATGCTGAGTAGGCACCGGTCCTACACCCAGGACCTAAAATCCCCACCACATGGGTGGGATCGAACCCGGGCCGCTTTCCGTGGCCAGGGACCAAGGCATGCTGCCCTTATCCGCTACGCCACGGTGCAGGACATAAATAATTATTAATTCTATTATTTTATGTCTCCCTTTCTCATCAGGCTTGTGTTAGGAGTCGCTTGGGTAATCTCAGAGCGAGGGAGCCGAAGTATATTGACCTGATAGATGAAATCAGGGTTAATGGGGTTGGTCCAATGCCTGGGATGAAAGAATGATGGAGCAATTATTGGTGGAATGATGGCAGGGGAAACCGGAGTACCCGGAGAAAACACGCCCCAGCGCCGTGCTGTCCACCACAAATATCACTTTACGGTCCCCTCGGATAGAACCCGGACAGCTTCGGTAAAAGTCGGGAGGTGTAATCACTCAGCTACGGCGCAGCCCTGCAACGTAAACAAGTTATTTATTGTATGGAAAGATAGAGTCAAGTTGAAAAATTCAATGCCATACCCCGGATTTGAACCACAGATCTTCTGGTCACTCTAATCCTTGAGCTACTATGGCCAACGTGCCGACATGACATTAAATTCTCAAACTGACTGCTCGTCATTAAGGTAGTTGTTTCATGTGTTTATGAGAACTCCTAAGTTGTTTACCCGGAAATACACGAGTTAGCTGGAGAACTTAATGTCATGTCAGCACGTTGGTCCTAGTAGCTCAATGGTTAGAGCGGCTGGACGGAGACCAAAAGATCCTTGGTTCAAATCCCGACCATGGCATTGAATTTTTCAGTCTGGCTATGTTTCCATACATTAGTCTACACACGGCCAGTGTGAAAGAACAATTAATGTCCAGATTGTTTATTTTCTGGATACATCATAACATACTTGAACTTTCATTCATAGAAATCGAGTGGAATGTCACAGGCAGTTTTGTTTGTAGCCCACTTACGGGAGGCCCGGGTTTGATTCCCGTGGCTGATCTACCTGACCCAGGTTGCCAGACGAATGATGGATAGGTTAATTACATCCCCCGAAATTGCTGACCCTCGATTGCCATTTCATATCATCTCTAGTCTCGTGGTCTCTTTCAGGGTAGAAGTGTCGGCGGGTGTATCGGCGGTGCATGGAAGGATGATATGCTCCTGCTGAACGCATCCTCCTCTGGTAGGATAAGCAAAAACCTTATCCAAATAACTCTGGTGAACCCTTTACCTCTGGAAGACACACTACTACCACTCTAATGCACGATTTCATAGTAAATGTTAAAATCGACGTTAACAAATGCTACAGATTTAACAAAGTGTTAGAATTCTTACATTTGACGAACTTGTTTTCTGAAAATGTTAAACGTGTGTTAACGCAGAGAGACTTGTAAATATTATACATATAGAAGGCTGTGAATGAATTTTATTATCTGAACATACTCTGATGCGCTTTTCTTTTTCTTTTCGTTTACACAGCTGAAAAAATGGCGGGAGAACAAAATGAGAAGAGAAGTCGTACAGCAAATTTGTTATCAATGGAGAAACAATTGTTACAGGTCGACCGCAAACAAATTGCGGTCGGTGTGCACATGCGCGAGGAGAGCCTTCTCCCCTTCTCGCCATCCAAGCATCACGTGACTTCCACCCCTCCCTTCCTGCATGCGACAGAGAGCAAACCACACGAAACGAGTGTATATGAATACTGTTTTGATTTTCAAAGTTACCAGAAAATAATTACCTCAGACATGACCTCACAATAGATCAACAAATGGATAGAATCATAGTTTGTTTAAACCCTGAGCAACAACGCAGTGATTCGGCTGAAAATGCAAAGAGTGAATGTAACAGTGAATGAAAGATGACCGGTGCAGTCCGCGCGATAGAGGAGAGGCAATCTAAAATAACGGTACAGGGGGGAAAACTAGAAATGAAATGAAATGTGTAGTGTTTAACGCCCGCTTTTACTACATACGGCACCGCAGGCGATGACACTGATGATACATGGGATGAACATGGAGCACCGGTGGAATGAGATGGCGGGGGAAACCGGAGATCCCGGAGAAAACCCGCCCCAGTGCCATGTTGTCCACCACAAATATCACTTTGCGGTCGCCTGGGATCGAACCCGGGCCGCCTTGGTGAGAGCCAAGCAGTCTAACCACTGAGCCACGGCGTGGCCTAGGGGAAAGCTAGAGGACTCCAGTGCTGCTAAGCCACGCCTCCAACAGCATTTTGTTCACGGTCTAGTTATACTTGAATTATTAACTAAATATAAGGATATAGTATAAGAGAACGGATGCAAAGAGAAATATGTGACGTAGGAAAAGTTTGGAAATGAGTTTAATTTGACTGCAAATGTCACAACCACAAGTACGAAGTAACTTGGTCAATGTTACGTAAATTTAAAACGAGGTACGAAGAAGGACTTGTACGTTTGAAGACGGGAGGTGGACAGTGAATTATAAAATCACAAAGTTATTAATACTTGAAGCATGTTGTAACCTCAACTTGTTTCAACAGTCTATACCTCCGTCTGATAGCTCCTCATAGGACGTTCTCTATCACGTCTAAATACATCACGGCCGCCATCTTGACAATTCTACAATTGTTAATATGGCTTGTTAGTTTAACAAGAGTGTTAAGCTAACACTTGGTGCAATGCAAATTTTGTTATACCTATTGTTAAATGTTAAATCTTAACATCTGTTGGAGAAATCGGGTATGACGGTTGGGTTTGTGGTACATTCCATGCACGATTTGAGGTTCGGAGTGAGGACATTCGCGTGCTACAGCAGGTAGGCTACAAACACAGACTTCCATCTCCCATTATTATTGCTTTGCCTCAAAGCAACTCGTCCGCCAACCGGAAGTTGAGGATTACTCCGTACGTAAATCATTTTTTCCCGTTTTTACTGCACTCTGTGCTAATAGCACATTATAGCATTGCCTCGACATGACGACACTCCAGCCAAACCAAACCCAACAACAGTTTTAAATGGATAACTTGTATATATATTGTTAAAACAGCTATAAAACAGGCATATTTAATTGTTACTGTTTCTATATTTACTGGTATGAAGTAGACAAGCATTTCACCACTTTAAAGGGTACAATACAGAGATTACTTCTTTGGAAATACACGTTTTGGCCTTCCTCAATATACAGGATGTATATAAATGAATATCGTGGTTTTAACTCTTTATAATATTTATTGCATTAAACTTACAGTTATAAATGATAAGCCAAATGAAAAAGCAACTCAGTTTTACCAATAACTTTATAAATGTTCAATGTGACTACCCTTTGTCACACGGCACACATCAAGTCTATAGCCGAGTTCTTCACAAACATTGATAAGTTTGTATGCAGTAATTGTAGCAACAGCTTCAGTCCGGTTTCTTAATTCAGAGAGGTCAGCTGGTAGCGGAGGCACGTACACATGATCCTTGATGAAGCCCCAAAAGTAAAAATCGCATGGCGTTAGGTCAGGAGAACATGGAGGCCATGCATAGCAAGTCCTGTCATTGGAGCCCTTGCGACCTATCCAGCGCTCGGATACAGTGACGTTCAACCAATCGCGTACTTCGTAAAGCCAGTGAGGTGGCGCACCATCTTGCTGGCTCATTTTCTTCCAACTGAGGGAAGAGCCATTGCTCTAGTGTATCAAGGTAAGAAGTACCAACTACAGTAGGTTCACCAAAAATGAAAGGACCAAAAACTTTTCGCTGTGATACGTCACAAAAAAAAAAACATTCACTTTAGGGGAATCTCGTTGCATTTGTACCATCTCGTTAGGATTTTCTGAGCCACAGATGCGCACATTATGAGTGATAGCACGTTCACTAAGGTGAAAGGTCGATTCATCACTCAAGACAACACAATCCATAAAATCGCCATCGTCAGGAAACAACATATCGTTTGCGAAGTTGGCACGTAATCCGTGGTTTGTAGGCTTTAGAGCCTGTAATAGCTGTAAACGGTAAGCACGTAGCCGTAAGCGTTTTCTTACAACTTTCCAAACAGTCAACACATGAACTTGTAATTCATGACTAGTCTTCCAGACAGATTTCTTTGGGCTACGAGTGAACGACTCTCTCACTCGCTCAACAGTCTCTTCACTTACTTGTGTTGTTCCCTTTACAAAGACAGCCGGTATCTTCAAACTGATGATACCATCTACGGATGTTATTATCACTAGGAGGATCACAACCGAACTTAACGCGGAACTCACGTTACACAGTAACTACAGATTCGGTCTTTGCAAACTGCAAAACACAAAACGCTTTTTGTCTACTAGTCGCCATCTTTGCTACTACCGCTGTCTAGCGGATTGCGGCAGAAACATTGCACGCACATGCGCACTGACAACAAACAAAACTGTTGGAGTTACTTTTTCATTTGACATATCATTTATAACTGTAAGTGTAATGTAATAAATATTATAATAAGTTAAAACCCCGATATTCATTTATAAACATCCTTATAATGAATAGCTTAGTACTGTCCACGATCGCATTATTTCGTTGGAGCCGCGACAAGCCAGCGCCGGGCGCGTGCGAAAGAGATAGATATAGAACTACGGGAGCGCTGGGCCCTTGCCGAGAGAGACACAGAAGCGGGGAGAGATAGAGACAGAGTGATGTGTGGATAATTGTTTCCTTCTCTTGCCGTCGTGAAAGGCCGTGAAACTTCGGCAGCTTTCGAGAAACAATAGCTCGGGTATACATAAGGGGCAAGGTAAAAGAACAGAGAGCTGCTAGTGCAGTTGTAAATGGAGTTGCGAACCCGCCGCGGTAGCGTGTCTGTCTCACGTTCAAGAGGTCCCGAGTTCGAATCTCGGTCAGGGTGAGTTACCTGGATAAGGTTTTTTCCGGGGTTTTCCCTTAGATATCCTAAAAGAGAATGTTGGGTATCTCTAAGGTCTATGGACCCTGGATTCATTTGAGCATCATTTCACCCATTCCGTTCATCGTCCGATATGACTTAACGTCGGAGGACGTAAATTACTAAAGAATGGAGTTGCGAGTTGAGCTGTTAATTGTGTGTGTGCAGCTATTTGAATTGTACCGATAGTACGTTCTTTCGTTTACGTGTGGCGAAGTAGCGAGAGACCTCCAAGACTGCGTTCGTGTAGGTCACGTCAGTTTAAAGCCTGTAAGGGGTGTAAAAAGTGTCTTCTTACTTGTATAAATCTCTGCAAGCAAGACTGTTAATTCTACGAATAACAAAGTCACAGTACTATGAACCCGAACTTCCCACAGAGGTAAAGTCTGTTTAGTTAACTCATGTGCAGTCGGCCGCTGCCTTTGACGAACCCTTATAGTCAACCGTGGCCCTCCTCCTCGCAGTCCTTTCTGCAAGGTTGCCACTTTCTCGGTACGTCATGGGTATCGTACGAGGTTTCGTCCAAATAAATTATCTTATGTCCATTACTGCAAAACTTCCTTAGTTTTGACGATATATATCGCCAAGCTACAATTCTACTGGATTCCATAATAACCCTTAACTTATTCAAAGTGCAGTATTTGAAACCCAGCTCCTTTAGGAGACGGCGCAAAATGAAGTGCCCATAAGGAAAATCACAAATTTCTTGCAAATGTGCAACCAATTCGTCTAAGGTGGGAGCTCTCCCTTTTGCATAGAATCTATAAATTTCTCGACGAATTAAATCGCATGTGAAATTATCTACTTTAGAGAAACGTTTCCTTTTGTTTTCACACTTGATCGGCGTCTTTGGTATTCCTTTCGTCACAGTATTTCTTACTGTATTTCTGTGAATACCCAGAATTTATCATCAGGTTCATTGCATGATCCCTTACCAAGATTATTTTTCAGCAAATATTTATGTGTTCAAAACAAGCGCTTGAATTTGCTTAGAAAGAGCTCCCGTTATAACTTTGTTTTTTGAGGCTTTTCCAGTAATATAACTCGGCCCAGTTCTTCACACTATTGTCATCACTTTGATTATTTTCACTTGACTAAAATTAAACTGCTACTTCAATTGCATTTACCACTGCATTTCCCTCCCACGGTCTCCACATCGTGACACAACGAATTCCTGCACGTAATGAAACAGATCAACTGGAAGTTGGAACTTTGGCAACTGAGACTCCACGTGGAGTAAACATGTGACTGTCATTGCTATTGGTCCTCAACGGTAGTGTTCCATTTCGGAAGTGTGGAGATAGATTTATGACGGTCATTAGTGGGCGGGAAGGTCAGGTCCCTTGAGGTCCCTTTGAGTGGGAACTGCACACCCGTTAACTAAACAGACTTTAATCGCCTCAGCCATGCTGCTCGCTTGTGTAAGTCTTCCTTCCCTTCACAAACGATATACTGTACTACGTACAAAGCTGAAGCCCCACCTTATCTATAACGAGGTGTATAAACAAACATTACCTCATTTTTAAATAAATAAAATGAAACTTTTTTGTGGCAATGTGGTAGACGAGTGAGACCAGATTCTCTTGCGAATATAACACACAGTACATTTAAACTTTTGTCTTGATATTCAGTTATCCGTCAATATTAGTTTTTCGATATGCATCACCAATTTCCAATATATATTAATTTCCCTTGAGTATATTTTCAAAACTACATTTATGTAATTAAAATTAACCTAAAATTAAAGTAAGTTAAAAAATTCGAAACGTTATTTCATATTACGGTAAGCAATTCGCAGTAAACTATTATATTTTTATAGAAGTATACATTCACCTGGTACTGTAGATTACGTAGCATTATAAATACTAGCTAAAGGTATAAAATACTTTAAGGTACTTCCTTAATAAGATTTAACATTAATAGTATTTTAATGTTGTGTTCGACAAATAAGTTTACATATCGGTTCTTCTACCTTTACATCAGTAACGATGTTCAACTGTTTACAGTCTTGTTGATGTTTGAGTTCGTATGTCTTTTGTTGTTACAATAAACATACTATACATTCTTACTTTCAAACTGTAGGATAAACCTGCCACCATCCACTGGGCAATCACGAAGCGTGCAGCGAAGTACTAGAAGCGCCACTTCCCCCAACACTTACGGGAGAAAAACAACAAAATTCGTAACAAACAATATCTTATATGTTTTGGATACATTTTGAGAGTGTATTCGACAACATAAGCTTTGCTGCGCACAATTTGACACATGTTTAGACTCAAGTGACCAGTTCCTCGAGCTCATTCAATACTGTATTTACGCATTCTTCACCTTGAGTACCATGCTTCGTAGGTTTCCGGAAGAAATCGCGACTCTTCGATAGTTAGGAAGCACTGACAGATTTTGTCAAGTGAAGTCTCTGGAAAGATAGAGTCAGATTGAAAAATTCAATGCCATCGCTGGGATTTGAAACACGGATCTTCTGGTCTCCGTCCAGCCGCTCTAACCATTGAGCTACTAAGGCCAACGTGCCGACATGACATTAAATTTTCCAACTAACTCGTGTTTTTACCGGTAAACCACTTAGGAGTTCTCACAAACACATGAGACAACTACCTTAATGACGACTTATTATGCTGTAAGTACTTTAAGGTCCGGGCTTTATAGTAAACCACTAGGAGTTCTCACAAACACATGAGACAACTACCTTAATGACGACTTATTATGCTGTAAGTACTTTAAGGTCCGGGCTTTATAGTAAACCACTTAGGAGTTCTCACAAACACATGAGACAACTACCTTAATGACGACTTACTATGCTGTAAGTACTTTAAGGTCCGGGCTTTATAGTAAACCACTAGGAGTTCTCATAAACACATGAGACAACTACCTTAATGACGACTTACTATGCTGTAAGTACTTTAAGGCTCGGGCTTTATAGTAAACCACTAGGAGTTCTCATAAACACATGAGACAACTACCTTAATGACGACTTACTATGCTGTAAGTACTTTAAGGTCCGGGCTTTATAGTAAACCACTAGGAGTTCTCATAAACACATGAGACAACTACCTTAATGGCGACTTACTATGCTGTAAGTACTTTAAGGTCCGGGCTTTATAGTAAACCACTAGGAGTTCTCATAAACACATGAGACAACTACCTTAATGACGACTTACTATGCTGTAAGTACTTTAAGGTCCGGGCTTTATAGTAAACCACTAGGAGTTCTCATAAACACATGAGACAACTACCTTAATGACGACTTATTATGCTGTAAGTACTTTAAGGTCCGGGCTTTATAGTAAACCACTAGGAGTTCTCATAAACACATGAGACAACTACCTTAATGGCGACTTACTATGCTGTAAGTACTTTAAGGCCCGGCTTTATAGTAAACCACTAGGAGTTCTCATAAACACATGAGACAACTACCTTAATGACGATTTATTATGCTGTAAGTACTTTAAGGTCCGGCTTTATAGTAAACCACTAGGAGTTCTGATAAACACATGAGACAACTACCTTAATGACGACTTACTATGCTTTAAGTACTTTAAGGTCCGGGCTTTATAGTAAACCACTAGGAGTTCTCATAAACACATGAGACAACTACCTTAATGACGACTTACTATGCTGTAAGTACTTTAAGGCTCGGGCTTCATAGTTCGGACCACTATTAGGTATAATTAATGGAAATTAATTGTTCTTTCACACTGGACGTGTGTAGGCTGAAGTATGGAAAGGTAGAGCCAGACTGAAAAATTCAATACCATAGCCGGGATTTGAACCACGGATCTTCTGGTCTCCGTCCAGCTGCTCTAACCATTGAGCTACTATGGCCAACGTACCAACATTATATAAAATTTTCCAACTGACTCGTGTAAAGCCCGGGCCAACTTTAACTGCATGCGAATGTTCTTTTGTTCGGAATCAACAGTCTTGGAACCCATCGCGCACAAACACGTCTCATGTGTAATGTTTGTCACCAACGTTTGTCACCCGTAAGAGCAGTAACTGGAACACCGGGTCAGCCTTCCTTTGAAATTGACTGTCTCCCCTCTTTAAACATTTTAAATCACCTTCGAGCTGTGCTGTAGGGAAGAACTCTCCATAGGCCTCCTGTAACATTGTATAGGCCTCAACTGAAGATTTGTTGACAATTTCAAAGCCGCATATTGTTCCTCGCGCGTTACCTCCATTGCAGTGGAAGGCGATACTGAACATGACTGAACTTGCCTGGTTTTCACAGGCGGGAACCAGGAGTACCAACAATTAAACTACTATTGCGTGTATGTTTCACATTAAGCTAACCTAATATAATAAGATTGGATTTTAGTGCGAAAAATTATGACCGTAAAAATTATGATTATTTTTTATTGAACAGCCCTTTCTCTCTCTCTCTCTCTCTGTCTCTCTCTCTCTCTCTCTCTCTCTCTCTCTGTTTCTCTATCTCTCGGCAAGCGTCCAGCTCCGCGCCCAAGCACCGGCCCCGGCCCACCGCAGAACATTGCCTCAGCAACACTACGCCAGTCACACTAGCGACATCTGGAACAACGTACGTAGATAACTGAAAGATGACCCAGGACCGTTTCTTCCACTCCATGAAGTCTCATCTCTCCACATTTGGAGGATGAAATTACGCGCCAAATTACACCTCACGGTAGCGCCCTATGGTTTATGGTGTCGTGAATTCAGGCAGCTTCGGCACCCTACGGGCACCTAGATTCAAAAACTGTTGGCTATCAAAATTGATCGTCTTACCGAAATAATTACATTTAAAATCGAACACCCAGCGGCCACTACCCTTAGTCCACCCCTGTTCATCACACGAACAAACTAATTCACAATCCAGGCACAACCTACCAACAGCTGCACCGAAAACAACTAGAATATAACAAGCAAAACTGTTCAAGAAAGGCTTTCCAACCTAAAACTGACAAGCTGTACATCAGAGAAAATAGTCCAAAGTAAGGAACGAGATGATGATATGTATATAAGGGCACTCAACTGCAGCGGTTATCTCCACCCTTTAAAACATTATTCATGGCAAAAGCCAGAAACTGTATACAGGTTGCCCGCCTCGGTAGCGTGGTGGTAGCGTGTCTGCCTCACGTTCAAGAGGTCCCGAGTTCGAATCTTGGTCAGGGTGAGTTATCTGGATAAGGGTTTTACCGGGGTTTTCCCTTATCCAGAAAGACGAATGTCAGGTAACTCTAAGCTCCATTGACCCTGGACTCATTTGAGCATCATTTCACCTAAGTCATTCATCTTCCGATATGACTTAACGTTGGTGGACGTAAATTACAAAAAAATGTATACAAGTTAAATAAACTTACAAAAAATACATGTACATAACAAAAAAATAAAAAAAATATGAAATGCAAATTGCAAAATAAATTCTTTTCACTAAATTCTAAAGTCATCCGCTAGCATTTCTGCAGAGACGTCCTAAGGTGTGCTAGGCATAAACACTAGCAGCACGTAGACTCCCTTCTAAACAGAAAACTAAAAAGAGGCAGTGCCCAATGCGTAACCGAACCAATCTCACCTCCTCACGACGGGATGAACGACAGGAGGTAAACCAGGAAATCCGAAGTTCTTTCACAGATCTAAGTTTATTGCTGCGGAGAGCGGACCACACTTCCTTCCAGCTCTCCGTAATACAGCTCTAAAATCTTCCGATGTCACAGATGGAGCTCGAACCCTGGGCTTCATGGTAGCCGTCTTGGCTGCTGAATCCGCCATTTCATTCCCCCGCAAGCCTAGGTGACCAGAGATCCATTCACACACCACCCTAACGCCGGAAGCGTGTGAAACGTGGAGGGCATCCTGGATACGCTGCACAATAGGGTGGTAGTTGCACAGCTGCTGTAATCTTTGAAGTGCACTGAGGGAATCACTCAGGATTAAGCAGTCCCCCATCTTTCGTCGACGTACGTGTAAAGTCTGTCTAATCAATGGATGTGCAGTTCGGACTCAAAGGAACCTGACCCTCCCACCCACTAGTGAACGTCATAAATCTATCTCCACACTTCAGAAATGGTCGTTGAGGACCAATAGCAATGACAGTCACATGTTTACTCCACGTGGAGTCTCAGTTGTCAAAGTTCCAACTTCCACTTGATCTGTTTCATTACGTGCAGAAATTCGTGTGTCACGATGTGAAGACCGTGGGAGGGAAATGCAGTGGTAAATGCAATTGAAGTAGCAGATAACTTTCTGTCAAGTGAAAATAATCAAAGTGATGACAATAGTGTGAATAACTGGGCCGAGTTCTGTTACTGAAGAAGCCTTAACAAATTTATAACGGGAACTGTTTCTACGCAAATTCAAGCGCTTGTTTTGATCACATAAATATTTGCTGAAAAATAATCTTGGTAAGGGATCATGCAATGAACCTGATGATAAATTCTGGGTATTCACAGAAATACAGTAAGAAATATTGTGACGAAAGGAATACCAAAGACGCCGATCAAGTGTGAAAACAAAAGG
The DNA here is from genome assembly GCA_030765055.1 of Mantis religiosa. Taxonomy (NCBI): domain Eukaryota; kingdom Metazoa; phylum Arthropoda; class Insecta; order Mantodea; family Mantidae; genus Mantis; species Mantis religiosa. Next base: position 812,547 of record CM060960.1, read on the forward strand.
AAACGTTTCTCTAAAGTACATAATTTCACATGCGATTTAATTCGTCGAGAAATTTATAGATTCGATGGAAAAGGGAGAGCGTCCACCTTAGACGAATTGGTTGCACATTTGCAAGAAATTTGTGATTTCCCTTATGGGCACTGCACTTTGCGCGGTCTGCTAAAGGAGCTGGCTTTCAAATACTGCACTTTGAATAAGATAAGGGTTACTATGGAATCCAGTAGAATTGTAGCTTGTCAAAACTAAGGAAGTTTCGCAGTAATGGACATAAGATAATTTATTTAGACGAAACCTCCTACAATACCCATGGCGTATTGAGAACGGTGGCAACCTTGCAGAAAGGACTGGGAGAAGGAAGGCCGGAGTTGTAAACGATTATAAGGGTTCGTCAAAGACGCCGATCAAGTGTGAAAACAAAAGGAAACGTTTCTCTAAAGTACATAATTTCACATGCGATTTAATTCGTCGAGAAATTTATAGATTCGATGGAAAAGGGAGAGCGTCCACCTTAGACGAATTGGTTGCACATTTGCAAGAAATTTGTGATTTCCCTTATGGGCACTGCACTTTGCGCGGTCTGCTAAAGGAGCTGGCTTTCAAATACTGCACTTTGAATAAGATAAGGGTTACTATGGAATCCAGTAGAATTGTAGCTTGTCAAAACTAAGGAAGTTTCGCAGTAATGGACATAAGATAATTTATTTAGACGAAACCTCCTACAATACCCATGGCGTATTGAGAACGGTGGCAACCTTGCAGAAAGGACTGGGAGAAGGAAGGCCGGAGTTGTAAACGATTATAAGGGTTCGTCAAAGGAATGGGCCGATGTGCACACGAGTTAACTAAATAGACTTTAAAATGGTCCGGTATATTGCATAAAGCTCTGCAGTATACATGGAAGTGCTAGTATGGAATCCGAATGTATATTGTTCGGTTCCACACATAAGCAAAAGTAAGGAACGAGATGATACAATGAATGTACAATAGGACCTGGCACCACGGCCTATCAGAGTTAACGAAAACCCAATGTACATCACCGAAATTCTTTTAATGTAGTTTATAAATTAGTATGGCACACTAAAAACACATACACAGTACGATCATGCACATGAATGGAACTTAACCTCACAAGTCAGTCAGCCATTTTGACATTTGAAGGTCGCGCTAACAGTCGACGATCGTAAACATGCAGAATGTCTGGAACAAACTTTGTGTGAAGCTGATGGTGGACAGACTATGAAATATTTAGGTATATCACCAACAGATGACAGCACAGAGGTCGATTGAGTTTATGTCTAAAAACGAAACGTTAAGGCAATGTGGGGTAATAAGCAGCTCTCAAATTATACATTTATTATTTAATATTTTAATATTTAAAGCTGTGGCAATCTTAATTACGTGTATTTTTCATTATTCCCTAATATATGACTAAACATATGAATGAATTTTAGCATAAATAGAGCTGATCTGATTATAAATAGAAGAGCGGCTCTCTCCAACTTCCACTTCAGGGGCCGAAGGATAGAGTGGACTAATTCCATCAAGTACCTGGGCGTTCAACTTGATAGAGGCCTAACTTTCCGCGGACACATCAGGGAACTATCGGCACGGGTGCAGGGGGCTATTGCCTCTCTGTACCCAATGCTGGGATCGCGCTCGATGCCAGTCCGCTTAAAGCTACACCTCTTTCGAGCGCTGATAATCCCACTTATGTGTACGCATGTGAAATCTGGGGCATGGCTGCCGATAGCTGGATAGCATACCTTCAGCGTGCACAGAATAGAGGACTCCGATCCATCTATTCTGTGGGCCGTTCCTTCCCCGTGAGGTTGCTTCACGAAGCTTCCCTTCTCCCATACGTGGAGGACGAAATTAGACGCCGGGCAACAAAATTTTACGATAAAATTCCTGCTCATAGAAGCGCCCTGGTTCGGTCCCTAGGAGACTACGACGCTGCGAGACGCCGCTTCAGGCGTTGCCGGAAACCCAGTATGGCTTGCGGGCATCCGAGGTAACAAAGGAGTTAATCCTTACAGCAGCACAAGCTAAAATTCCAAAACTCCAAAAGAGCTGTTTGGCTACAAAATTTACCCCACTTTAGAATAATAAAACACCAGGGTGTAAACAAAAAAGCGGTTTGGCATCCTGTACAAAATTAAAGAGGAGCAAAAAGCTACCTCAACAAATTTTCTTCAACAAAAGAATACCACATCATCCTGTAAATATCACAATTATCAACCTGCGGTCAGACCCAAAACCTGGATTAGTACGCAGCAAAAACCTTCTGGCTGTTAACAGCCTGTCAGCACACGACCTGGACTTGGATGAGAATAATTGTTGTTGACGTGGAAAAGGCCTTCATTAATTGATATAGAATTTATGGAGGGGGGTTGGCTTACTGAGCGAAGCCGATCCAACCCGTATATACTATCATTTAACCTCTTAGTTTAAGTATATATACTTAATATATGTATAGTAGATATATATAGGGTATCTACCAAGGCAATCCACACAAAGTGAAGAGTCACCTCCCCACCGATGACCAGGGAGTTACTGAGCTGTCCGAGAAGGGCGCCCGGCGCCTCCGTGGGGCCCTCCATAGGGCAAGACCCAGAGACTAACAAGCCCCCCTCCATCCGGCCCTGCGGACTCAAGACGGGATGGAAGTGGATACGCCACTTACGCGCTCCAACCCCAAAGGGGAAAGACACCGATATGACCTTGGTAGGGCCACCTGGTGATCTAGCACACCCCCCACCAGCCATGCAAGCTTGTACGCGGGAATATATGGCTTCCCTCAACCCCGTCCGGAGACGCACCAGATCTCCCATGGATATCGAGAATCACTGCCCCCTCGAGCCCAACCCAATCCGAACAACTCCCATTGAGGGAGGGGCCCAAATGCTCGGCCCGAGGCTCCCCCGGTAACGTCAGAGGTACCATAAGTGCTAGGGGTCCGCAGCGCCCGCACCACGGCAGCTGAAGGGGACGTATCCCCTGCCCTACGGGGAGCCTAATCATGTATGCATGGTAATTGCATACTATATCCGCTACTAGCACAACATTTGACTATTAATCTGTGAATTTCCCCAAATGAGACATCAGAATGGCCAGCATGCTACTGCTTTGTAAGAACAGATAGAGCCGTGGTCTTGGAGTTCTTGAGTGAAGTTCGCTAGGAACTGCGCCTACAGTCTGACGAGGGTAAGGGGGAAGGTCGTTGCTATGGAAACGTAAACAAAGGTTGCCAGTCTGCTTACACTGGTGAATCACATACTCCTCAGGTCAGTTATGGCTAGTTGTTTACGGGAAACAGAGTCTGCTTGAGTATTCAGTTGCGCTGTGTACTGTTAGGCTACTTTGTTAAAACACAATTAAGAACGTTTTTATGGAAGCAAGACATAATGGCGGTAGCATTAGAGGTGGACCGAGTGTTGAGTGTTGAGAGGATTAAGAAAGGAGATCTGATGGACAACATTGCACTACACACGTGGAGAAACAGATGCCTTCACGTATCTTGTTTTAAGCATCATCATTCCTGGTGGAACGACGGTTCACTCAACAACTTGTAGACCACGGTCCGGAACACAACATTTATATTGAAGACGCCGGCCGTGAAAGCCTCGGCTTAAGGTGGAATTAAAATTACTTTAGTTTTCTGACAACCTTGCGAGTTCCATTAGCTCAGCTTTCCTCATGGCTTTTGTCACTGTGACGTCACTGTATCTTGAAAGTACGTTTCTTTCCAACCATGACAGAAGCTCGCCGCGTCTGGTTTGCATTGTTGGAGGCTTATCCAACAATGTCGAGTGATATGGGACGTTATCCATTATAATTGTTGTATTTGGCGGGATGTTTGGTATGAGGGAGTTTTCGAGCCAATTTTTAAATGTTTCAGTGTTCATTTCCTCGTGATAGGAAACATTAGCAGGCAGTTCGGAACAAAACTTTGGGAGGTTCCCGCGTGAACCTAACGGGGCTTTCATTGTGCTATCCGTCCAGCCCTTCTTTAGAGTATGACCAACATTTACACGTTTCATCCAGCCATACAACTATACTGAAATCAGTTTTCTTCATTTCTCTGAGATATCGACATAACCAAGCTACAATGTCCATTCTCTCCATCCTTCAATCTTGTTTTCTGTCAAGTCACACACACCAGGTCACAACTTTATCAAACTTTCTCTTCCAACCGGGTACCAAGCAGTTGAGGTGAGTGTAATACAAGGAGCGCCCAGAAAGTAAGTTCCGCCGCAGCGCTGCGATCGCAGTTCCACACATGCGCGATAGACGCTCTGTATCGAGGAGAAGAAACGTACGCCATTGTGAGATCGCTGTCAGCCACGTACGCTTTGTTGTGCTTGTTTACTATGTCGGTGTTGATTGAAAACCCCACCGCTTGTGAAATCAGATTTGTGATTCGTTTTCTGAATGCCAGGAAAGTGAAACCAATTGAAATTTATCGGCTGCCAAAAGGTGCTGTGCTTCTTCACGACAACGCACGACCACACACTGCAAATGCGACGACAAATATCCTACAGGGATTTGGCTGGGACGTCTTTGACCATCCCCCGTACAGCCCTGACCTCGCTCCTAGCGACTTTCATCTGTTTTTGCTTCTCAAATCTTTCCTTGGCGGTCAACACTTCAACAATGACGAAGAGCTGAAAGAAAATGTTTCCAACTGGTTGAAGACACAGGCGGCAAACTTCTTTGAAAAGATATACAAAAACTTGTGCCTCTCTATAACAAATGCCTGCAAAATTTCGGCAGTTATGTGGAAAAGTAGTTTAAGAGTTGTAGAATTTTGTACAATAAATAATTTTTCTGTATCTGTACACAATTTAATTTTATTACCAAACAGAACCTACTTTCTGGACGTACCTTGTATATCTACTGAGAATAGCTGTAAAATAAATGTCCGGGTTATCAGGACGTCTGCTTTTACTCGACTCCTCGATTCCCGTTCAAACCTCGCTACCTCCCACACAGTTTTACAAACAGGGTGTCCTTGAGCCAGAACACCGCGTCAAACATGGCAGCAATTATGCATTAAAACGGTTTCATCATTGTAATTAGATACAGGTCGACATAATGCCCCGCGTGATTGATAATGCTGACGTCATCGATGTGCCGTTTAACAAGATTTGAATATGAAACGTTGCCGCTTCGACGCCAGTCAGCTATCCAATAAAGCAGTGACCATCCCAAAATAACTAAATTTTAAATGGAATAGCTATATAAAGAAGTAATACGTAATAAATAATTAATGTAGCTAAGTGAAATTTTGTGATGGGACTTCGATATCTCGATACCTCGAATGTCGTTCGTATCGATACAATTGCAATACTTCTTGCACCAAACTGATAATGAAAGTCTGGCGCTATGGCAAACGCTTACGAGAAGATGCGAATCACTGAACGATACTGTAATTGTTTTTATTTGAGCAAAAACAGTTGAACAACTTATTGCGCCCGCCTCGGTAACGTAGATGTTACCATGTCTGCCTCACGTTAAGAAGTCCCAAGTTCGAATCTCGGATAGGGTGAATTATCCAGATAAGGTTTTTTCCAGGGTTTTCCCTTATCCTGAAAGACAAATGTTGGGTAACTAAGCTTTATGGACCCTGGGCTCATTTGAGCATCATTTCACCCATTCCGTTCATCGTTCGATATGACTTAACGTTGGAGGACGTAAATTACAACAAAAAGGTCCGTAAAATCGGAACTAACCTAAGAATCAGCCAAGTTGTAACAAATGACAGTAACACAAACTTCCCTTAGCAACAAAATATATTTTGAAACGAGGGTAGGTACTTAAGAACTCCCAGGTACGAGTATATTTGAGGTTCAACTCAGCACCTTCCCTTGGAGATCAACCACTCGCTGAACTAATAATGACGTCACACACTTAAATTGACCGGTAATAAGACCAAATAAATATAAAAACGCCTGGCCCCGTAACTCACCTGCCTGCCGTGCTAGGGGTCCCGGGTTCGATTCCTGGCGGTGGAGGTGGGGATTTTCCTCCAACCAAGATAATTCCTCATCTTTCCGAGAGTCTGGAAGTATGAATGAGAGTCCGAATGCGTGCGTGATCTAACGATTAAAACTCAACGAATACGAGTTAACACCTTCGAGATGTTCTAAAGGAGAACGGCCGCCGTTATGACCATTGTAGTTAAAGGTGCGGTATAAATCGAATAATTATATATAAACTATTATAAAGTCATGACCCAATTTATAAACGTGCCAGTACTTGAGGGTCGATAAAGTATTTTAGACCTTTTTGTAACAAAGATATTGCAAAAAATATTTTTTCACTCTAAGTAGAATTAAAATGCTGAAAAGATAACACCTCTAAACTGTAAATTTTGTTCGTTAGCTGTAATATGCAGTAAAACAGTTGAGAAACGTCACAGATGTATTCACTTGTTCGCGTATAAAGTAGAGACCGGTCCATAGTTTTTGGTGACAAATGAAGGAGTTAAGGTGTACATCTTCAATTGTTTTTGTCATCATGTTTAATTAAAACAGAACCGTTTTCACAAATATAAAAGTATTTGTGTAGGGTGGACTTTCCTTAAAGCGTGTTAATATTGCCTTATCATCATCTATTAGAAAATGTATACCAAATATACAGAAAGACCAGAAAGCAAGTTCAAAAAAAGGTTTAATAGGTTAAAAATCATCACATGACATGAAATCGAAGCTTCAAACTGGAAGATATTCGAGGTCTCATATCATCACGGGCTTTAAGCGACATCAGCAGGCGTTCAGTTAAAAATGATTTACAGCCCAATTAGGGCCAACTCATTTGACATGTTCATTAAGCTGAGGGGGCGGTAAATTGATTAAAAACTTGCTGCCAGAGGGCAGGATTATCGTGAACCGCTACTTTTTTGTTTAGCGTGTTTTCTGCCCATCACATAACATCATCATTAAACTGTCACATGTTGCGTTCACAGACTTTCTCTATTTGCTTCTGAACTTTTATAACTTTCTTGCAAATATATGAAAGCAAAGCGTGCAATTAAACCCTGCAGGCGTCGCTTCCCCTAGATTAACCTTAGGTCCTTGACTCACTATTCTCTCTTATTTTAATGAAAATTATTATTTGGAGCTTCCCTCGCTTTGAGAGTCACACCTCGCTACTGGAGCTAAGTGTGACTGTACAATAGAAAGAGTACATTTTATTATTATTTTTTTATAATTTACGTCCTCCAGCATTTAGTCATATCGGATGATTAATGAAATTCATGACATGATGCCCAATTAGTCCGGCGTCCATGGAGCTTAAGAGTTATCTGACATTCGTCTTTCAGGATAAGGGAAAACCCCGGATAAAAACCTTATCCAGGTAACTCACCCTGACCGAGATTCGATCTCGGGACCTCTTCAACGTGAGGCAGATATGCTACCATCTACGCTACCGAGGCGGGCAATAGAAAGAGTACTAAAGAGTAGCCTTAGTTCTTTGAGTAATTCTCTCTTATTTTAATGAAAATTATTATTTGGAGCTTCCCTCGCTTTGAAAGTCACGCCTCGCTACTGGATCTACATGTGACTGTACAATAGAAAGAGTACTAAAGAGTAGCCTTAGTTCTTTGAGTAATTCTCTCTTATTTTAATGAAAATTATTATTTGGAGCTTCCCTCGCTTTGAAAGTCACACCTCGTACTGGATCTACATGTGACTGTACAATAGAAAGAGTACTAAAGAGTAGCCTTAGTTCTTTGAGTAATTCACTCTTATTTTAATGAAAATTATTATTTGGAGGTTCCCTCGGTTTGAAAGTCACACCTCGCTACTGTACCTACGTGTGACTGTACAATAGAAAGAGTACTAAAGAGTAGCCTTAGTTCTTTGAGTAATTCTCTCTTATTTTAATGACAATTATTATTTGGAGGTTCCCTCGGTTTGAAAGTCACTCCTCGCTACTGGATCTGCGTGTGACTGTACAATAGAAAGAGTACTAAAGAGTAGCCTTAGTTCTTTGAGTAATTCTCTCTTATTTTAATGACAATTATTATTTGGAGGTTCCCTCGGTTTGAAAGTCACTCCTCGCTACTGGATCTGCGTGTGACTGTACAATAGAAAGAGTACTAAAGAGTAGCCTTAGTTCTTTGAGTAATTCTCTCTTATTTTAATGACAATTATTATTTGGAGGTTCCCTCGGTTTGAAAGTCACTCCTCGCTACTGGATCTGCGTGTGACTGTACAATAGAAAGAGTACTAAAGAGTAGCCTTAGTTCTTTGAGTAATTCTCTCTTATTTTAATGACAATTATTATTTGGAGGTTCCCTCGGTTTGAAAGTCACTCCTCGCTACTGGATCTGCGTGTGACTGTACAATAGAAAGAGTACTAAAGAGTAGCCTTAGTTCTTTGAGTAATTCTCTCTTATTTTAATGACAATTATTATTTGGAGGTTCCCTCGGTTTGAAAGTCACTCCTCGCTACTGGATCTGCGTGTGACTGTACAATAGAAAGAGTACTAAAGAGTAGCCTTAGTTCTTTGAGTAATTCTCTCTTATTTTAATGACAATTATTATTTGGAGGTTCCCTCGGTTTGAAAGTCACTCCTCGCTACTGGACCTACGTGTGACTGTACAATAGAAAGAGTACTAAAGAGTAGCCTTAGTTCTTTGAGTAATTCTCTCTTATTTTAATGACAATTATTATTTGGAGGTTCCCTCGCTTTGAAAGTCACACCTCGCTACTGGATCTACATGTGACTGTACAATAGAAAGAGTACTAAAGAGTAGCCTTAGTTCTTTGAGTAATTCACTCTTATTTTAATGAAAATTATTATTTGGAGGTTCCCTCGGTTTGAAAGTCACTCCTCGCTACTGGATCTGCGTGTGACTGTACAATAGTAAGAGTACTAAAGAGTAGCCTTAGTTCTTTGAGTAATTCTCTCTTATTTTAATGACAATTATTATTTGGAGGTTCCCTCGGTTTGAAAGTCACTCCTCGCTACTGGATCTGCGTGTGACTGTACAATAGAAAGAGTACTAAAGAGTAGCCTTAGTTCTTTGAGTAATTCTCTCTTATTTTAATGACAATTATTATTTGGAGGTTCCCTCGGTTTGAAAGTCACTCCTCGCTACTGGATCTGCGTGTGACTGTACAATAGAAAGAGTACTAAAGAGTAGCCTTAGTTCTTTGAGTAATTCTCTCTTATTTTAATGACAATTATTATTTGGAGGTTCCCTCGGTTTGAAAGTCACACCTCGCTACTGGATCTACATGTGACTGTACAATAGAAAGAGTACTAAAGAGTAGCCTTAGTTCTTTGAGTAATTCACTCTTATTTTAATGAAAATTATTATTTGGAGGTTCCCTCGGTTTGAAAGTCACTCCTCGCTACTGGATCTGCGTGTGACTGTACAATAGAAAGAGTACTAAAGAGTAGCCTTAGTTCTTTGAGTAATTCTCTCTTATTTTAATGACAATTATTATTTGGAGGTTCCCTCGGTTTGAAAGTCACTCCTCGCTACTGGATCTGCGTGTGACTGTACAATAGAAAGAGTACTAAAGAGTAGCCTTAGTTCTTTGAGTAATTCTGTCTTATTTTAATGACAATTATTATTTGGAGGTTCCCTCGGTTTGAAAGTCACACCTCGCTACTGGATCTACATGTGACTGTACAATAGAAAGAGTACTAAAGAGTAGCCTTAGTTCTTTGAGTAATTCACTCTTATTTTAATGAAAATTATTATTTGGAGGTTCCCTCGGTTTGAAAGTCACACCTCGTTACTGGATCTGCGTGTGACTGTACAATAGAAAGAGTACTAAAGAGTAGCCTTAGTTCTTTGAGTAATTCTCTCTTATTTTAATGACAATTATTATTTGGAGGTTCCCTCGGTTTGAAAGTCACACCTCGCTACTGGACCTACGTGTGACTGTACAATAGAAAGAGTACTAAAGAGTAGCCTTAGTTCTTTGAGTCATTATTTTCTCTTATTTTAATGACAATTATTATTTGGAGGTTCCCTCGGTTTGAAAGTCACACCTCGTTACTGGATCTGCGTGTGACTGTATAATAGAAAGAGTACTAAAGAGTAGCCTTAGTTCTTTGAGTCATTATTTTCTCTTATTTTAATGACAATTATTATTTAGAGCTTCCCTCGCTTTGAAAGTCATAGCTGGCCACTGAACAACACGCTAAGTCTATTGTATTTCCTTGTAACTACAATAAGGTAAAGTTTATCTTGAAGTGAGTACAGTGTTTTTGTGACTTTTCATTGGTTATTTGCATAAATAGTTTGGCTCAGAAAACCTGGTTGCTATGGGAACTAATGTCTCTCTACTTGGTGGGAAAGTTTGAAGTATGAGCAGGCTTTGAGGTGGATTAGAGATACAGCTGAATGTTTGTCCAAATAACTGTCTTTTTGAATAAATTTTAAAGGTAAATATTTTTATTTTATACTTTAATAGACGACATGAGAGCTGCATTTAATATCTGGACATGTTCGAAGATATACGTTGAAACACAAAGACATTTGGCCAATAACCCCTCACTTTTAATCTCCTCCCCGAAATTGCGGCCGTGAACGTACAATATCATACTCGACTTGGCACTTTTACTGTAGCCCGAGGTGGGGGGGGGGGGGCGAAGCGATGACGTCACTGACACCTCGACTGCTGCCGTTTAAGCCCCTGATATGAATATCCAATTTGCGTTACTAAAGACCTGAGGGGAACTTCTAATTATGAAAGCAGAAAAGCAACAGGGCGGTGTAACGTTGGCAACCCTGAAAAATGCCCACAAGGGGGAGCAGGATGGTCAAGTCTGATACACGCGTTTTCATTTGTTTGTTAGACTAATCAATCTCGACATTGTCTCTATTTCCTTACATCGTTCTGTAAATTACTCTGATGATACAACTCTGTGAGGTGATATTGGCATTTTTTGAAATAACAGAAAATAATAGAATTTTAAGTTCAGGGCTGTTCAATAAAGAATGATCATAATGTTTTATGGTTATAAATTTTTCCACTAAAATTCAATCTTATATTCTGTTAGCTTAACGTGAAACAAACACGCCGTAATAGTGTCATTGTTGGTACTCCTGGTACTCCTTTGAGAACCAGCCAAGTTCAGACATGTTCAGTATCGCCTACCGCTGCAATGGAGGTAACACGCGCGGAACAATATGCGGCTTTTTTTTTTCTAATTTACGTCCTTTAACTTTTTAAGTCATATCGGACGATGAATGAAATGGGTGAAATGATGCTTAAATTGTCTCAGGGTCCATGGAGCTTAGAGTTCCCCGACATTCGTCTTTTTAGGATAAGGGAAACACTGGAGAAACCTTATCCAGGTAACCCACCCTGAGCGACATTCGATCTCGTGACCTCTTGAACGTGAGGCAGACATGATACCACCTACGCTACCGAGGTGGGTAATATACGGCTTTGAAATTGTCAACAGATCTTCAGTTGAGGCCTATGCAGTGTTACAGGAGGCCTATGGAGAGTCTGCTCTTCCCTACAGCACAGCTCGAAGGTGGTTTAAAATGTTTAAAGAGGGGAGACAATCAATTTCAAAGGAAGGTGGATCCGGTGCTCCAGTTACTGCTCTTACGGAAGAAAACATCAACACTGCTGCTGCCATTGTTAGAGAGGATCGACGAATTACCTTAAGATCACTTTCTGAAATACTGAACATTTCACTGGGTGCCACCCACACGTTGGTGACAGAAACATTACACATGGGACGTGTTTGTGCGCGATGGGTTCCTAGACGGTTGATTCCCGAACAAAAGGACATTCGCATGCAAGTCTGCGTGCAGGTAAAGTTGATGTTAGAGGAAGATTCGAATTTTCTTTCAAACGTAATCACTGCTGATGAAACTTGGCTACATCATTTTGATCTTGAGAGCAAACAGGAAAGCTTAGTGTAGAAATCTCCTTCATCACCAACCTCCAAAAAGGCAAAAGTGGTTGCTTCTGCTGGGAAAGTTACGGTCATCTCATTCTTTGATATTCATGGAATGGTTTATCAGCATGTTGTACCTGCACACACATCAGTAACTGGACAATACTACAGGGATATTCTGAAAACATTACAAGTCCATATCAGGCGCAAAAGACCACATTTCCGTGAAGCAGGTTGGATGCTGCACCACGATAATGCGCGGCCGCATTTTGCCAATATTGCGTGAAGTACATCCCTTACCCTCCCTACAGTCCGGATTTAGCCCCATGTGACTTTTTTCTATTCCCTAACTTGAAGAAACGCCTTCGTGGGAGACATTATCCATCACCAGAAGCAGTGGTGAAGGCTGCGGAGGCGATTTTGAAGAATCTCTCAAAAATGGTTTCCAGCATGACTTTGAAGACTGGCAGAAACGCTGGGACAAGTGCAATGCATTCAGGGGAGACTATTTGGAGAAGGACCATCAAAATTATGAGGATGAGTAAAGGTACGTTGTCAAAAAATTGTGAGCAGCCTTTACTAACAGTCCTCATATCTTTAATTCACGCAAGACTCCATATTAATCAATGCCCCCCCCCCCTAGGCCTACATTTTGTTGGTTCCTGATCGATGAATAGAAATACTCCAATTTCACCATCAAAATACTAGTTATGCATTGAATCAAGACAGGGACCTGTCTTCGTAACCAAACGTTTATTTTGACAGGTTCTATATGGATCGAGTTCTTCTTCAGTAATCAAATGTGATGAAATGAAGTCCTGAAGTGTTAATGGAGCAGTTTTTAACTAAATATAAAAGCAAACACGCAAACCTTCATGGAACACATACACATAGACCTTCATTTATTTTTTCCCGTGATACATTTTTGCAAATCTATGTATAAATTGACCTTTTTAGTCTGAGAAAAACTCGAGAACGGCTGACTTTTGGTTTTGAAGTATTTGTATAAGTCCAAGGAAGGTTTAAAATGTGAGAATAATAACCTGATGTGATAATAGATCGGATTATTAACTAAATATAAAAGTACACACGTAAACTTTTACGGAACACATTACACCTTCTTTTATTTTCTACAAACAAAAGCATTGCATATTACAAAGATATGCCACTCCTTGCCAAAGTTATCAAAGATATTTCACTTACTATATTTTATTAAATAACGTGTATCGTTTGTTATCAGGAAATTTTTTTAATGTAGCGTGATGATATACCTTTCGAAGATTAGACACAAAATTTATATCTGAACGCACTCTAACACTATAAATATTTGACCACAGGGGATGAAGTCCTGAAGTGATAATGGACCGAGTTTTTAACTAAACATAAATGTACACAAGCAAACTCTTACGGAACACATACACCTTCTTTTATTTTCCACAAACTAAAGCATTGCATAGTACACAGATATTCCACTCTTCCCCGACATCTTGTACTCACAAAAGTATTCGGTCAAAGTTCTCCAGCTCAAACAGACGTTCTTGTAGGGTATTCTGGACGCCTGATTGTTGCAAGTAGGCGTTATTTTATATTATAAATTATATATTTTCGTATCGATAGGCTAAACTTTTACCCATTCTTTGAGCAATCGCTTCTTCAATTGATCTTAGAGGAGATGAAAGATTTTTCTGATTTTTTATTTACCTTATTGTATAAAAAGTTATACAGGGTTAGGATATTTGCTCTGTGGGGGCGGATGTATTAATTTTGAGTAGTTATATAACAACAATTCCCTGGTGCTTTGATTTATTATCCTCATAAATCTTAAAATTATTTCTTATTATTAATTTCTCTGCACAATGGTGAAGTTTTTCTCTAACAATGTTACGATACTAACGTTTAATTATGGATTTCTCAATAAACACCAAATTTTCCACTCCGATAGTCGATATGCACCCTTATACCATAATTTCAATTTACGGTAAAATTCCTATACATTATTTATTCCTTATGTTATTTCATTGGTTTTATTTCCATCATTTTATTAAGAACATAAGTTTTCCTTATTTGAATTGCTGGTCCTCTAATGGCTGATTTAATTACACGTCGGCTTGAATGCCCCGCAGGATGTCTAACAGCTGGTGTGGGGAGTAGAACAAACTGTTTAAATGTACATGAAAGGATTCGCATGTACAGTACGCGCAAGATAAGTTGAGCGCTGGATTTACGGTGTGGTGCGGGCAGAGGGGAAGAAGTGAGAGCTAACGCTCTTTTGTTTCTGCAGTGTGGTCAACCTTGAAAAACACAGTTCAGCTAAATATTGTGTAAGATAAAGGAAGATATCACAAGTAACGTTGCATCCTCTGAAAACATTACTTAGTTTTGCCCACGCCAGCTCAATTGTATTCAGATCACAGTTATACGGAGCTAGACGAGTAATAATGTGTCCGTGTGTCCCCTTTCGAGAGCCATAATATCTACAAATGTTCATACAAATATAAATCATTTTCAAGTAAATGCTGATGTACCACACTCGTAACAAGGATAAACTGGCAATTCGAGCGCACCAAACGAGACTTTATGATGGAAGCTTTAACTACAAAGTGATAATGATATATAATTAACTTCCAAATTCATTTAAACAAGTTGCATCATTAAAACACTTTAAGAATAATGTTAAGAAATTTTTGCATGCACACTGTTTTTATACGGTTAATGAAGTTTTAGAACTATAACCATGTAAATGAGCACTGGGAGCATAGTGCTTTCACAAACTTGTAATATTTATATTATGACATTTCTTGTAGTAAATTAGTCTATGCAAATACCACATGAAACCATAGAAAAGCCGATTACTGCGTATATTGTATGTATATAATGTATTTATATATTTTTACGTGTCTCATAACAAGTATATGTTGCCAAGGACGAACTGAAATTATAATTCTAACATACGATTGTTGTAAACTGGTTAGCTAATTAACCTCAAAACTGATCAAAACGAAATATGGTGGACATGATAAAGCTTAGCGTATTAGCCACTAGATGTCAGTGTATAGCGCATTTCAAATTTGAAAGTTGTTATCTATGTTTACGTAGTTAAAACGAAACTTACCGAATGAGGACTTGGAACCCGATCGCTCTTCTTATCGTGCGCATATAGTACTGGTTGTACGCATGCAAGAGGAACAAATCTCAACCCATCAATTTGGAGGAAGTTGACCGTCATGCATGATGCAATTTTCTAGAATAGAATCACAGAATTCATGGACTCGTCTATCATTTGATTGTACAAGGGTCGGCTGATAAGTACCGGATCTCAGACAGAGATGGAGCCACTAGGCCATCATATAGTTTAACTCTAGACTACCTTGTATCCATAGTTACAGGTCAATAAGCTGTTTAGTTTTTTAATGACAGCATTTTAAACAAGACAAGTTTAGAGCTTTCACGAAAATGGAGGATTTGGAAAAACGAGCAGTGATTTTAATGTCTTTGACACAACATTTCCTGAAGAATGTGTTTTTGTCTCGCAAATGTTAACTTTATTCTTCTGTTTGACTTGCTATATTGACTCTGGTAGAGATAATTTGACTCTTTGCAGAGATTATTCACGTCTAAAAGTAAAAGGCCTACTTCTCAGTAACAAAACGTGTTTATCCTTACGCTGGTGGATAAAGGTTATGTTCGCAGCAGTCTTTTGTTGGTGCATGGTCGGACCGTAATCAAAATAAATTTTAAATCTCAATGAACATCGCGGTGCGGGTTTTGTCTAAATGTAACAGAGATAAATAATTCAAAACTTGTTCGCTCTACCTCAGTTTGAATATTTGAATTGCAACCAGCAGCCGATGAACACCAAGTTACTAATGTTCTTTTGGACTCCCTGCTTTTACTGCAGGGCTCTCTTCTCTTTCACTCTTAGTCAGTCTCTCCTTCTTTCACTCACAGAAAAAGTTTTTTATTTCATGAGCCAATCCGCAGAATAAAGAATATTAAGATATCTAATATTAGGTTAGGCTGCGTTAGGAAAAGTAGCTCAATAGTTATGTAACTAGTGTTTAATCTGATTATGACACTAGTTAAAATATGTAAAAGTAACTAAGTACACTTGATAAATGTAAAATTATAATATATTAGAGATGTATGGCGTTGCTAAGAGATGTGTCATTTGTTTCAAAATGTGAGGTTATGTTGAAAGTATTGAAACATAAATTGTATTCTTACTCTGACATTTTGAACGAAGTGCTGATAGTTTATCAATTCCACAAAAATCTAAGGATACTTATGAAACAATATAACAAGTTTTGTGGATGGAAGAACGAAAATATACCGTAGTTTGAGTAATGAAATCATATGTCTTATTGACGTTGTAATTACATTATTCATTTTCTGACACTGATATTTTCGTACGATTTATGTCGTTTTAACAAGCCGTTTTAATGCTACAACTGTATAGAAGCAAAACAAAGAAATGCAAGTAATATACCTGAAGATAGTGTGACAGAACAAGTCCGGATTACCATTTAACGTGCTTAAAACAGGTGTAAACTCACATTGAATAGTTGTAAACATCCAACGACGGACTAAAACAACATTAAAATACTCGAAATATTCCGAAAATATCTAAAAGTATGCGTGTCAAGCAATGTGAACGTTCTTGAAAATGTGTAATTGCTGGAAACCATCTGTAAATAACGAAGAAATGTCCAAAGTTAGATGTGTATATGGTATAGGTTATGTGGAAGAGCTGGGCTTGCGTTGTCGTGATGGGAGAGAAATTATTATACGAAGAACTAGAGAGGTTAGGTTAGCTTACGCTAGCTGTGTTTCTTTTTTAATTTGCGTCCTCCGACATTGCCATATCGGAGGATGAAAGAGATGGCTGAAATGTCCTCGGTTGAGACCAGGGTCCATAGAGCTTAGAGTTAAGTGACATTCGTCTTTTCAGATAAGCGAAAATCATGGAAAAACGTAATTTACGTCCTCCAACATTAAGTCATATCGGACGATGAATGAAATGGGTGAAATGATGCTCAAATGAGCCCGGGGTCCATGGAGCTTAGAGTTACCTGACATTCGCCTTTCATGATAAGGGAAAACCCCGGAAAAAGCCTTATCCAGGTAACTCACCCTGACCGAGATTCGAACTCGGTCTCTTGAACGTGAGGCAGACATCTACGCCACCGAAACGGGCTATGCTTGGCTAGAATAGAATAAGTATGTCGAAGAGCTGGCTTAGGTTAGGTTATATTGCATTACATCATGACGGGAGAGAAATTATTACAAGAACTAGGTTAGGTTAAGTTAGATTACGATAGAATAGAATTAGTAACAAAAGGGGACTCTGGCTAGTTAAGGTTAGGCTCTGTACGCCTTAGGTAGTATTGTTAGCTGTAATCTAGAACTCAACACCAGAAATATCTACATAAAACAAGAAATATAGCTCAGAGAAGTCTCAGTAAAATGATGAACCGGTTGTATTGAAGTGTTGATTTCGAGTCTCTTTATTTCTCCGCTGACACTGCTTTACAGATCTATCTCAAGGTATGTGACTAGGAAACTTATAATAAAATACTACATAAAGAGTAATAATTATTTGTAACCAAATGCTTTGTAGCAATATTTGGAAGCAAGACTGCCACGTCCGTCCAACAGATCACAAGTATTTTGTCTAATGATCTCCTCAATCCTAGATCCACATGATAGGTATGTCTATAAATTCCCAAGCTACGACCGACAATAATGTATACCTTAACTCACATAACATACGAGCAAATTTTGTCTGAAAACAAAACCCTCGTACTTAATGCCCTAACCAAAATATACCAAACCTACAACCACTTTAACACAACTTCACAGAATATACATGTTTAAAGTGATTCTTGTAGCTTAATAATTGTTTTTATCAGGGTTGTAACTGCTTCTTCATTTATTAGCTATATTATAGATTATACTTCATATAACTGATCCATAATTTCTCTATCGGGGTCAATCTATAGTAAACCACACAAACTACTAGAAAATAAGCAAAATGACTGGGAAGAAAACACAAAACAGCATAAGTACTTGTATCAGGGACAAAAATACGATCCAGAGAATACCAGTAGCAGTAGTCAAAACTAAAATAGCTCTGATATAGCTATGCTATTTCTTCAAAATGGGCTAAGAACCGTAGTAAAGGCAATCATAAAGGAGGGTAAAATAACATACAAATACTTGAGAATTCCTAAAAGGGTGCATGGGGAGGGTTAGAATACGAAACAAAAATGCCAAACTGACGTACAACAACTTAGATCTACGCTAGCTTAAGTTAGGTTAGGTGATAATTCAATAAAGTAAATAATTACAGGATATTGAAAATGGCTATCAAAATATGATGAACTCTTGCAAATTAAGAGAATTCATTCCTAAATATCTACAACATAAATCCACTAACACGAGACTAAACTGTCTCGGTCTAATTTGTATAAACTGTGAGGTATAGCAACAGAGTTAAATAACACTACGCTATCTTGTTTTACATAACCTTATTAGAGGAAATACATCTCACTTTAAAGATAAAACATCAAAAAGAACATCTAACTTGTAAGATAATTCTGTATACGAGGTGTCTTTAAAAATAACGGCAGTTTTTTAATTTCACGGGCTTTATACATCCCATACTCTAACAGTATTTTTTAACGTATTGGTAGACATGTACCTGATGTATGTTCGTATTTTCAGCTGGTTTGAATATTTAGTTTATTGCCGACAGTCGATATCATTACTTAATTTGAAATATGTTTTGCTTAAAAATGCAAAAAGTTGGAGTACCACATTTTGAAATGTTGATTGTATGAATCTACTGTAAGTAAAATGATACAAACGTTTGAAATAGGAC
Source organism: Mantis religiosa (assembly GCA_030765055.1). NCBI lineage: Eukaryota > Metazoa > Arthropoda > Insecta > Mantodea > Mantidae > Mantis > Mantis religiosa. The sequence goes on from CM060960.1 coordinate 831,311, forward strand.
GACCGCTCTCGTATATCAATTACTGACACTGCGGAACAACCATGATTCTGTAAAGTCACCAATCATCATCAGAAACATTTGACAACCCACTCGTGAAACTGTATCACGAGAAAGCTGTCGCTCACAATTCAATCTTTGTGATTTGCTGTTAAAAAACCAAACCGTTATGTTGTCTCATGGCCTCCTGTGACTTGTTTCTATTCCCAGGAGTGACAAAAGAACGTCGTTTTGTCAACAGTGAGGAGATAAAAGAGAATCACTGAACTTCATAACGAAAAATGAGTTCCAGGAGTTACACAAATGTATTATATTTAAGGAAGATTGCTTTAAAGTTGATAAATAAATAACATTCTGTAACAAGAAGGAATACACTTATTATCACAACTCGTATATCTACTGATAAGAGGAAGCAGATGTTCGTTCTCTTTCACTTAATATTTCCCTTTGTTCACATCCCTCTCCGTCGTAACAGAAACATTTTCATTTGGTTGTTTTTTTTTTTTTCCTGTTTCAAAAATTGGTATATACTTTCACAACTTATTTCTCTTGCTTTTATAAACTAATCACCCAAAGTTTTCATATTGAAATCCAAAAAAGATTTTGACGAACTGGAATAAATGTATTTTCACACGATAAAGTGTTAATTTGTAAACTGAGATTAAACTATAAGATGTTGTTTCAATGAGTGCAAGACAGTCTTGAGGTAGCGGACCTAAAGAGAGAAGTGCTATTAACAGAGGCAACTGTACACCGTAATACATTTGTCTCCATGATAAGTGAATGTAAGTTAATATGTTGCAGTTTCACTTTGTACTCTCATGTTCCAGGAAGCAGCAGATTTCCTCTCACGACAGTATCTCCTTCTTACTACGTAACAGTCACATCACTTTCTATACTCTACAAGGGAATACAGTAGACTAAGTGATAGTCAAATGTTTTGTCATGTCTTCGTATGTACAAAAGATAAATGAATAACGACTTTATATTTGACCAAAGTATAAGTATTGGTAAATTTTAACAAATAACAAGGAATATCTCGGAAATTGTTAACTCTACACAAAAATGTACTGGATATAAATTGGATATTTTAACAAGATATACATTTAGTAGATAGAGTCGACATGAAAAATTCCATGGCATCCTATCAAATACCTTAGCCTATATTCAGCCTGTATGAAGAAATGTTTAATTTCCATTAATTAACTAAAATAATAAGAGTTAAATGATGAAGCGTGGGACTCAAGTACTTACGATAGTAAGTCGCCACAAACGGTGTGTCTTGGATGCGAGATCCCCTAGTTGTTTACCAGGGAAATATATGAGTCAAATGTAGAATTTAATGTCAGGATGGCACGTTGGCGATGGTAGCTCAATGGGTTAGAGTGACTGGAGGAAACCAGGAGATCCGTGGTTCGATTCCCAAACGTGGCATTTAATTTTTCATGTTGACTCTATCAAAAACCGTAGCCTATATACGGCTAGTATGAAGAAATGATTAATTTCCATCAATTAACTAAAGATTATATTTGTTATGTAGTAATATTTTGTCTATGTCTAACAGTTTATCAGTTATACAAAAGTCATTCAGAATGAAGAGAACATTTACAAGAAATTCAAGATGTATATTCTATTTGTCACGAAAATATATTAAACATGCGATACTTTAATTAAAATTGTTAGAAATAACAAGTACTTTGCAGAACTGTTTCATCTGGGGTAGGAATTTGGCACGTGCGGTCTGGACCAACCGGTTCTTGTTGAGATAGACGCAGATGCTGTAAGTGTCACGTGCCAATATTAAGCACCTGGAAGCATTTTATCTTTATGTGGCAGCTGCCCGCCACCAGATGGCACGCATGCGCCCCTACCTAAACATACACCTAATTTAATATGCATCTTTCATTGTATTCATTTCATTTAAATATTAATGGAAAACACGTCTGTACCTCCAACTATTTTCTGCAAGCGTCTGTGACATCTCTGTCTGCATTGACTAGGATGCATTCTCCGAAATAAATAAATAAATAAATAAAATTACAAAACTAGAGAGAATACGGGGATAGGTATACCGTTATGTGTATTTACAGTCAAGTGTGTTTGGTCGGAGAATTCCATCAACTTCAAAATACCTTCACAGAAAGTTTAATCGATTAATTTTAAATGTAACATCAAGAGACAAGCAGGACAGAAGTCGGAAACGTTAAATAAAACTAATAAAATTTATATGAAACCAAATTTAACTTACTGTGGAGAAATCCTATTAATCGTCATCACAGTGAACTAGAATTAATACAAAACCAAGATTTACCATTAATTACTGGAGGAGTCAAAACAACACCTTACTGACTCCATGAGAGTACTTACTGACACGTATAGTCTACAAACGACAATAGAACAACAAGCGATAATGCAATTTGACTGTCACGTATTAGTTGGGATAAACACATGTTCTCAACCTCTGTCAAAACCCAAAAAAAAAGTTTCGTATCTGTTGCAAAGAATCTTAAAAACAAAATTAACTTACCCCACTCAAAAGAAAATTTGCAAATAAAACTCAACTCAATAATATTAACATCAATTTACCTCTAAATTCCGATAAATAACTATTATACAAATGTAGCATTAAAACGGTTCACTATGACAAAAGAAATCCTGCAGATTACTCTCAATTAGTGTAAGAAAATGAATAACGTAATTTACCATGGCAATAAGACATCACCGAAACAACATAATTTTCTACGATGTTCCCGTAATAAAACCTGAAATAGTCATTCTCGCAAGAATGGAGCCAGTAATGTGCTATCTTTAATGGAACTAACGCATTTTTCATTTCTCAATTCACAAAATTTGTTTAAGTATCTTTATCCGCTAGCCTAAGAAAAAACACATAATTGCGCGATACCTTGTTACTGAAAAGTAAACCTTTTACTGCTAAACATGAAACAGTCGAATTATCTCTACCAGAGTCAGTATAGCAGGTCAAACAGAAGAATAACGTTTAGGGACGCCTACTCTAATATAGTGTCAGAGACGTTTGACTATCGATTATCTCGTAGATGACTTAGGCGATGTTCAAATTTTCTAATTCCTCATAAACATTCGTACCATTTTTTGAAGTGCACCATTTCTTAAAACATAAATATTCTGTGTCATAAATTGAGTCAGTAAATTAAGATTAACAATTGGAGCTTCTTCTCAAATTCCTTCGTCGTCTCAATCACTCATTTTAACATACAGTTTGTCATTTGTTATTTTTGTATCACTATACTTACGATTAGTTGCCTCCAAAATCATCTGACATCCAGTAAATATATAGATTCTAAATGTTTTGTAAAACAGTTTTTAATATTTTTATAATTTAAGTCGATTTTTTCTTAGGTAACGGATAAAATTATGTATGCCATTAACGAGATTTGATAATTATTATGCTCCTCGCCTAATAAACACGAACTTACCTTTCAAGTCCCATAAATATTATACAAATGTAGCATTAAAACGGTTTAGTATAACAGGAATCATGTGAAATTACCCTCACGAGTGCCAAAAAATGAATGACGTAATTACCATAGCAACAAGACAGCAAGGACACAACAATCTGCATATAAGATAACCTATACTCGTCATTCTGCCAATTATGAAGCCAATACTGTGGTATTATTAATTAAACTAAAGAATTTTTCGTTCCTCCATTCACAAACATTTTCATAATTTTTTTTTCCGTATTTCTCTTTAGAGTTTTCCAGAATTAATAAAGTGTCAGTACTTCTTTCAAAATATCAGTCGTTATACAATTCACGTTTCAATACTTTTAACATAACCTTCCATTATGAAACAAATGAAACAGCGATGCACATTTATGTAATTTACTAGTTATGTTTACGTATTGTAACTATTATGTGTAGTATTACCTAAGTTTGTAGTCTATATTAGAACGTTAGGTCGTGCTCGTTTAAACATTAAGCCAGAAGGAGGTTGGAGCAATACTGTGTAACTGATACCCCGAACTTCCCTTGTGAAAGGAAGCCATAAGGATTCCTTGTAACAATAAAAGTATATTTGGTGGAAGTAACTTCCGGTGGGGCAGTCAACTTCCTGTCCGTTACGCTCCTTCTCGCAACAGATGTGCAATAAACGGAAGCTAATAATAATCATCGAGTTCATTGATTAGCTCTGCCGCTCGGCAACGGTACTTGTTTGTTTTAGGATATACAGCCAAACTTACTGACTTTCTCTACTCTTGTATCTACTTTATCTGATTGTAGTTAACAAGGGAATACAGTGATAGTCAAATATTGCCATGTGTTTGTATGTACAAGAGATAAAAATGAATAACGACTTGATATTTGACAAAAGTACTTAACGTGATAGTCAAATGTTTTATATACATGACTATTTTTTATTCCACTTCTACCCCGCCTTTAACTCCAAAGGTTATAACGGCGGCCGCTCTCCTTTGGAACATACCGAAGGTGTTAACTCGTTTTCGTTGGGCTTTTTTTAATCACTAGATCACGCACAGAACCGCACTCTCATTAACACTTCCAGTCTCTGGGGAACATGGGCAATTATCTTGGACGGAGAAAAGCCCCCACCCCACTGCCGGGAATCGAACCCGGTACTACTAGCACGGCTCTTCCGACTGCGCTACCGGTCCAGCCTCTCTTTTCTTGTCCGAACGCTTACTGCTCTATCTTCTTCAAGATAAATATCTTATTTTAGTTACAAGGGAATACAGTAGACTTTAAGTGATAGTCAAATGTTTTGTCATGTCTTTGCATGTACAAGAGATAAAAATGAATAACGATTTGACAAAACTATAAGTATTGGATAATTTAAACAAATAACAAGGAATATCTCGGAAATAGTTAACTAAAAATATATATTTGATATAAATTGTATGTTTTAACAATATATACATTTTTATGTAGTAATATTTTGTCTATCTCTTACAGTTTATCAGTTATACAAAAGTCATTTAGAATAAAGAGAACTTCTGAGTACATTCACAGAAAATTCAAGATATACATTTATTGTGTAGTAATATTTTGTCTATCTCTTACAGTTTATCAGTTATACAAAAGTCATTCAGAATAAAGAGAACTTCTGAGTACATTCACAGAAAATTCAAGATATACATTTGTTGTGTAGTAATATTTTGTCTATCTCTTACAGTTTATCAGTTATACAAAAGTCATTTAGAATAAAGAGAACTTCTGAGTACATTCACAGAAAATTCAAGATATACATTTGTTGTGTAGTAATATTTTGTCTATCTCTTACAGTTTATCAGTTATACAAAAGTCATTCAGAATAAAGAGAACTTCTGAGTACATTCACAGAAAATTCAAGATATACATTTGTTGTGTAGTAATATTTTGTCTATCTCTTACAGTTTATCAGTTATACAAAAGTCATTCAGAATAAAGAGAACTTCTGAGTACATTCACAGAAAATTCAAGATACACATTTATTGTGTAGTAATATTTTGTCTATCTCTTACAGTTTATCAGTTATACAAAAGTCATTGAGAATAAAGAGAACTTCTGAGTACATTCATAGAAAATTCAAGATATACATTTGTTATGTAGTAATATTTTGTCTATCTCTTACAGTTTATCAGTTATACAAAAGTCATTGAGAATAAAGAGAACTTCTGAGTACATTCATAGAAAATTCAAGATATACATTTGTTATGTAGTAATATTTTGTCTATCTCTTACAGTTTATCAGTTATACAAAAGTCATTCAGAATAAAGAGAACTTCTGAGAACATTCACAGAAAATTCAAGATATACAGTTGTTGTGTAGTAATAGTTTGTCTATCTCTTACAGTTTATCAGTTATACAAAAGTCATACAGAATAAAGAGAACTTCTGAGTACATTCACAGAAAATTCAAGATATACATTTGTTATGTAGTAATAGTTTGTCTATCTCTTACAGTTTATTAGTTATACAAAAGTCATTCAGAGTGTAGAAGATATTTTTACAAAAAGTTAAGATATGCATGCACTGTTAGTCTAATGGAGAAAGTATGAAATTCACACACTTTTGCTAATAACTTAATACTTCGCATAAATTTCTTATTTTTCCCCACTAAATACCAATCTACGTAAGATACTATTACTAATGCTATTGAAATATACTTACAGTTGTATTTAAAAGTGTCATATAAACCTATAAAAAGAACTTTTTTCGTACGCTATACAGAGACTTCACGTGACAAAATGTGTCAGTGCGTAAATACAGTATTGAATAAGCTGGGGGAGTCTAAGCAGCTGTCAAATTGTCCTCAGCATCGTGAATAAATTTTGAAAATGTATCCAAAGCAAATGTATCTAAAGCTATGCCCAATGTGCCATTAAGGTAGTTGTCTAATGTGTTTATGAGAACTCCTAGTGGTTTACCGGGAGAAATATGAGTCAGTTGGAGAATTTAATGTCATGTTAGCGCGTTGGCCATAGTAGCTCAATGGTTTAGAGCAGATGGACGAAGACCAGAAGATACGTGGTTCAAATCCCGGCTATGGCATTGAATTTTTCAGTCTGATTCTACCATTTCATAGTGCATCCTACACATGGTTAGCGTGAAAGGACAATTAATTTCGGAAATAAGATATTGTTTGCCATGAATATACTATTTTTCTTTTTTCTTTTCTTTTCTTGAAATTCTTGTGAAAGCGGCGCTTGCACTCCTCGCCACTGATGTCGATTGGGTTATAAAATGCTGGCTGTAAGGTCATATCGCGGTGTAGAGCACAGCGTCTACGTCTCTCTCCAAACTGCCACACTCGCGACGTCGTGTCGGATATGAATTGCTGTTTGGGACTGTACCGCGAGGACTGTACCACAAATCAATAGCATTTGATGTGCTGGTTACCGTCAGCATTGATTTGTATACAACGGTGCAGCAATATTCAGTGTAAACATGTACCTACTAATTACCTGCAATCACGCCCACCAACCTACAGTAAAACTTCGTTAACTCGGAACTACTGTACTTCACATTTCATAACTACACGGTAAATAGTTTTGTGTTACTACAGTTTTATGACTTTCAGAGAAACTAACGAGTAGCGACAGTACATTGATAAAGCTGCTATGTATTTGTATTGCACAAGGAAATGCCTAAATGCATGCAAATATTTGCTAAAATCTTGTAAAATATGCATAAACGATATATAAAATAAAAACGGTATGCACGATAAGTACTCTCATAAGTAAACCATTTATTTCTCGTTTAAAATATTAATTATTATTAATTACGAGGGCTGTTCAATAAAGAATGACCACAATTTTTTTGACAACGTACCTTTACTTATTCTCATAATTTTGATGGTCCTTCTCAAAATAGTCTCCCCTGAATACGATGCACTTGTCCCAGCATTTCTGCAGGTCTTCAAAGATATGCAGGAAACAATTTTTTGAGAGATCCTTCAAAATTGCCTCCGCAGCCTTCACCACTGCTTCTGATGATGAATAATGCCTCCCACGAAGGGGTTTCTTCAAGTTAGGGAATAGAAAAAAGCCATATGGGGTTAAATCCTGACTATAGGGAGGGTGAGGGATGCACATCACGTTGATGTTTGCAAGATATTCAGCAACAACATTGGCAATATGCAGCCGCGCATTATCGTGGTGCAGCATCCAGCCTGCTTCACGGAAATGTGGTCTTTTGCGCCTGATATGGACTTGCAATGTTTTCAGGACATCCCTGTAGTATTGTCCAGTTACTGATGTGTGTGCAGGTACAGCATGTTGATAAACCATTCCATGAATATCAAAGAATGACATAACCATAACTTTCCCAGCAGAAACAACCACTTTTGCTTTTTGGGGGGTTGGTGATGAAGGAGATTTCCACACTGAGCTTTGCTGCTTGCTCTCAGAATCAAAATGATTTAGCAAAGTTTCATCAGCAGTGATTACGTTTGAAAGAAACTCCGGATCTTCCTCTAACATCAACTTTAACTGCATGCGAATGTCCTTTTGTTCGGGAATCAACAGTCTTGGAATCCATCCCGCACAAACACGTCTCATGTGTAATGTTTCTGTCACCAACGTGTGGGTGACACCCAATGAAATGTTCAGTATTTCAGGAAGTGATCTTAAGGTAATTCGTCGATCCTCTCTCACAATGGCAGCAGCAGTGTTGATGTTTTCTTCCGTAAGAGCTGTAACTGGAGCACCGGATCCACCTTCCTTTGAAATTGATTGTCTCCCCTCTCTAAACATTTTAAACCACCTTCGAGCTGTGCTGTAGGGAAGAATAGCCTCTCCATAGGCCTCCTGTAACATTGTATAGGCCTCAACTGAAGATTTGTTGAGACGAAGGCAGAATTTCAAAGTCGCGGATTGTTCCTCGCGTGTTACCTCCATTGCAGCGGCAGGCGATACTGAACATGTCTGAACTTGCCTGGTTCTCACAGGCGGGAACCAGGAGTACCAATAATGAAACTACTACGGCGTGTTTGTTTCACATTAAGCTAACAGAATATAAATAGATTGAATTTTATTGCGAAAAATTATGATCACTCTTTATTGAACAACCCTCAATTAAACTTAATAAATAAGATTATATTAAATACCTTTCTATCAGGTTGAAACTGATTACAATTTATTTGTTTCTTACTTATTTCAATTAAATTTCATAAAAACTTTCAACAAAAAATCACGTTTTTTCACCTGTAAAATAGTGTAGGCCTTCCTGAATCCAAAGAATGTTTGGATAGTATACGCAAGCCATTTTTAAAGGCTCTAATCTAGTTTCAAAGTTACGTGAATGCTTGTGTTAGATATGAATTGTAATTCTTTATCCTTGTTTACTCGCTATTAAAATTGTGAGCATTTTCATCATTTAAAATGTTCCTTGCGTCGCAGTTTGTGTTAGACTAATGAAACTTGCTACGCACGTTCAGTTCTTGCAGAAAACAGTGAAAAATATTTGTTTTTTTGGAATATACACGACTAATACTAATGTCTAAAGTGTTGAGACATTTTCCGTGTAGAGGGTAGTTTGGTGTGAGGGAACCTCAAAACATGCGCTAGCACTCAAATCTTGTTATTGAGTTTCTTGTTTGAACACACTGACAATGTGTGACAAGCACATGTTTGACAACGTGACAATTGACGGTGGTAAAACACGTGACAGTCTGGATATGTCATCTACTTCATTGTATTCACTTCCTAGAAACACTACGCACTGTTATACAAAATGTTGTATTACTAGGAATGGATCCTCGACACCGAACGATACTTCAGAACATTCGCTCGATAGTTTTTGATACTTCGGTGGTGATACTACAAGTTATATGTTATTTTAAAATCACAAAAATATTGTCACCGCAAGTAGAACATTACAAAGCCAGGAATATGGTAGCTGTACAGTAACATTATACCAGTGTGTCAAAACTCTTGTTAGCAGAAATTTAAAAACGTTTTTATTGCAGTAAACAGAAGCTTTGTACAACCCTTGCAGTAGCAAACAGACGTGATATTGACAAACAACAGTCTTCAATGTCGTTTCGTTGCTCCGCTACACGTAAACGAAAGAATCGCTGTGGTACATTGCTGTCCACCATCACACAACTCACACAATTACAAAACAACTGACTGCTTCAGTAGATCATTCGCTAACAATAGCGATGGCATCAGAAAAGCGGAAAACTCCAGACTTCTGTCTGTTTCTCTCTCGGCAAGCGTTCAGCTAGTGCTTGCTACTCTCTGTCTCCTTCCTTCCTGCCCACACGCACAGCTCTGGCTTTGCGGCGGCTCCAACCCAATAATGTGATCGGTGACAGTATAAAAAGAAGCAGTTATTAGACAAATGTTAAACTTGGATTTTAGTGTCATGCTTATTCATACATATGCTCACGCACACCCTTGGATGAGACTGAGGCTAGACCATACACCATAACGTTGCGGAAATTGTGCTGACAGATGACAGTTACTGAAAAACATTCGAAGATTGGTTTTAAGAGTGTCGTTGAAAACTGTCTACACTACAAAGGCGATGTGGCACGGAGGTCCAAACTTGCTCTACTGTACATATGTCTCCAAGTGGGACATCCCCGGGAGGAAAGATGAGACGAGAGGGAACAGAGGGCGAGGCCCCTATAGTTTACCACTTGAAAACTCCCGGCAGGCCAGTACAAGCGGCTGTCCACCCTACACTGGTCCGGAAATGGCGCACCAGGTCTACCCGGAGACAGGAGATTGCCCTGCTGGAGGACAAAGTGTTTATCAAGAGAACGTCATCCTGCCATACAACGTCGACGCTTCTACCCTGAAAGAGACCGTCAGATAAGAGATGAGAGAGATGCTATAGTGTCACTGAACACCATAAGGAAAAGAACTTTCAAGAAGTGCCATATGTGTATTATATCTGAGGGGAATTACTTAGAAGCTGATAAATAAAGATTCTTTAACAAGAATGCACATAAATCTGTTATTTTCTGATCAGTTATTGTATATCAGCAAACACTGAACATCGGCACACATTTTACTGAAGATGAAGTTGCTTTCTGCTACGAGATAAGTATCACATTTACCTTCTTTATTGCCTCATTACCAGCCAACGCTGCTATCGATTTTTCAATCATTTCCAACTTCTGCCTGCCCTTAGACTCTTACTTACATCTCTGTACACTTTCTTTGTGCAATGCATCTGTAGATTTGGATAAATATGTGAACAAATTACTTTATATATTTATCTCCATGCTTTGATATTGACAGTATTTATCACTGTTACAATTTTAAACGTCCTTTTTATCAAGCCTTCTTTTCACCTAGTCCCTTACAAAATTCATCACTGAGTATAATTACGCGATACTTTTGTTACTGAGAAGTACACCTTTTACTGTTACACATGAAAGAGTCGAATTATTTATACTGGAGTCAATATAGCAGGTTAAACAGAACAATGAAGTTTAGGAACGTCTATTCTAATATAGTGTCAAAGACATTTGACTTTCGATCACCTCGTAGATGGCTTAGGTCCGATGTTCAATTTTTCTTTGGTTATCTGAAAAACATGTGACATCTACTGTACAGAAATATATGTAATTATTCTGTTTTCATTGCGTAACTAATATTAACGGGACAGGTCGATATTTTCTTATGTAAAGGATAAAATTACGTATGTGACTAGCAAGGTTTGATGTTTATCATGCTCCTTGGGCATTAAATTTTTTAACTCGCTAATAAACATCAACTTCCCTCGCAAGTCCCATAAATAACTATTCTAAGCCTATCTTATAGTTCTTTAGGTTTAATAAAGATTGAAAATTGTAAAAAATTAAGGTCGGGAATATTCTCTAGGCAAATTAATTTTTGGATGAACACAAAATATTCAAATAATGACAATTAACAAACTGTTAGATTAAAGTAAGCGCGGGTCAGGATTAGTATTTCAAAATCTGCTCCCTAGGGGACGGCAGTGTTCTGTTGCGTTAACTACCTGAGACAGTTGACTGTGTAATACGATTGTGTTTCTTCAGTCTAAGTGACAAATCGAGCTTCTTTTACGGAAACGAGCTATGCCATTGCTCCATTTCGGCATTTTGTTAAGTTTTAAGTTCGTTTAGGATAGATTTATAACGAATGTACATTGAAACTGCTCCAGAAACTTGTACAATAAGAAAATACAGACTTTCTTACATCCATAATCCTCCTTGTTGTAATGATGTTGACTTAATCAGTGCTGCCAACCGGCAAAAATAAATACCGCTACAAAAGCGGGCGAAGCGGGTTAGGGTAAGGCGGACAACGCTAAGTCATATCGGACGATGAAAGAAATGAGTGAAATGATGCTCAAATGAGCCCAGAAGAATGGAAAATGTTACCATGAAATCTGTTGTATTAAATTCATATATGGAAAATGAGTTTTAGATGAATATACAAGTTCTCGTGGTTACATTATGTACTGAAATTGAATGTTCTATTTCGATTCGCCCGCTATGCCAATCGAATTACTTAGTTTCCACTCGGAATAAAGATGAAAACGGAAGTATACAGAACATTCTTCATTTAAAACTTAGCGTTTAACATTACCTTCAAAGTCAAAGCTTCAATACAAGGTAAAAGCTTTCATGTTTACGTGACAGAATAGAGTTTTCGTGAAAGAATTTCAAAATAATGATCCGATTCACCCGAACCTAGGTTACATCAAAGTGCAGGTCAATAAAGTAACAATGTAGTTATGAATTACAAAAATGTTTCATTTGTATTTTAAAAAGATGTCATTTTAAAAGTTTTCAGCGCATAGTTGGCAGTTTAAACATCTGAAGCAGGCCTCTATGAACTATTCTTTGTATGTAAAGTAACATATTGACAGTGACTGTACGTCATTAACATGTTCTGAGGTAAATTTGCAGTTTGCGTTACCAAATATCACAGAGGTACGTGTAATTTGTCCTGTCAGCTTGAATTAAACAAAACAGAGTTGATGTGCGCACACCGCAGACAGAAATCGATACGACGGACGGGGGATAACAAAGTAAAACTCTGCGATTGAACAATTTACCAATCCGCAGGATGAGGGCAAAACTAGCTAATTCTGCCATTACAGTTACAATTGTTTGTGTTTAACAGATTTGTTTCTTGGTGTGTAAGTAACAATTTACTAGCATGTTCACGCTTACTGCTTTCTTTTGTTTGTTCTAGGGATGGGAGCTCGATACCTCGAAACTGTCGATAGTTGGCTTCATTCAAACCTTAGCCTACACACGGCTAGTGTGGAAGAAATGATTATCTCCATTAATTTACCTGAATAACACAGTGGTTTAATTATGACGCCTGGGACTTAAGTACTTACAGCATAGTAAGTCGTCACAAAAGGTGCGTGTCTCATAGCATAGGGATGGCTCATGCGGTTTTGTCTGTGGCTCGTATTCGCGAGGTCCGTGTTCGATTCCCGTAGCCGACCTACCTGTTCCATGGGTTTTTTCTGAGGTTTTCCCAGTTCGCTAGACGAATGCTGGGTAGGTTAATTACATCCCCGAATTTCCTCTCCCTCCATTTAATCTCCATTATCATTTTACATTATCTTTCATCTGGTGGTCTCCTTCAGGATAGAAGTGTCGGCGGGTATCGCGGTGTTGCATGGCAGGAAAACTACTTCCTCCTCCGGTAGGTCGGTTGTCGGCTGGGACCATTTGTTGAACGCCAGCCAGGGACCTTTGGTACTCGGATCGCCTGCCTTCGGACCATTAGCACTCGACTGCTGGGCTCTTTGCCGTTCCGCTGTAGGGAAGCGAGTTCGTTGTCCTGGTCTGTCGGGGGAAGTCTCTATCCAAGAAAACAAAGGACCCTGCCCTCTGTACTATCGTGACTTGTAGGAGAGCGAGCTCGTTGTCCTGGTCTGTCGGGGGAAGTCTCTATCCAAGTAAACTAAGGACCCTGCCCTCTGTACTATCGTGACTTTTAGGAGAGCGAGCTCGTTGTCCTGGTCTGTCAGGGGTAGTCGCTATCCAAGTAAACTGTAAGGACCCTGCCCTCTGTATTATCGTGACTTTTAGGAGAGCGAGCTCGTTGTCCTGGTCTGTCGGGGGAAGTCTCTATCCAAGAAAACAAAGGACCCTGCCCTCTGTACTATCGTGACTTTTAGGAGAGCGAGCTCGTTGTCCTGGTCTGTCGGGGGAAGTCTCTATCCAAGAAAACAAAGGACCCTGCCCTCTGTACTATCGTGACTTGTAGGAGAGCGAGCTCGTTGTCCTGGTCTGTCGGGGGAAGTCTCTATCCAAGTAAACTAAGGACCCTGCCCTCTGTACTATCGTGACTTTTAGGAGAGCGAGCTCGTTGTCCTGGTCTGTCGGGGGAAGTCTCTATCCAAGAAAACTAAGGACCCTGCCCTCTGTACTATCGTGACTTTTAGGAGAGCGAGCTCGTTGTCATGGCCTGTCGGGGGAAGTCTCTATCCAAGTAAACTAAGGACCCTGCCCTCTGTACTATCGTGACTTTTAGGAGAGCGAGCTCGTTGTCCTGGTCTGTCGGGGGAAGTCTCTATCCAAGTAAACTAAGGACCCTGCCCTCTGTACTATCGTGACTTGTAGGAGAGCGAGTTCGTTGCCATGGCCTGTCAGGGGTAGTCGCTATCCAAGTAAACTGTAAGGACCCTGCCCTCTGTACTATCGTGACTTGTAGGAGAGCGAGTTCGTTGTTCTGGCCTGTCGGGGGAAGAATCTATCCAACTTAACTGTAGGAACCCTGCCCTCTGTACTGTCGTAACTTGTAGTGGAGCGAGTTCGTTGTCCTGGTCTGTCGGGGGAAGTCTCTATCCAAGAAAACTGTAAGGACCCTGCCCTCTGTACTATCGTGACTTGTAGGAGAGCGAGCTCGTCCTGGCCTGTCGGGGGTAGTCGCTATCCAAGTAAACTGTAAGTACCCTGCCCTCTGTACTATCTTGACTTGTAGGAGAGCGAGCTCGTTGTCCTGGCCTGTCGGGGGAAGTCTCTATCCAACTAAACTGTAGGAACCCTGCCCTCTGTACTGTCGTAACTTGTAGTGGAGCGAACTCGTTGTCCTGGCCTGTCGGGGGAAGTCTCTATCCCAGTAAACGGTATTGACCCTGCCCTCTGTACTGTCGTGAGTTGTAGTGGAGCGAGCTCGTTGTCCTGGCCTGTCGGGGGAAGTCTCTATCCAAGTAAACTGTATGGACCCTGCCTTCTGTACTGTCGTGACTTGTAGTGGAGCGAGCTGGTTGTCCTGGCCTGTCGGGGGAAGTCTCTATCCAAGTAAACTGTAGAGACCCTGCCCTCTGTACTATCGTGACTTTTAGTGGAGTGAGTTCGTTGTCCTGGCCTGTCGGGGGAAGTCTCTATCCAACTAAACTGTAGGAACCCTGCCCTCTGTACTATCGTGACTTGTAGGAGAGCGAGTTCGTTGTCCTGGCCTGTCGGGGGAAGTATCCATCCAAGTAAACTGTATGGACCCTGCCCTCTGTCCTGTCGTGACTTGTAGTGGAGCGAGCTCGTTGTCCTGGCCTGTCGGAGGAAGTCTCTATCCAAGTAAACTGTATGTTCCCTGCCCTCTGTACTGTCGTGACTTGTAGGGGAGCGAGTTCATTGTCCTGGCCTGTCGGGGGAAGTCTCTATCCAAGTAAACTGTAAGGACCCTGCCCTCTGTACTATCGTGACTTGTAGGAGAGCGAGCTCGTTGTCATGGCCTGTCGGGGGAAGTCTATCCAAGTAAACTGTAGGGACCCTGCCCTCTGTACTGTTGTGACTTGTAGTGGAGTGAGTTCGTTTTCCTGGCCTGTCGGGGGAAGTCTCTATCCAAGTAAACTGTAAGGACCCTGCCCTCTGTACTATCGTGACTTGTAGGAGAGCGAGTTCGTTGTCATGGCCTGTCGGGGGAAGTCTATCCAAGTAAACTGTAAGGACCCTGCCCTCTGTACTATCGTGACTTGTAGGAGAGCGAGTTCGTTGTCATGGCCTGTCGGGGAAAGTCTCTATCCAAGTAAACTGTATGTACCCTGCCCTCTGTACTGTCGTGACTTGTAGGGGAGCGAGTTCGTAGTCCTGGTCTGTCAGGGGAAGTCTCTATCCAAGTAAACTGTAGAGACCCTGCCCTCTGTACTATCGTGACTTGTAGGAGAGCGAGTTCGTTGTCATGGCCTGTCGGTGGAAGTCTCTATCCAAGTAAACTGTAAGGACCCTGCCCTCTGTACTGTCGTAACTTGTAGTGGAGCGAGTTCGTTGTCATGGCCTGTCGGGGGAAGTCTCTATCCAAGTAAACTGTATGTACCCTGCCCTCTGTACTGTCGTGACTTGTAGGGGAGCGAGTTCGTAGTCCTGGTCTGTCAGGGGAAGTCTCTATCCAAGTAAACTGTAGAGAGCCTGCCCTCTGTACTATCGTGACTTGTAGGAGAGCGAGTTCGTTGTCATGGCCTGTCGGGGGAAGTCTCTATCCAAGTAAACTGTAGAGACCCTGCCCTCTGTACTATCGTGACTTGTAGGAGAGCGAGTTCGTTGTCATGGCCTGTCGGGGGAAGTCTCTATCCAAGTAAACTGTAGAGAGCCTGCCCTCTGTACTATCGTGACTTGTAGGAGAGCGAGTTCGTTGTCCTGGTCTGTCAGGGGAAGTCTCTATCCAAGTAAACTGTAGAGACCCTGCCCTCTGTACTATCGTGACTTGTAGGAGAGCTAGTTCGTTGTCATGGCCTGTCGGGGGAAGTCTATCCAAGTAAACTGTAAGGACCCTGCGCTCTGTACTATCGTGACTTGTAGGAGAGCGAGTTCGTTGTCCTGGTCTGTCAGGGGAAGTCTCTATCCAAGTAAACTGTAGAGACCCTGCCCTCTGTACTATCGTGACTTGTAGGAGAGCTAGTTCGTTGTCATGGCCTGTCGGGGGAAGTCTATCCAAGTAAACTGTAAGGACCCTGCGCTCTGTACTATCGTGACTTGTAGGAGAGCGAGTTCGTTGACATGGCCTGTCGGGGGAAGTCTCTATCCAAGTAAACTGTATGTACCCTGCCCTCTGTACTGTCGTGACCTGTAGGGGAGCGAGTTCGTTGTCATGGCCTGTCGGGGGAAGTCTATCCAAGTAAACTGTAAGGACCCTGCCCTCTGTACTATCGTGACTTGTAGGAGAGCGAGTTCGTTGTCATGGCCTGTCGGGGGAAGTCTCTATCCAACTAAACTGTAGGAACCCTGCCCTCTGTACTATCGTGACTTGTAGGAGAGCGAGTTCGTTGTCCTGGCCTGTCGGGGGAAGTATCCATCCAAGTAAACTGTATGGACCCTGCCCTCTGTCCTGTCGTGACTTGTAGTGGAGCGAGCTCGTTGTCCTGGCCTGTCGGAGGAAGTCTCTATCCAAGTAAACTGTATGTTCCCTGCCCTCTGTACTGTCGTGACTTGTAGGGGAGCGAGTTCATTGTCCTGGCCTGTCGGGGGAAGTCTCTATCCAAGTAAACTGTAAGGACCCTGCCCTCTGTACTATCGTGACTTGTAGGAGAGCGAGCTCGTTGTCATGGCCTGTCGGGGGAAGTCTATCCAAGTAAACTGTAGGGACCCTGCCCTCTGTACTGTTGTGACTTGTAGTGGAGTGAGTTCGTTTTCCTGGCCTGTCGGGGGAAGTCTCTATCCAAGTAAACTGTAAGGACCCTGCCCTCTGTACTATCGTGACTTGTAGGAGAGCGAGTTCGTTGTCATGGCCTGTCGGGGGAAGTCTATCCAAGTAAACTGTAAGGACCCTGCCCTCTGTACTATCGTGACTTGTAGGAGAGCGAGTTCGTTGTCATGGCCTGTCGGGGAAAGTCTCTATCCAAGTAAACTGTATGTACCCTGCCCTCTGTACTGTCGTGACTTGTAGGGGAGCGAGTTCGTAGTCCTGGTCTGTCAGGGGAAGTCTCTATCCAAGTAAACTGTAGAGACCCTGCCCTCTGTACTATCGTGACTTGTAGGAGAGCGAGTTCGTTGTCATGGCCTGTCGGTGGAAGTCTCTATCCAAGTAAACTGTAAGGACCCTGCCCTCTGTACTGTCGTAACTTGTAGTGGAGCGAGTTCGTTGTCATGGCCTGTCGGGGGAAGTCTCTATCCAAGTAAACTGTATGTACCCTGCCCTCTGTACTGTCGTGACTTGTAGGGGAGCGAGTTCGTAGTCCTGGTCTGTCAGGGGAAGTCTCTATCCAAGTAAACTGTAGAGAGCCTGCCCTCTGTACTATCGTGACTTGTAGGAGAGCGAGTTCGTTGTCATGGCCTGTCGGGGGAAGTCTCTATCCAAGTAAACTGTAGAGACCCTGCCCTCTGTACTATCGTGACTTGTAGGAGAGCGAGTTCGTTGTCATGGCCTGTCGGGGGAAGTCTCTATCCAAGTAAACTGTAGAGAGCCTGCCCTCTGTACTATCGTGACTTGTAGGAGAGCGAGTTCGTTGTCCTGGTCTGTCAGGGGAAGTCTCTATCCAAGTAAACTGTAGAGACCCTGCCCTCTGTACTATCGTGACTTGTAGGAGAGCTAGTTCGTTGTCATGGCCTGTCGGGGGAAGTCTATCCAAGTAAACTGTAAGGACCCTGCGCTCGGTACTATCGTGACTTGTAGGAGAGCGAGTTCGTTGTCCTGGTCTGTCAGGGGAAGTCTCTATCCAAGTAAACTGTAGAGACCCTGCCCTCTGTACTATCGTGACTTGTAGGAGAGCTAGTTCGTTGTCATGGCCTGTCGGGGGAAGTCTATCCAAGTAAACTGTAAGGACCCTGCGCTCTGTACTATCGTGACTTGTAGGAGAGCGAGTTCGTTGACATGGCCTGTCGGGGGAAGTCTCTATCCAAGTAAACTGTATGTACCCTGCCCTCTGTACTGTCGTGACCTGTAGGGGAGCGAGTTCGTTGTCATGGCCTGTCGGGGGAAGTCTATCCAAGTAAACTGTAAGGACCCTGCCCTCTGTACTATCGTGACTTGTAGGAGAGCGAGTTCGTTGTCATGGCCTGTCGGGGGAAGTCTCTATCCAACTAAACTGTAGGAACCCTGCCCTCTGTACTATCGTGACTTGTAGGAGAGCGAGTTCGTTGTCCTGGCCTGTCGGGGGAAGTATCCATCCAAGTAAACTGTATGGACCCTGCCCTCTGTCCTGTCGTGACTTGTAGTGGAGCGAGCTCGTTGTCCTGGCCTGTCGGAGGAAGTCTCTATCCAAGTAAACTGTATGTTCCCTGCCCTCTGTACTGTCGTGACTTGTAGGGGAGCGAGTTCATTGTCCTGGCCTGTCGGGGGAAGTCTCTATCCAAGTAAACTGTAAGGACCCTGCCCTCTGTACTATCGTGACTTGTAGGAGAGCGAGCTCGTTGTCATGGCCTGTCGGGGGAAGTCTATCCAAGTAAACTGTAGGGACCCTGCCCTCTGTACTGTTGTGACTTGTAGTGGAGTGAGTTCGTTTTCCTGGCCTGTCGGGGGAAGTCTCTATCCAAGTAAACTGTAAGGACCCTGCCCTCTGTACTATCGTGACTTGTAGGAGAGCGAGTTCGTTGTCATGGCCTGTCGGGGGAAGTCTATCCAAGTAAACTGTAAGGACCCTGCCCTCTGTACTATCGTGACTTGTAGGAGAGCGAGTTCGTTGTCATGGCCTGTCGGGGAAAGTCTCTATCCAAGTAAACTGTATGTACCCTGCCCTCTGTACTGTCGTGACTTGTAGGGGAGCGAGTTCGTAGTCCTGGTCTGTCAGGGGAAGTCTCTATCCAAGTAAACTGTAGAGACCCTGCCCTCTGTACTATCGTGACTTGTAGGAGAGCGAGTTCGTTGTCATGGCCTGTCGGTGGAAGTCTCTATCCAAGTAAACTGTAAGGACCCTGCCCTCTGTACTGTCGTAACTTGTAGTGGAGCGAGTTCGTTGTCATGGCCTGTCGGGGGAAGTCTCTATCCAAGTAAACTGTATGTACCCTGCCCTCTGTACTGTCGTGACTTGTAGGGGAGCGAGTTCGTAGTCCTGGTCTGTCAGGGGAAGTCTCTATCCAAGTAAACTGTAGAGAGCCTGCCCTCTGTACTATCGTGACTTGTAGGAGAGCGAGTTCGTTGTCATGGCCTGTCGGGGGAAGTCTCTATCCAAGTAAACTGTAGAGACCCTGCCCTCTGTACTATCGTGACTTGTAGGAGAGCGAGTTCGTTGTCATGGCCTGTCGGGGGAAGTCTCTATCCAAGTAAACTGTAGAGAGCCTGCCCTCTGTACTATCGTGACTTGTAGGAGAGCGAGTTCGTTGTCCTGGTCTGTCAGGGGAAGTCTCTATCCAAGTAAACTGTAGAGACCCTGCCCTCTGTACTATCGTGACTTGTAGGAGAGCTAGTTCGTTGTCATGGCCTGTCGGGGGAAGTCTATCCAAGTAAACTGTAAGGACCCTGCGCTCGGTACTATCGTGACTTGTAGGAGAGCGAGTTCGTTGTCCTGGTCTGTCAGGGGAAGTCTCTATCCAAGTAAACTGTAGAGACCCTGCCCTCTGTACTATCGTGACTTGTAGGAGAGCTAGTTCGTTGTCATGGCCTGTCGGGGGAAGTCTATCCAAGTAAACTGTAAGGACCCTGCGCTCTGTACTATCGTGACTTGTAGGAGAGCGAGTTCGTTGACATGGCCTGTCGGGGGAAGTCTCTATCCAAGTAAACTGTATGTACCCTGCCCTCTGTACTGTCGTGACCTGTAGGGGAGCGAGTTCTTTGTCCTGGCCTGTCGGGGGAAGTCTCTATCCAAGTAAACTGTATGTACCCTGCCCTCTGTACTGTCGTGACTTGTAGTGGAGTGAGTTCATTGTCCTGGCCTGTCGGGGGAAGTCTCTATCCAACTAAACTGTATGGACCCTGCCCTCTGTACTATCGTAACTTGTAGTGGAGCGAGCTCGTTGTCCTGGCCTGTCGCGGGAAGTCTCTATCCAAGTAAACTGTAGGGACTCTGCCCTCTGTACTATCGTGACTTGTAGGAGAGCGATCTCGTTGTCCTGGCCTGTCGGGGGAAGTCTCTATCCAAGTAAACTGTAGGGACCCTGCCCTCTGTACTGTCGTGACTTGTAGTGGAGCGAGCTCTTTGTCCTGGCCTGTCGGGGGAAGTCTCTATCCAAATAAACTCTAGGGACCCTTCCCTCTGTACTGTCGTGGTTCCTTGGGTCAGCTGCCCTCTGTTTCCTTTGCCTCATTCTTCCTCCCAGGAGTCCCCCACTTGGGGGCATAGGCACAATGGGCCCAGCATGGTGGCCTACGTACCGAGTCCCCTTCTCTCCCACAGTATACGAGAATTCCTAGTGGTCTATTGGGAAACATATGAGTCAATTGGAGAATTTAATGTCACGTCGGCATGTTGGTCATAGCAGCTCAGTTGGTTAGAGCAACCGCGCGGAGAGCTGGAGATCCGTGGTTCAAATCCCGGCTATGGCATTGAATGTTTCAGTCTGGCTTTACTGATTCAAGTCTTAGCCTACACACGGCTAATGTGGGAGAAATGATTAATTCCACCAATCAAAGATATCTAAGTACGTCTAAAAGCCTTCGATACTTTTGCATTGTTGAAAGTTGTTATGAAATATAGCAATATTTCCTTTTGCTCATTCTCGTATAAAATCAACTATTAGATATTAATTCAGGAGTCATGAGCGAGAACAAGTCGTCCGGGTGCTCCCGGGCGGTGGACAGGGCACCACGGTACCTATCCGCTGAGCGTATTGACCCTTGCGGTCTTATAGTGTTTAGGCTTTTTCACTAAGCTTTAATATCTTATGTTAAGTGATGGACCTGATTCGACTTCTGCTAGTGCTCCTGGCGGCGGGATGAGGTCCAGAGAGGAAGCCAGTGCCCGATGCTACCACGCCAGGAGCGAGAGGTCGGATGGCTGGGGAACATTTACGTTCAGGTCGTGTTCTGGTCACACAGGACGAACTCGACTGGCGGATGTCAGCCGACAAGTCCAATCCAGCCCGAGTATGGCCGGGACATACGGAGTTTGGCAGCGAAGGGATGAGAGGCTGAACTCACCACCCAAGGGCGTCCTTGGGGAGGCGATAGCTCTTTCTCCTTCTTGCTATTGACCTAGTGTATTTACTAGTTGGTTGGGGTGAGGTGTGATTCTGGCATACAATGTGCGCGAACGTTCACGCACAACGTCCTCAACGTAAGGTACGCCAGAATGGGTGTGTAGGATGTGTGACGGAAACGCACGTTCGGTATCGTAGATCATCCAGAGTGCCCTGTTCTGCACGGCTTGCAGTCTGCGGATGCTTAGTAACAATTATGTATTATCAGAAGTAAACATCTATAGTTTTTATAACAGTATTTGTAAAAATGTATCTCGGGAAAGCCCTTGAAAATATATTTAAATGACATAAACCTCGATACTCACTAGTTACTAAAAACAGGGCGTATTACTTAGGAAAGTTTGCTAGTTCTTGATGCAAGTAGCGGGACAATTTCCTCAAATCCGTAGCTACCCTTAGAGTGAATCATAATGGTCTTCCCTTTCTGTAGCGAGAGAAAGAATTTATACACAATTATCTGTAATATTGCAAATTAACTAGATTTTAAGGGGAAAAAATATTAAATCTTTTTTGTTATGTACTTTATTCAACAAGAGAAATATTAAATTTGTTTTAATTATTGGGTGACCTAGTACTCTGGTTTAATTATTCTTTGACATAACCTACAAATAATTTCAAATACGACGGAAGCTATAACAATGTTAGAATTGTATCAAGAGACATAATTATTTACGCTGGACACTGAACGCTTTGATATTGCAATTCGGCCTTTGAAAATGCAACCCAAACCAGAAAAATGAGACGATCAGAGAGAATTGTTAACGTCTGCTGGCATTTAAAATGCAAGTTCAAAGGCTGCAAGTTGATCTGATTATCTGTAGTCCAAACCTCTCATTTTGTGGCTTACGATTTTGTTATCATTGCTGTACTCGACAGTTTCATATCTTAATTGCTCCTCTTTCAGATAGCTTCCGCAACACACAACATTGTTAATGGAGTTGACCTAGATCACTTTATCGTGGATAATATTGTCCATTTGGTCCTGTAATCATCAAAAGGAGCTATTTACAACTGCGCTGACATTAATATATAAACCACAGAGTATAAATGCACATGATTATTACATTATGAATGTTCAAGTTTTTTCCGAAGCTCGACAAAGGAACCACGTTTATTAACGGTAGGCATTTGTTTCCTAAATAACAACCCAACAGCATTACATGTTACATACATAATTTAGTAGCAATATAAGAGAATGACATTACGTTGATTTTTTTGTGGTTGATCAAGATAACTTCCATTTCTTCTAGTTATTAATACGTTATAGTCGGTTAATACAAAAATTAGATATTTAACAAGAAGATTCAATATCACTCGACTTTTAAATTCCATATTCTTTGCTTAACCACTGGAAAAAACCGAACCATGTTGCCGTTTTAATAGTAATTTGTGAGATTTGTGAAATATGTTGATGTTTATTAGCTGAGGAGCATGATAAACTTCAAACCTCGCCAGTCCCATACTTGATTTTATCCGCTACTAAGAAAAAATCGACTTGAATTATACAAAATATTAAAAAACTGTTTCAGAAAAGATTTAGACTAGATGTTTCCAGTAGGCGCAACATATTGGAGGCTTTGAATCGTAACTACGGTGATACAAAAATAACAAATGGTAAACTGTATGTCAAAATGAGTGATTCAGGCGACGAAGAAATTCGAGAAGAAGCTTGAATTACTAATCTAAGTTTGCTACCACAAAAGTCATCTGCAATTTCTGACGAAGAATATTTAAGCTTTAAGAAATTGTGCAGTTCAAAAAGTGTGTGGAACAAAATGTGGATAAAAAGACTAATATGGCAAATCAGATTATTTGTGGCAAGAATGAAGAAGGGACATGTCTGTCATTAATCAGTCATGATCGACTGTAACTTGCGTAATTCATCTTCAGATTACACTAGTGGATCCATATTCAATTTAACAATTCTATCGTTAACTATGCAGTGAAACCAGAATAAAAACATATATTTCTGTACATCGTAGATATGTTTTTCAGATAACTAAAGAAAAATTGAACATCGGACCTAAGCCATCTACGAAGTAATCGATAGTCAAATGTCTGAATCTATATTAGAGTAGGTGTTCCTATTTAGTCTCGTAAATTTTAACTTCATTCTTCTTTTTCTTGACTCTGGCAGAGATAATTCGACTTTTGAAGAGATTATTCATGTCTAATAGTAAACGACGTACGTTCCAGTGACAAAAGTATCGCGTAATGATGTGCTTTTTATTGTGGTGGCTGATAAAAGAGGTTATGGTACTTCAGTAAACGCGAAAATGGATACGACCTGGGTTACTTATTTGAATTTGCGTTTATTTTTAACTTTCCACTAATTATCAATGTTTCACCAGAAATCATATTTTGAAACTCGCAGAATACAAATAAAACATTATAGGGGGGGGGGACTTTGTACGTATGTATGTGCATCTGCTTCTGTGAACTGCTTAACCTAAAAACTATAGGTCAGATAAGTTATTTTGTATCAAAGTCCAGCATTTTCCAAAAATGCCTATCGACGAGGGAAAATCATTAAAATCTAATGGGACAGAATGGACAGACGCCCAAAACACTGCTCGGTATTCTTTATGTAAGTTTATGTAGTTAAAATAAACAAGTTGAGCATCTACGTAAGAGACGCAATGTACCACGTTATAACGAGGTTAGTTCCTTCAGAGTGAGATAATGGCAACTTCCTTTGTTCTACAACAGTTTCCTTATGAAGCCCTTTAAGACGGTAACGTGTCCTTAATTACAGCACGGTGTTCCCAAAAATAAGGAAAGTGCACAACAAACTCCAGTTACAAAGAACTCTTTTTTGTCCTTTACTACAAGAAAAACGTAACATCATTAAAAAACTTACGTACTTGGAGTAATTAAGGAAGTATATTGTAAAATGAATGGATTGATGTTTAAATATCTATAGGATAGTTAGATTTTCTTGATATTTATCTTTATTTCCCTGACCAAGATTCAAACTCGGGACCCCTTTAGCGTTAGACAGATACGCCACCACCACGATACAGATGTGGGCACTCTCTACTTTCTGAGTACCTACAGGATAGATAAAGCAAGAAGGACTTTTCTAAGGATACGGGTTAATTTTCACCCGTCAGCCGTACCGTGTAAATAATTCAAAGAGTTATTTTTTATAATATCCGGGTAAACAAATGGCAGTGTGACAAGGTTCGTGTTGGTTTTAGAAGTCGGAGAAACGACAAATTCAACGACTACTACCCCTCTATAAGCACAACTAACCCCCTTTGTGTTGAAGAGGTGCTCTGCTATCAAACTCAGCATGTCGTCATCATTAACAACTGAACCCCACTGCAGCAGTGTTGCCGAACCTTGCAGTACACCCAGTGTTCAGTACAAAGGATAACTGCATCCTTTATATGAAATGTTGTTCAGCATTTCTAAAACTTATTTAAAATTATAATTCTGTGTTATTTAGATAACTAAATCTACATATATGACTAAGTTTCTGTATTTCCAAGAAGCCATAGCAACAATCACCATGGTTACCGATAGTATTACATCCAGGAAGTGTTGATCAACCTACTCACTACTTTCTTTCAAACGTCTTCTTTTGTTTTTTCTCCTTATTTATAGCTAAAGCTTTATATTTTCCTATTTCTATTAAACATGTCTTCAAATTAAACCTCAATACCTTTTTGCCTATCATTTCTTTTGGTAAACTGGTCCAATTCCTGTTTTGCAGTAATTTTTCTCTCAAAACTTCTGTTTCTTCACATTCCAAAATTAATGCCAGTAGTTATTCAAATTCCAGCTTCACAGGAGGTACTTTCCTTGCATTTCTCTTTCCTCCAGGCCTTTTGACATTACCACCACTGACCTGGCCCATACTCTGTCACAAATATTGACACGTTTTTCTCTTTCCCGCGTTTTTAGCTCTCTCTATATAGACAATGAAGTTTTGGAATTAAAACTACCAAAAGGCTACTGCCTCTCTGTATCTTCAACTTTTTCCAAAACTCTCTCTCCACTGCCTGCTCAACCCTGCAGATAACCCCACAACCTATTTCTTCTAGGTCTCCTAATATGGACTTACGGCATGTACAAACTGTGCGAATCTACTGTAAGTAAGGCAGTAATTTACGAGTGGTACAAACATATCAAACACCACCATTCTCGTACATAAATTACTGACGACAATAAGGAACACGTACAGAAAATGGTTCTGAAAAATCACCGAATCACCTTCGGAAAAGTTTGACGAAACCATTCGTGGAAGTTATATATCCATAATGCTGCCCCTCACATCTCAATGTTTGTGAATTTTTGTCAAAAAACAAAACCGTTCTGTCATCTCATGGCCTCCTGCGACTTTTTCTATTCTCGAGACTGAAGAGAACCATGAAAGAACCGATTACATAAAACAGAATCGCTCAACACCACAACGAAAAGTGAGTTCTAGAAATGGCACAGTTGGATTAATCTGAGGGGAATTACTTTGAAGTGTATCAATAAATAAAGATTCTTCAAGAAGAAATAAAATTCCCGTTATTTCATGATTACATCTCGAATACTTTGGTTAAATATGAAGTCGTTATTCATTTTTTATCTCTTGGACATACAAAGACATGACAAAACATTTGACTGTCTAACTACAATAAGATAATGTTTATCATGAAGTAGATAGTGTTTGCACAAGAATAGAGGAAATTAGCAGTAAGTTAATTTGATATTAAGAACTAAGGGACACCAAAGCAACACAGTTTTGAATCAGACTATAACGTTAGAATTTGAAACTTATAGCAATGCCATAACTACGGTTAAGAATGTCTGCCTTACGTTCAAGAGGACCCGAGTTCGAATCTCGGTTAGGGTAAGTTACCTGAATAAGGCTTTTATCCCGGGGTTTTCCCCTATCCTGATAGCCGAATGTCGGATAACTCTAAGTTTATCGAGCGAGATGGCTCAGGCGGTTTAGTCGGAGACCCGCATTCGGGAGGACCGGGTTCAATTCCCGTGGCCGACCTACCTAATCCATGGGGTTTTTCGAGGTTTTTCCCGGGTCGCTAGGAGAATGCTGGATAGTTTAATTACATTCCCCGAATTTCCTGTCCCTCCATACCATTTCTCATCTGGTGATCACTTTCAGGGTAGAAGTGTCGGCGGGTGTCTCGGCGGTGCATGGCAAGATGATATGCTCTGAGGAAAACTACTCCCACCTCCGGTAAATCGGTTGCCGGCCTCAGCTCCTCTGCTGGGGCCATTTCGGGGCCGCCAGCCAGAGATCTTTGGGGCTCGGCTGCTCGGCTCGTTGCCGTTCCGCTGTAGGGGAGCGAGTTCATTGCCCTGGTCTGTCGAGGGAAGTCCCTAGCCAAGTAAACTGTAGGGACCCTGCCCTCTGTATTGTTGTGCTCCTTGGGTCGGCCGCTCTTTGTTTCCTTCGCCTCATCCTTCCTCCCAGGGGTGCCCCCACTTGGGGGCATAGCAAAGGGCCCAGCACGGTGACCTATGTACCCAATACCCTCCGTAATGAAATCCCAATCCCAACTCTAAGCTCCATAGACCCCGGACTCATTTGAACATCACTTAATCCATTTCATTCATCGTCCGATACGACTTAACGTCGGAGGACGTAAACTAAAAAAACCTAGGATAATAAGCAAGTCTTTAAAAATACCTACAAAATCCCAAACAGCACCTAAAGATTGGGGGGGGGGGCGTAAAGTCATTAGGCTTAACTTTTGGCATGTTTGTGGCCAGGAATTTCTTTAGCACATTCTGGCACTACAGTAGTCGAGGTATTGTCACTATAATGGTAAAAAAGAACGAGATATTTAGTAGCCTCTCTGCTGCTACTAATGACTTGAATACAGAAGAAAGGGTCCTCACACCTGTTACCAGTCTTAGGGGCCTTATTAAGAGTTGAAAATTAAGCTGAACAGGAAAAGTCAACCAAGTTAAAGTTACAAAAAAGCTATTTAATGAAACAAAATTCTGAAAAAAATCAGCTAAAAGGCAAACATAAAAAAGTAAAAGGACTTTTAAATTTTAAAAATGGCTAAAAAGAAGAAAGGACCGACATAACCCTCCATTTTCTGGCCCATACTGACCCATCTTGGGCCTCATCCTAAGATACTAGAAAAAAAAAAGGATTTTCCTCAACTTTCCTGCCCTAGACATAACCTAATTTCCCTTAAGTAAGACTTGTTGTATTTATTTTTTTCTTGTATTCTATTAAAATTTCTCTGAAAGATAACTGTAATAACAGAAAACTCCAAACATTAGAAATCAGTAAAACAATATGCTGTATTAACTAAAACAACTATCTTTTCTCGATGGCCGCAGACAATTTTTTTTCATACTCACCACTATTTTCTACATATACAGACACTATTATTAAATAATTGTGGGGGCAAGTACAAGGTTTTAAATTTTAAAATGCCTTCTATTGAAACTATCAAAAAGTTGAAAGACGGACAGTCAAAGAAATGACGATCACAAAGGCTACTGTGTTGTTAAAGAGTTTCGACGTCCGTTAAAGCTGTTGAGACAAAGGGTTCTCAAGCGAAGTCAGGAGGGTAGTAGGCACTTCCTGTACAATAACATTAGTTGTAATGATTTGGGGTGGAGGTTACAGCTGGCTTGACACAACAACCGTTTTGTCTGCAGTGTAGCCAACACTGACAGCTCCATCATTTCACTCATCGTCCGATATGACTTAACGTTGGAGAATTTCTCTTATCCTGAAAGATGAATGATAACTCTAAGCTCTATGTGCCCTGTACTTATTCGAACATCATTTCATTCAACGTCCGATATGACTTAACGTTGGAGGTTTTCTCTTATTCTTAAAGATGAATGTCTGCTAACTCTAAGCTCTATGTACCCTGTACTTATTTGAACATCATTTCATTCATCGTCTGATATGACTTAACGTTGGAGGTTTTCTCTTATCCTGAAAGATGAATGTCTGGTAACTCTAAGCTCTATGTACCCTGTACTTATTCGAACATCATTTCATTCATCGTCCGATATGACTTAACGTTGGAGGTTTTCTCTTATCCTGAAAGATGAATGTCTGATAACTCTAAGCTCTATGTACCCTGTACTTATTCGAACATTACTTCATTCATCGTCCGATATGACTTAACGTTGGAGGTTTCCTCTTATCCTGAAAGATGAATGTCTGGTAACTCTAAGCTCTATGTACCCTGTACTCATTTGAACATTATTTCATTCATCGTCCGATATGACTTAACGTTGGAGGTTTTCCCTTATCCTGAAAGATGAATGTCTGGTAACTCTAAGCTCTATGTACCCTGTACTCATTTGAACATTATTTCATTCATCGTCCGATATGACTTAACGTTGGAGATTTTCTCTTATCCTGAAAGATGAATGTATAATAACTCTAAGCTCTATGTACCTTGTACTTATTTGAACATCATTTCATTCATCGTCCGATTTGACTTAACGTTGAAGGTTTTCTCTTATCCTGAAAGATGAATGTCTGGTAACTCTAAGCTCTATGTACGCTGTACTTATTTGAACATTATTTCATTCATCGTCTGATATGACTTAACGTTGGAGGTTTTCTCTTATTCTTAAAGATGAATGTCTGCTAACTCTAAGCTCTATGTACCCTGTACTTATTCGAACATCATTTCATTCATCGTCCGATATGACTTAACGTTGGAGGTTTTCCCTTATCCTGAAAGATGAATGTCTGGTAACTCTAAGCTCTATGTACCCTGTACTCATTTGAACATTATTTCATTCATCGTCCGATATGACTTAACGTTGGAGATTTTCTCTTATCCTGAAAGATGAATGTATAATAACTCTAAGCTCTATGTACCTTGTACTTATTTGAACATCATTTCATTCATCGTCCGATTTGACTTAACGTTGAAGGTTTTCTCTTATCCTGAAAGATGAATGTCTGGTAACTCTAAGCTCTATGTACGCTGTACTTATTTGAACATTATTTCATTCATCGTCTGATATGACTTAACGTTGGAGGTTTTCTCTTATTCTTAAAGATGAATGTCTGCTATCTCTAAGCTCTATGTACCCTGTACTTATTTGAACATCATTTCACTCATCGTCCGATATGACTTAACGTTGGAGGTTTTCTCTTATCCTGAAAGATGAATGTCTGGTAACTCTAAGCTCTATGTACCCTGTATTTATTTGAACATTATTTCATTCATCATCTGATATGACTTAACGTTGGAGGTTTTCTCTTATTCTTAAAGATGAATGTCTGCTAACTCTAAGCTCTATGTACCCTGTACTTATTCGAACATCATTTCATTCAACGCCCGATATGACTTAACGTTGGAGGTTTTCTCTTATCCTGAAAGATGAATGGTTGGTAACTCTAAGCTCTATGTACCCTGTATTTATTTGAACATCATTTCATTCATTGTCCGATATGATTTAACGTTGGAGGTTTTCTCTTATCCTGAAAGATGAATGTCTGGTAACTCTAAGCTCTATGTACCCTGTAGTTATTTGAAGATCATTTCATTCATCGTCCGATATGATTTAACGTTGGAGATTTTCTCTTATCCTGAAAGATGAATGTCTGATAACTCTAAGCTCTATGTACCCTGTACTTATTTGAACATCATTTCATTCATCGTCCGATATGACTTAACGTTGGAAATTTTCTCTTATCCTGAAAGATGAATGTCAGGTAACTCTAAGCTCTATGTACCCTGTACTCATTTGTACATCATTACATTCATCGTCCGATATGACTTAACGTTGGAGGTTTTCTCTTATCCTGAAAGATGAATGTCTGGTAACTCTAAGCTCTATGTGCCCTGTACTCATTTGTACATCATTACATTCATCGTCCGATATGACTTAACGTTGGAGGTTTTCTCTTATCCTGAAAGATGAATGTCTGGTAACTCTAAGCTCTATGTACCCTGTACTTATTTGAACATTATTACATTCATCGTCCGATATGACTTAACGTTGGAGGTTTTCTCTTATCCTGAAAGATGAATGTCTGGTAACTCTAAGCTCTATGTACCCTGTACTTATTTGAACATCATTTCATTCATCGTCCGATATGACTTAACGTTGGAAATTTTCTCTTATCCTGAAAGATGAATGTCAGGTAACTCTAAGCTCTATGTACCCTGTACTCATTTGTACATCATTACATTCATCGTCCGATATGACTTAACGTTGGAGATTTTCTCTTATCCTGAAAGATGAATGTCTGGTAACTCTAAGCTCTATGTACCCTGTACTTATTTGAACATCATTTCATTCATCGTCCGATATGACTTAACGTTGGAGATTTTCTCTTATCCTGAAAGATGAATGTCTGGTAACTCTAAGCTCTATGTACCCTGTACTCATTTGTACATCATTACATTCATCGTCCGATATGACTTAACGTTGGAGGTTTTCTCTTATCCTGAAAGATGAATGTCTGGTAACTCTAAGCTCTATGTACTCTGTACTAATTTCCACATCATTTCATTCATCGTCCGATATGACTTAGTGCTGGAGGTTTTCTCTTATCCTGAAAGATGAATGTCTGGTAACTCTAAGCTCTATGTACCCTGTACTTATTTTAACATCATTTCATTCATCGTCCGATAGGACTTAACGTTGAAGGTTTTCTCTTATCCTGAAAGATGAATGCCTGGTAACCAAGCTCTATGTACCCTGTACTTATATGAGTTAAGGTTGAAGGACGTTAATTAAAAATGAGTATAATAATTCTACGTCAGTAATACCTTAGCTAATATGGCCAGAGAAAACATTGGTAAGAGGTATACTTACGTTTGTGCGGTTACAAGAGCCTTGACTTATTTATTCTGTGTTGTTTACTGATCCGTGACGAATTTCTCAATGGCGTGTCTAGGTATAATCTCAGAAACGTTCGGCACCGTAATAAATACGATATATCAGGAGACTGTATCATAATGTGCAAACTACAGCGAGCCGATTTGACATTGACTCCCTAAAGCTGTAACCATCAATTGTTTTCTCAGAATACTTCAGTATTCTGTCTTTTGTTTTTAATGCCAGCTATACAGTACAGAAGATTACTTCCAAAGATGGAGACTAAAAGTTTAACTAGGAAAACGTGATTCCTTGGATTCAAATACAAAGCTATCTTGATAATGAATGAATAAAGCTGCAGATACAGATATAGAAGGCTATGAATCAATCGTATTATTTTCTGAATGTACTGCGATACGCTTTTTTTCCCTCATCAATGGAGAAAGAATTGTTAGTTGAATCAGTAATTAAATATAAGGATACTGTAGAAAATAGGAGGACGGATGCGGTAAATATGAAAGAGAAAGATGTGACGTGGGGAAGGATTGCAAATGAGTTTAATTTGACTGCAAATGTCACATCCAGAAGTACGAAGTAACTTCGTCAGTATTACATACATTTAAAACGAAGTACGAAGAAGGACTTGAACGTTCATAACGGGAAGTGGACAGTGAATTATAAAATCACAAAGTTATTAATACTTGAAGCATGTTGTAAGCTCAACTTGTTTCGACAGTCTATACCCCCGTCTGATAGCTCCTCATAGGCCATTCTCTATTACGTCTAAATACATCACGGCCGCCATCTTGACAATTCTATAATTAAAGGGTAGAGCCAGACTGAAAAATTCAATGCCATAGCCGGGATTTGAACCACGGATGTTCTGGTTTCCGTCGAGCTGCTCTAAACCATTGAGTTGCTATGGCCAACGTGCCAACATGACATTAAATTCTCCAACTGACTCGTGTTTTCCCGGTAAACCACTAGGAGTTCTCATAAAACACAAGAGACAACTACCTTAATGACGACTTACTATACTGTAAGTACTTTAAGGCCCGGACTTTATAGTTCGGACCACTATTAGGTCAATTAATGGACGCACAATGGAAGAGTAGAGCCAGACTTATGGTTAGAAATAATATTAATAATAATATAATTAATTATATAATTAATAATATAATTAATTATTATTAATAATGTTATTAAGTGTATATTTCTAATTAATATTTAGAGTGGCTGGACGGAGATCAGAAGATCCGTGGTTCAAATCCGGGCTATGGCATTGAATTTTTCAGTCTGACTCTATCTTTCCATATCAGATTTTTGTAATTTGTAATTCGAAAAGCAGATGTTTCAGCACAATATTGTTGCGTCTGGCGGTCGACAGAGACAGTGCAGCGCTGAGGTAAGGGACGGATAGTGCCGGGTGGAGATAAAAGGCTTGCCGAAACAGATGAAGTTAGATAGTTAGGAAGTTCTAGTGCGTCTTGTTTGTTACAGAAAACAAACAGCAAGCGGAGCTAAATAAACAGCCGCGAGTCGTAGAATCGAAATGGAACTTGATAATCGTGCAGCTGTATTTTGAAAGTGAACTCTTTGTTTGTGGGTGTGGCAGACGAACTGGAAGATTGTAAGTGTGTATGTAACGTAATTCTGCTACTGCAAGGGTTGACCAAAGTGTAATTTTGCGGAAATAAAGAACATTTTGAATTTCTGCAAATTGCACTTTTAATTCTACGAGCCCACAAAGTTACAGTATTTACATAAGTAGATGCCTAAGGGATTTGCTTATTTTTTAACAAATAACTATAAGATTTATAACAGAATTAAAAGGCCAGTAATTCTGTTAGCAAGCTAGTGGTCATAAACTCTGTAATGGCAATGACCCCTCCACATCGGCTGGCATACAATATTGATAGAGCGTTAAATCCTTTCAGTTGTAACATGAAGCAATTACTTGTTGCAAAGGGCGGGATCTGAAGGCGGACATTTAATTCTGCAAAATCCCTGCTTCACCCCTTTGGTGTGACGTCACCTCCCTTTTGATGCACACGCGCTAATCTTTAATGAACGCAGGTCGCGTGTCTTGGTTCGAAGCCAGATGTCCCTGCTCATTGTTTAAATCTCGTTTGGGCTCAGAGATTTTAAATCCGTGCTGGGGAGATGAATTTACTCTTCCCCTACTAAATCCCCTTCTTTTGTTCTGCACCTGGCGGCTGTGACATGCAACAAAACTGTAACATTAATTCGAACACCCTTCTTCATTGCGCCAACAAAATCTAATATTTTGTACGTCATACTTTGGGGGGAAGTTCTGTATTCCGCTGAAAAATGTGATATAGAAAGTACGAATTTGTTTTGAACTCGTCTGATGCCCGATTTGACCAACAGATGTTAAGAGTTAACACGGCTGTTTGTCTATTTAGCAATATTTAGAACAAAAATTGCATTACACCAACAAGTGTTAGCTCAACAGTCGTGTTAAATCTCTTGTTAAACTAACAATTGTTGAATTAATTGTTCTTTCACACTAGCCCTGTGTAGGACACACAGTGAAACAGTAGAGCCAGACTGAAAAATTCAATGCCATAGCCGGGATTTGAACCACGGATCTTCTGGTCTCCGTCCAGCCGCTCTAAACCATTGAGCTACTATGGCCAACGTGCCAACAGTCTGGCTCTAACCCTTCATAGTGCGTCCTACACACGGCTAGTGTGAAAGAACAATTAATTTTCATTAATTATACCTGAAAGTGGTCCGAAATATAACGCTCGGGGCTTAAAGTACTTACATGTTGTAAGTCGTCATTAAGGTAGTTGTCTCATGTGTTTATGAGAACTCCTAATGGTTTACTATAAAGCCTGGGCCTCAAAGTACTTACAGCATAGTAAGTCGTCATTAAGGTAGTTGTCTCATGTATTTATGAGAACTCCTAGTGGTTTACTATAAAGTCCGGGCCTTAAAGTATTTACAACATAGTAAGTCGCCATTAAGGTAGTTGTCTCATGTGTTTATGAGAACTCCTAGTGGTTTACTATAAGGCCCGGGGCTTAAAGTACTTACAGCATAGTAAGTCGTCATTAAGGTAGTTGTCTCATGTATTTATGAGAACTCCTAGTGGTTTACTATAAAGCCTGGGCCTTAAAGTATTTACAGCATAGTAAGTCGTCATTAAGGTAGTTGTCTCATGTGTTTATGAGAACTCCTAGTGGTTTACTATAAAGCCTGGGCCTTAAAGTATTTACAGCATAGTAAGTCGTCATTAAGGTAGTTGTCTCATGTGTTTATGAGAACTCCTAGTGGTTTACTATAAAGCCTGGGCCTTAAAGTATTTACAGCATAGTAAGTCGTCATTAAGGTAGTTGTCTCATGTGTTTATGAGAACTCCTAGTGGTTTACTATAAAGCCCGGGACTTAAAGTACTTACAGCATAGTAAGTCGTCATTAAGGTAGTTGTCTCATGTGTTTATGAGAACTCCTAGTGGTTAACTATAAAGCCCGGGCCTTAAAGTACTTACAGCATAGTAAGTCGCCATTAAGGTAGTTGATTCATGTGTTTATGAGAACTCCTAGTGGTTTACTATAAAGCCCGGGCCTTAAAGTACTTACAGCATAGTAAGTCGTCATTAAGGTAGTTATCTCATGTGTTTATGAGAACTCCTAGTGGTTTACTATTAGGCCCGGGGCTTAAAGTACTTACAGCATAGTAAGTCGTCATTAAGGTAGTTGTCTCATGTGTTTATGAGAACTCCTAGTGGTTTACTATAAAGCCTGGGCCTTAAAGTATTTACAGCATAGTAAGTCGTCATTAAGGTAGTTGTCTCATGTGTTTATGAGAACTCCTAGTGGTTTACTATAAAGCCCGGGCCTTAAAGTACTTACAGCATAGTAAGTCGTCATTAAGGTAGTTGTCTCATGTGTTTATGAGAACTCCTAGTGGTTTACTATAAAGCCTGGGCCTTAAAGTATTTACAGCATAGTAAGTCGTCATTAAGGTAGTTGTCTCATGTGTTTATGAGAACTCCTAGTGGTTTACTATAAAGCCTGGGCCTTAAAGTATTTACAGCATAGTAAGTCGTCATTAAGGTAGTTGTCTCATATGTTTATGAGAACTCCTAGTGGTTTACTATAAAGCCTGAGCCTTAAAGTACTTACAGCATAGTAAGTCGCCATTAAGGTAGTTGTCTCATGTGTTTATGAGAAGTCCTAGTGGTTTACTATAAAGCCTGGGCCTTAAAGTACTTACAGCATAGTAAGTCGTCATTAAGGTAGTTGTCTCATGTGTTTATGAGAACTCCTAGTGGTTTACTATAAAGCCCGGACCTTAAAGTACTTACAGCATAGTAAGTCGTCATTAAGGTAGTTGTCTCATGTGTTTATGAGAACTCCTAGTGGTTTACTATAAAGCCCGGGCCTTAAAGTATTTACAGCATAGTAAGTCGTCATTAAGGTAGTTGTCTCATGTGTTTATGAGAACTCCTAGTGGTTTACTATAAAGCCCGGGCCTTAAAGTACTTACAGCATAGTAAGTCGTCATTAAGGTAGTTGTCTCATGTGTTTATGAGAACTCCTAGTGGTTTACTATAAAGCCTGGGCCTTAAAGTATTTACAGCATAGTAAGTCGTCATTAAGGTAGTTGTCTCATGTGTTTATGAGAACTCCTAGTGGTTTACTATAAAGCCTGAGCCTTAAAGTACTTACAGCATAGTAAGTCGCCATTAAGGTAGTTGTCTCATGTGTTTATGAGAACTCCTAGTGGTTTACTATAAAGCCCGGGCCTTAAAGTACTTACAGCATAGTAAGTCGTCATTAAGGTAGTTGTCTCATGTGTTTATGAGAACTCCTAGTGGTTTACTATAAAGCCTGGGCCTTAAAGTACTTACAGCATAGTAAGTCGTCATTAAGGTAGTTGTCTCATGTGTTTATGAGAACTCCTAGTGGTTTACTATAAAGCCCGGGCCTTAAAGTATTTACAGCATAATAAGTCGTCATTAAGGTAGTTGTCTACTGTGTTTACGAGAACTCGTAGTGGTTTACCGGGAAAAACACGAGTCAGTTGGAGAATTTAATGTCATGTTGGTCATAGTAGCTCAATGGTTTAGAGTGGCTGGACGGAGACCAGAAGATCCGTGGTTCAAATCCCGACTATGGCATTGAATTTTTCAGTCTGGCTCTACTGTTTCACTGTGTGTCCTACACAGGGTCAATGTGAAAGAGCAATTAATTTCCATTAAAATCTCTTATTTAAAAGGCCACTATTTCAAATATTTGTAAACGCTAAATTAATTTGTTAATATCGGTGCTATATTCGAGATATTCTCGGGAAGCAAGCCAGGTGAAAAGACGATTACAAATCGATGTTTCGAGAGCGTACATCTCTCCCATCATCAGGATATTTTAATAAAAGTTATAACCACAAATGTATCACTGGATATAACACAATATAAACAAAGACAAAACACTCCCATCACTGAACAAAAGAATGTGTTCAGTAAATTAAACGCCAGGTCAGGAAATGGCGAGAGTATAGAAAATTAATTGGGTCAAAGAAACGTAACCACTTAAGTTGATTATCAAGCTGTATAGATCTGTACTTCTTAAGTTGACGATTTCCATTGTTAAGGCCAATTTCCAAGAGGAGCTCAACCGAAATCCAGCATCGCAATTAAGCGTGCTCCTCTCCGAGGAAATGGCCAAAACCTCCTTAACTCTCCGCTCCCAGTAACTGTTGCGTCGTCTCCCGAAAGTTGGCTCTAAGGTCCTTCTGCCAGTCCAGACTTCTCAGGTTGCATTAAACGAATGCTCCGTTAATGTTCGTGTATTCTGGTAGCAATGCTCCTTCCGGTTTATCCTATATACAGTGTCTCACGTTCACCGGGAATGCGGTACACTCCCGGAACTTGAAGTTCAGTTGTAAGTTAACTATAAGTATTATAAGTAATGATGCGAAGTATGCTCCTGTAATGGTTTTTCTTTTTTGAAGATAATCAATTAAAATAACTACATGGCTATCCCAAAAAAAGTCGCCATCAATTTCCCAGCAGAAAAAACAGTTTTTGCTTTTTCTGGACCCAGTTCCACCTTCGCAGTCCACTGTTTGACTGTATTTTTGTTTCGGGCGTATAATGGTGTATCCAAGTTCCATCTACATTAATTAATCGGCACCAAAACTCGGATTTATTGCGCCTAAACTGCGCCAACAGAGCGTTGAAAATGTTCATTCGAACACGCTTTTGATATAACGTGAGCAAACGCGGCACCCAACGCGAGGACAGCTTTCTCATGTCTAAATGTTGATTTAATGTGTGACAAACACGTTCTTTTGACATGTTCATAGCCTCTGATATCTCTCTCACTTTAATTGGGTGGTCGTCTTGCACCATTTGGTGAACTTTGGCGATGTTTTCGTCGGTAGTTGCCGAACGTTCATCCTCTCCCAAGCTGTTACGGCCACGTTTAAATTCAGCTGCCCAAAATTTCACTGTGGTAAATGATGGTGCAGAGTACCCATATACGGAATCCAACTCATCTTTGATTGGTGTAGGCATATTGCCTTTCAAAAACAAATATTTAGTGACAGCTTGATACTCGATTTTGTCCAATTTCATAAAAACACTCACATCAATTCACTCAAGGGACTGTTACATAACAACTGAGCGTCCAAAATGGTTGAAACTTTGGTAAACAACTGTCAACAGATGAACAACGAAATTCACTAACTTATTTATTTACAAGTGCTGCCATCTTCATGTTGAGGTGGGAAACTTTTCAGACCACCCTCGTATTTAAATTCTTGTAAACAAACAAAATTGTAAATGGAGTGGTAATTTCAACCCAAGGTCAATAACTACAACAGTATAACATTTGTGATTATTCCTGGACATTTTGACCCCACGTGTCCCTTTAACAAGTCATGTTCAGGTAAGTTTTATCTAAAAGAAGTAATAAACATAGCTCAACACCTCCAAGCTATATAAAGTGATAACATAATTCAATAAACAAGCTATTATGAGTCGCCACGTAGCCGATCTAGCTAAAACTTCGAACTGTGCAGCTATATTGCTCTGGTATTCACGTCAGCGAGAGAAAGGTCGCTGATTTCTCATGAAACCTGTTGGTAACTCGAGCAAGTCCGTGCATCGAATCTTGTTAAAGCCCCGAGGGAGACACCCCCCAACTGTAATCTGCCGAGCTTTACGCTTCACTGCAGCTTTTAACAACTTTCACATTCGCTTCATCAAAAGGGAACGATCGGGAGAAGCAATTTCATCACAACCCAGGCGAGATATACCGGCAGCATTTTCATTTACTTCACTCTCTCTCTCTTCTCTTGTATCTACTTCAAGATAAATGTAGTTACTAGGGAGTACAGTAGAATAACTGATAGTCAAATGTTTTGTCATGTCTTTTTATATCCAGGAGATAAAAAAAAGGAAGAACGGCTTGATGTTTGTAAGAATAAGCACGTAAAATACGAAGCTATTAACATAATACAAACAAATTACAAATATTACAATTTGTAACTTAAGACATCACTTATAAGAAATGATGATTTTCTTATAAATTGTCCAGGATCACGATTTCATGTAAAACTTTTACATATCTTCAGCTGGAAACAAAGCTGTGTTCATTGTTACGAATGCTAAATGTTAATATGTCTTTGTTAGTATTACAAAAATCTGAAAATAAAACAAATTTAAAAACAGAATCCACTGCCGGTATTTCAAAATTCATTATGCGATGTTTGTGTTTTAAAATAAATATATTTTCCCAAACCATTAACTCTATCGGACCATTTAATTGTTTCAGTAATTTAACTTCTGGATTTATTTAATGGTTAAATGACCAAAAATGATCTGCTACGGCGAATTTATCAGTTTGTTTATACTTAATGTTACGAAAATGTTATTTCTTTCTGGTTTCTAAATTACATTTTGACTTTCCAATATAAACTTTATCACAATCGAAAAAGTTAAACTGATAAATACAGATTTTTTATTATTAGGAATTTTATCTTTTTTTAGAGAAATGCAATATATTTTTAATACTATATTTATTTTGAGGAACTAAAGTTATACCAAACTCTTTAAAAAAATTGAAAATGTTTATTAACCCAAGGATGGTAAGTAAATATTTTAAAATTATAATCGTCTTTTATAATTTTAAGGGTACAAACATCATTAACAGTTTTTTGATGTTTAAAATTTGCAATCTTCTTTTTTTATAAAGTCTTTATTGAAACCATTAATTAAAGCAATATTAATAATATATTTATATTCTTTATTAAATTCATCTTTATTCAGGGACATACGAGGGCTGTTCAATAAACAATTATCATAATTTTTCGCATTAAAATTCAATCTTATCATATTCTGTTAGCTTAACGTGAAACAAACACGCTGTAGTAGTTTCATTGTTGGTATTCCTGGTTCCCGCCTGTAAGAACGAGGTAAGTTCAGACATGTTCAGTATCGCCTACCGCTGCAATGGAGGTAACATGCAGTTAAAGTTGATGTTAGAGGAAGATCCGGAGTTTCTTTCAAACGTAATCAAATCACTGCTGATGAAACTTGGCTACATCATTTGATCCTTAGAGCAAACAGCAAAGCTCAGTGTGGAAATCTCCTTCATCACCAACCACCAAAAAGCAAAAGTGGTTGCTTCTGCTGGGAAAGTTATGGCCATCTCATTCTTTGATATTCATAGAATGGTTTATCAGCATGTTGTACCTGCACACACATCAGTAACTGGACAATACTACAGGGATGTCCTGAAAACATTGCAAGTCCATATCAGGCGCAAAAGACCACATTTCCGTGAAGCAGGCTGTATGCTGCACCACGATAATGCGCGGCCATATATTGACAATGTTGCTGAATATCTTGCAAAAATCAACGTGAAGTGCATCCCTCATCCTCCCTATAGTCCGGATTTAGCCCAATGTGACTTTTTTCTATTTCCTAACGTCTTCGTGGTAGGCATTATCCATCATCAGAAGCAGTGGTGAAGGATGCGGAGGTGATTTTGAAGGATATGTCAAAAATTGTTTCCAGCATGTCTTTGAAGTCTGACAGAAACGCTGGGACAAGTGCATCACGTTCAGGGGAAAGTATTTTGAGAAGGACCATTAAAATTATAAGGGTGGGTAAAGATACGTTGTCAAAAAAAAATTGTGATCATTCTTTATTGAACAGCCCTCCTATTTATTAATCTATAAATCAAACTATTAAAACAGCAAATTTATGTGAAAAAGGGTTAAAACTTTTATTTTTATGTAATTATCAATATGAGTAGACTTCCTATATATACCAAAGTTTAATTCATTATTATTTCTTATTATATTTAGATCTGGAAAAGGAAGAAACCCATTATTTCAGTCTGTAATTTAAATTTTATACCTTTACCTTGCAAATTTAGTAAACGAAATAAAATAAAAATAAAATTCCTAATAATAATAAAAAATCTGGCATTTATCAGTTTAATTGTTTCGACTGTGTTAAAGGAGAAGCTGTGATACGCGCGAAATCTTGCTAACTGACGCCAACATTTCATAAAGAGATGCGGTAAAAGGAGGTTGGCAATTATGAATCAGAGAGGATGACGAGTAATGAAACGGAAGCGCGGTTCTCAACAGTAGAGTAAGGTTAAAAAAAAGGAGCAACGGAAGTGAAAATGAAAGTGACGTAATTAGGGAGGGAAATGTAAACAAAGGTAGAAAGTACTTCCTTTGGCTGTTAGTTATTAATTTAAAATAACGTAATCAACGGGAACTTGTAGCTATTTCTAGTAAAATCGGATATAACACTGGGCAACAAAAAAATAAATAAAATCTTAATGTTCTGAGCACTCCGTGAGGCAATTCCTACTAATTTTGGGTTGAGAAAAACAATGTGACAAGGAAAAGTTTGTATTAGCTGTAGTTTCTATGATATACACAAGGTGGAAGTATTACATATTAACGGATTGAGAGAAAGGGATACATTTTAATTGCATACATGATAACAATGAAAGTGTATATGAATTTTTTAACTAGTAAGTACATGCTAAGAGTTCTAAATTGCTGGAGAAATACTTTGCAGATAGTCGTGTCTGAAGAGAATCATGACTTCGTCGTCTTTTAGCTTGCCTCTTGTGACGGAGTTCCGCAGAAACCCTATGCAAAGATCAACAGTAATCCGCAAGCATTACTTCATTCCAACGGTCCTGATATCTTTGTTCTATAACAGAAATGTCCTGATGGAATCTCTCCCCATCTTCATCACTAAACAGCTCCACAACTAGGAGGGAAAAAGAGGTGGGAGTGGAGACATGTTGCATGCA
This sequence comes from Mantis religiosa, assembly GCA_030765055.1. Classification (NCBI taxonomy): domain Eukaryota; kingdom Metazoa; phylum Arthropoda; class Insecta; order Mantodea; family Mantidae; genus Mantis; species Mantis religiosa. Next base: position 872,909 of record CM060960.1, read on the forward strand.
AGGTTACGGTATTTTTGCAGGAGCACTGTCATCAAATGCTTGTAGTTGTCATCTCTTGTGTTGCCTAAAAATCCATGAACAACATCCTTGAAGTCTTCCAAAGCTTCCTTTTCTCTCTCCTCCAATATTTGGTCAAATGCAGGATCCTTTAGATGTTCTCTTATTTATGATCCAACAAAAATGCCTTCCTTAACTTTTGCATCACTTAATTTCCAAAATTTCTCTCTGATTGTGTTTTGTTATTTGACAGGTGTGCCAACTCGCAAAAACAATTCCCCCAAATTTAAAATCTTCACTCTAAAAATGAAATATCACTATATTCAAACAAAAGCTAATCTATCATTTTTAGGGTGGTTTTTGGAAATACATATAGATTCACTATTTTTAAGCTCGAAACATTTTCACTGTTACCCAGTGTTATTGCAAATTTTAGTTCAGTTATCAGAAAATAAATAAGAAAAAACTTCCAATGTGCAAGGACCATGATACAATGAAGCACAAAATTAATATAATTTTGAATCGAACTAGTACTCCATGCTCCACTTATTGCTAATATTTACCTAGAATGCGTTTTGTTAGGATCTTCCTATCATCAGCTGTTGTCGACTGAGAGATGTTGGTTTGGTAAACTTCTTGGAGGTCATAGGTGCGTCTCTGTCAGTAGAAGTTGAAGTTTGGGTTTTCTTCAAAGGTAGTGTCGAAAATAAATAATTTTCTTTCATATTTCTTTATGAAGACTTATTCCCACGTGGTTAATGCAGCTGGACCGTGGACACTTTTTAATAAGTGGATTTCTCGTTGTATATCATGATTCTCCTTCCAAAAATGGCACGCTACTGCCGATTTATCTACGAGGGCTGTTCAATAAAGAATTATCATAATTTTTTTCGGTCTTAATTTTTCGCACTGAAATTCAATCTTATCATTTTCTGTTAGCTTAATGTGAAACAAACCGCCGTAGTACTTTCATTGTTGGTGCTCCTGGTTCCCGCTGTGAGAACGAGGTAAGTTCAGACATGTTCAGTATCGCCTAAGGCTGCAATGGATGTAACATGGAGTTAAAGTTTAAGTTAGAGGAAGATCCGGAGTTTCTTTCAAACGTAATCACTATTGATGAAACTTAACTACATCATTTTGATCCTGAGAGCAAACAGCAAAGCTCAGAGTGGAAATCTCCTTCATCACCAACCCCAAAAAGAGAAAAGGTGGTTGCTTCTGCTGGGAAAGTTATGATCATCTCATTCTTTGATATTCATGGAATGGTTTATCAGCATGTTGTATCTGCACACACATCAGTAACTGGACAATACTACAGGAATGTTCTGAAAACATTGAAAGTCCGTATCAGGTGCAAAAGACATTTCCCTGAAGCAGGCTGGATGCTGCACCACGATAACGCGCGGCCTCATATTGCCAATGTTGTTGATGGATATCTTGCAAAAATCAACGTGAAGTACATCCGTCACCCTCACTATATTCCGGATGTAGCCATATGTGACTTTTTTCTATTTCCTAACCTGAAGAAACGCCTTCGTGGGAAACATTATCCATCATCAGAAGCAGTGGTGAAGGCTGCGGATTCGATTTTGAAGGATCTCTCAAAAAATGGTTTCCAGCATGTCTTTGAAGACTTGCAGAAACGCTGGGACAAGTGTATCGCATTCAGGAGAGACTATTTTGAGAAGGAAAATCAGAATTATGAGGATGAGTAAAGGCACGTTGTCTAAAAGACATTGTGATCATTCTTTATTGAACAGCCCTCGTATTTCCATATTCCTGATGTTCCTAAAATGCTCTTTAAGCCTAATGCTCAAGTTCCTTTTTGTTTTTCCAATGTAAAAGTTGTCACAGCCTTTGCAGTTTATTCGATACACAACTGATTCTTTGTCTGTGGGTATCTCCTTTGTATTATGTTATTTCAAAAGCTTTTGTACACTGAATTTGTTCTGTAGGGCCAAAGCAATATTGTGCTCTTTGAAGACTTTTTGGAAAGGGTGTGTAGCTCTGGAATGATATGTAAATTTTCCGTATGAAGTTTCATTGCTGATTGAGGAAAGAGTAGTTACTTGTTTGCATCTTTGTTGTCTTTTGAATTTATCAATTTTCTTTGTGACCAATTCAGCACTGAATCCATTGTATTCTGCAATGTGAATGATATTGTACTCTTTGATATATTCCATCTTGTTTAAAGCGACATTAACCAATCTGTAAGTTAAACAGTTGATAACAGCATGCTTGTGTTGTGTTGGGTTATATCCATCTGATTTTATGAAAATTTTATAAACAAATATGAAAGCAAATTGTTTAATTTTGACACTACCTTTGAAGAAAACCCAAACTTCAAAGGATAGAGTCAACATGAAAAATTCAATGCCATGGCCGGGATTTGAACCACGGATCTCCTGGTTTCCGTCCAGTCGCTCTTAACCTTTGAGCTACCATGGTCAACGTGCCTTCCTGACATTAAATTCTCCAGTTGACTCGTATATTTTCCCCAGTAGACCACTAGGGGCTCTCGCATCCGAGATACACCGTTTATGGCGACTTACTATTTTAAGTACTTAAATCCCAGGCTTCATCAAATAATTCTTATTATTTTAGTTAATTGATGGAAATTAACTATTTCTCCACACTAGCCGTATATAGGCTAAGATGTTTGATGGATAGAGTCAACATGAAAAACTCAATGCCATGGCCGGGATTTGAACCACGGATCTCCTGGTTTCCGTCCAGTCGCTCTTAACCTTTGAGCTACCATGGCCAACGTGCCTTCCTGACATTAAATTCTCCAGTTGACTCGTATATTTTCCCCAGTAGACCACTAGGGGCTCTCGCATCCGAGATACACCGTTTATGGCGACTTACTATTTTAAGTACTTAAATCCCAGGCTTCATCAAATAATTCTTATTATTTTAGTTAATTGATGGAAATTAACTATTTCTCCACACTAGCCGTATATAGGCTAAGATGTTTGATGGATAGAGTCAACATGAAAAACTCAATGCCATGGCCGGGATTTGAACCACGGATCTCCTGGTTTCCGTCCAGTCGCTCTTAACCTTTGAGCTACCATGGCCAACGTGCCTTCCTGACATTAAATTCTCCAGTTGACTCGTATATTTTCCCCAGTAGACCACTAGGGGCTCTCGCATCCGAGATACACCGTTTATGGCGACTTACTATTTTAAGTACTTAAATCCCAGGCTTCATCAAATAATTCTTATTATTTTAGTTAATTGATGGAAATTAACTATTTCTCCACACTAGCCGTATATAGGCTAAGATGTTTGATGGATAGAGTCAACATGAAAAACTCAATGCCATGGCCGGGATTTGAACCACGGATCTCCTGGTTTCCGTCCAGTCGCTCTTAACCTTTGAGCTACCATGGCCAACGTGCCTTCCTGACATTAAATTCTCCAGTTGACTCGTATATTTTCCCCGGTAGACCACTAGGCACATTGGCCATGGTAGCTCAAAGGTTAAGAGCGACTGGACGGAAACCAGGAGATCCGTGGTTCAAATCCCGGCCATGGCATTGAATTTTTCATGTTGACTCTATCCATCAAACATCTTAGCCTATATACGGCTAGTGTGGAGAAATGATTAATTTCCATCAATTAACTAAAACCCAAACTTCAAGTTCATCAAGATACCGACAGAGACGCCCCTATCACCAAACCAACATACATTAGTCGACAACAGCTGATGATGTTAGAAAGATCCTAACGAAACGTATTCTAGGTAAATACTAGCAATAAGTGGAGCATTGAGTATTAGTTTGACTCAAAATTATATTAAGAAAAAACTTGTTTAATTCGGAGGATAGTTTGGAGTAAGTGGAAGATATACCTTTTGTCTAACACCCGTTCTTACCACAGACACTGTCATTGGGCTAACTTTTCCTAGCAGTTCTTAATGACCTCTATGTAAAAGTAACTCTTAGAGTCAGGACACAAACCAGGGACTTTTTTTAAACATGCGGAAACCCATAAACGTGTAAGAGCCGGGCACATATATGTGATCTCCACAACCAGGGACCAGACAGGCCTGGACTACGTGTCTCGCTTGATAACCTCTAGCACTTGTTTTGATTCTATTTCAATCATTAGAGATGCATTTTTTCCCTTTAGATTTAAAGTTCTTTTAAGCGGTTAAATCATATCAGACGATAAATGAAATGAATGCAGTGTACATAGAGTTAAGAGTTACTCGTTATAGATACTAATGCATGAAGTCATTAAGAATTTTATTCCAGTACAAATGATATGAACTGTTGTGAAAGTCGTTATTCATTTTTTATCTCTTGGACATACAAAGACATCACAAAACATTTGACTATCACTTAGTCTACTGTATTCCCTTATAACTACAAGATAACGTTTATACAAGAGTAGGGAAAGTGACCTGTTGGCTTTGTTTACATCGACAATCTTAAGGAAGTCCTTGACCTGTAGTGTTTGGGTGCGAATACCGTTGTTCATCACTTTGTCTGGGCAGCACGTCTGCCAAGGACGGCGTGCAGCTGCGGGGTCGTCATTGCACATCTGCCTCATGACGCCATCAACAGCTGCTGACGGGCGTGGTCCAGGTGCTGATGTCCTCTAGACGTCACCACCAGAACGCGTCTCTCTCACCTACGGAGTGTCTCCCTCCCCTTGCCATATTACTTATGTGCAGACCTAATTGTTGCAATGTATACAAGCTTTATCTACACCCCTAAAAAAACTTCATAAAACTTGTACAAAATAATATTTGTGTACTAAGAACTGTAAGTGATACTTATGAGTGTCCACTGTTTCATTCATCGTCTGATATGACTTAATGTTGGAGGTTTTCTCTTATCCTAAAAGATGACTGTCTGGAAACTCTAAGCTCTATGTACCCTGTACTAATTTATACATCATTTCATTCATCGTCCGATATGGCTTAACGTTGGAGGTTTTCTCTTATCCTGAAAGATAACTGTCTGGTAACTCTAAGCTCTATGTACCCTGTACTTATTTATACATCATTTCATTCATCGTCCGATATGACTTAACGTTGGAGGTTTTCTCTTATCCTGAAAGATAACTGTCTGGTAACTCTAAGCTCTATGTACCCTGTACTTATTTATACATCATTTCATTCATCGTCTGATATGACTTAATGTTGGAGGTTTTCTCTTATCCTGAAAGATGACTGTCTGGTAACTCTAAGCTCTATGTACCCTGTACTTATTTATACATAATTTCATTCATCGTCCGATATGGCTTAACGTTGGAGGTTTTCTCTTATCCTGAAAGATGAATGTCTGGTAACTCTAAGCTCTATGTACCCTGTACTTATTTATACATCATTTCATTCATCGTCTGATATGACTTAAGGTTGGATGTTTTCTCTTATCCTGAAAGATGAATGTCTGGTAACTCTAAGCTCTATGTACCCTGTACTTATTTATACATCATTTCATTCATCGTCCGATATGGCTTAACGTTGGAGGTTTTCTCTTATCCTGAAAGATGAATGTGTAGTAACTCTAAGCTCTGTGTACCCTGTACTTATATGAACATCATTATATTCATCGTCCGATATGACTTAACGTTGGAGGTTTTCGCTTATTCTGAAAGATGAACGTCTGATACCTCTAAGCTCTATGTACCCTGTACTCATTTGAACATCATTTTATTCATCGTCCGATATGACTAAACGTTGGACGTTTTCTCTTATCCTGAAAGATGAATGTCTGGTAACTCTAAGCTCTATGTATCCTGTACTTATTTGAACATCATTTCATTCATCGTCCGATATGACTTAACGTTGGAGGTTTTCTCTTATCCTGAAAGATGAATGTGTAGTAACTCTAAGCTCTGTGTACCCTGTACTTATATGAACATCATTATATTCATCGTCCGATATGACTTAACGTTGGAGGTTTTCGCTTATTCTGAAAGATGAACGTCTGATACCTCTAAGCTCTATGTATCCTGTACTTATTTGAACATCATTTTATTCATCGTCCGATATGACTAAACGTTGGACGTTTTCTCTTATCCTGAAAGATGAATGTCTGGTAACTCTAAGCTCTATGTATCCTGTACTTATTTGAACATCATTTCATTCATCGTCCGATATGACTTAACGTTGGAGGTTTTCTCTTATCCTGAAAGATGAATGTCTGCTAACTCTAAGCTCTATGTACCCTGTACTTATTTGAACATCATTTCATTCATCGTCCGATATGATTTAACGTTGGAGGTTTCTCTTATCCTGAAAGATGAATGTCTGGTAACTCTAAGCTCTATGTACCCTGTACTTATTTGAACATCATTTCATTCATCGTCCGATATGACTTAACGTTGGAGGTTTCTCTTATCCTGAAAGATGAATGTCTGGTAACTCTAAGCTCTATGTACCCTGTACTTATTTGAACATCATTTCATTCATCGTCCGATATGACTTAACGTTGGACGTTTTCTCTTATCCTGAAAGATGAATGTCTGGTAACTCTAAGCTCTATGTACCCTGTACTTATTTGAACATCATTTCATTCATCGTCCGATATGACTTAACGTTGGAGGTTTCTCTTATCCTGAAAGATGAATGTCTGGTAACTCTAAGCTCTATGTACCCTGTACTTATTTGATCATCATTTCATTCATCGTCCGATATGACTTAACGTTGGAGGTTTTCCCTTATCCTGAAAGATGAATGTCTGGTAACTCTAAGCTCTATGTACTCTGTACTTATTTGAACATCATTTCATTCATCGTCCGATATGACTTAACGTTGGAGGTTTTCTTTTACCCTGAAAGATGAATGTCTGGTAACTCTAAGCTCTATGTACCCTGTACTTATTTGAACATCATTTCATTCATCGTCCGATATGAGTTAACGTTGGAGGTTTTCTTTTACCCTGAAAGATGAATGTCTGGTAACTCTAAGCTCTATGTATCTTGTACTTATTTCAACATCATTTCATTCATCGTCCGATATGAGTTAACGTTGGAGGTTTTCTTTTACCCTGAAAGATGAATGTCTGGTAACTCTAAGCTCTATGTACTCTGTACTTATTTGAACATCATTTCATTCATCGTCCGATATGACTTAACGTTGGAGGTTTTCTCTTATCCTGAAAGATGAATGTCTGGTAACTCTAAGCTCTATGTACCCTGTACTAATTTGAACATCATTTCAATCATCGTCCGATATGACTTAACGTTGGAGGTTTTCTCTTATCCTGAAAGATGAATGTCTGGTAACTCTAAGCTCTATGTACTCTGTACTTATTTGAACATCATTTCATTCATCGTCCGATATGACTTAACGTTGGAGGTTTTCTCTTATCCTGAAAGATGAATGTCTGGTAACTCTAAGCTCTATGTACTCTGTACTTATTTGAACATCATTTCATTCATCGTCCGATATGACTTAACGTTGGAGGTTTTCTCTTATCCTGAAAGATGAATGTCTGGTAACTCTAAGCTCTATGTACCCTGTACTAATTTCCACAGCATTTCATTCATCGTCCGATATGACTTAACGCTGGAGGTTTTCTCTTATCCTTAAAGATGAATGTCTGCTAACTCTAAGCTCTATGTACCCTGTACTTATTTGAACATCATTTCATTCATCGTCCGATATGACTTAACGTTGGAGGTTTTCGCTTATTCTGAAAGATGAACGTCTGATACCTCTAAGCTCTATGTATCCTGTACTTATTTGAACATCATTTTATTCATCGTCCGATATGACTAAACGTTGGACGTTTTCTCTTATCCTGAAAGATGAATGTCTGGTAACTCTAAGCTCTATGTATCCTGTACTTATTTGAACATCATTTCATTCATCGTCCGATATGACTTAACGTTGGAGGTTTTCTCTTATCCTGAAAGATGAATGTCTGGTAACTCTAAGCTCTATGTACCCTGTACTTAATTGAACAGCAATTCATTCATCGTCCGATATGACTTAACGTTGGAGGTTTTCTCTTATCCTGAAAGATGAATGTCTGGTAACTCTAAGCTCTAAGTTCCCTGTAGTTATTTGAACATCATTTCATTCATCGTCCGTTAGGACTTAACGTTGGAGAAAGCAAATTAAAAAAAAAAAACATAATTATCCCAGTGAAATGTCAGTATGTAACGTTTGGGTCAGTGCAATAACTCACCTACTTGCTACAAGTAACTATAGCAACGTACGTCGAATGTTAGAGACAGACCTAGTTCCTATAGTTAGTGAAACTGTGTTATGACGTACGAGGAATACCACGTGGTCATGCAGCAATGACTAAGCCCTGCTAATTCACTTCATATTTCCACGTAATATCGAGATCTGAACCGATTAAGTTCGTGTGTATTTTAACAGGCTTTAATCAAAAAGTTTTTCTAACATTTACTTCAATGTAATATGTAAGACAGCGATTTGCAAATAAACTAACTTTAACATCACATCCGTAGGCTTCTGTAGCAATATTAATTGGAATTATAACTTGTGTGTTTTTGTGAATTAATTGTTTTATTTTTGTGAGGTCAGAAAGTTTCCAGTATACTAAGGGGAATAAGCTGTAAATCTAAATGAGTCATATTACAAATGAACAGCGCAATGCGTCATCATTCTAGAAAGGAGTAAATCCTGCCAAATGGCGTGATGGTTATAAAACAAATTGAAAATAATGTTTTAGAGATGTAACTGTTGTCAAGTTAAGGTTATATGTGACATTACAGATTCCATTTTTTAAATTTATGTCCTACAACGTTAAGTCCTATCTGACGATAAATGAGATGGCTAAAACGTTGTTCAGTTGAGCCCGTCATGGAGCTTAAAGTCACTCGACATTCGTCTTTTACATAAGTGAAATTCCCGAAGGATATCTTATCCAGGTAACTCACTCTGACCGAGATTTGAACTTTGGACCTCTTGAACGTTAGGTACATAGATTGTCATTTACACCAGTATTTCTCAAATTCTTATACCTCAATGACCCCCTTATCATCTAACAACTTGTTCGCGGATCCCCATGCTTTGGCCGCGCAATTTACATAAACGAGTCAACTTTTGGTTGAATGTTATAATTGGAATTTAAATAATTACTGCATGTATAATTTAAGATATTTTCCTGGATATTTATTTTAAATTTAATCAATAATACATTAAAACATTAAAGTTAATCTAAATAAAATAAACTTGTGTATAAAATGTATTTTAAATAAAACATATATTTTTAAATTGTCTTTATTAATTTTTTTTCACTTTGAAGTAAATTGTACATAAGTTTGCCATTTGAAGTGAGCAAACGATATGGATAATAAGCAGGAAGTAATTACGTTTATTGAACAAGGATATAACGAAATAATCAAAGTCCGATGAGACGCATGTTGAATTATGTTTCAGTGTAACTTAAACTGTCTGGGCTTGTGGTTCACCTCCACCATCGCGCACGCCTTCCTGACGCTGACAGGGGTTAGAACTGGGGGCGTAGAGCCATTCACCTACCAACCTAACAGCTGTTCCACATATCGAAAACTTTCCGTGCCCCGGACTGTACCTATGACCCCAAATGGACACCCCCAGGAGGAAGGATGAGGCGAGAGGAGACTGAAGGAAGCGACTGATGGCGTCACGACAGTGCACAGGGCGGGTTCTCTGTAAGTGACCAGTTGGTAACTCCGCGGCAGGCCATTATATCAGACATCCCGCCGACCATGGTCCTGAAACGGCCCACTAGACGGGGTCCGGAGACGAGGAGGAAGTTCTTACCAGGAGCATATTATTCTACCTTGAAGCACCAAGCGAGTTAGTCGTACCCAATACCCATAGGTGTCGGGAACCACTGCATCGTCGAGACCAACTCAATCCGAAAAGGTCACCCCGGGACTGGCCCGACGTACTTCTAACAACGTCAGAAGTACCACGAATGCAATGGGTCCGCCACCCGGGGTGTCCACTTGGGTGCAATAGACAAAGTTTGAACCTCCGTGCCGAATACTCTCCGTGGTATAAACCAGTTCACAGAAAGGGGGGAGGCTTCTTAGACTTAAGGAATTGTTTTACAGGAAACACCCACCGTGGGAGTAGATCTCGCTCCTTATTCCCGTGTTTCCGACCAGGGAGTTACCGAAGGGCACCCCGCGCCTCCGTAGCGCTTTACATAGGGCAAGACCTAGCGACTAACAAGGACCCCCCCCCCATCTTGTCTTGGACTAAATATGGGATGGAAGTGGATACGCCACTTACGCGCGCCGACACCAAAAGGTGAAGGCTACCGATATGACCTCGGCGGGGCCGCCTGGTGATCTAGCACACCTACTAGCTATGCTGGCTGGTACGCGGGAATATATGGCTTCCCTCAACCCCGTCCGGAGATGTACCAGATCCCCCACGGGTATCCCGAATCACTGCCCCCTCGAGTCCAACCCAATCCGAACAACTCCCAATCGAGGAGGGGCTCGAATGTTCAACCCGAGGTTCCTCTAGTAACGTCAGAGGTACCACGAGTGGTAGGAGTCCGCAGCGCTTTTACCACAGCTCCCCTCCCCTACGGGAAGTAGGATGTATATAGAGAAAATACGCTTTTTTATTACAAATATATATGCATGTATATAGATATATATTTTTCTTTTTTCTTATTTAACTGTTTTTTCATTATTTACGTTAATTTTCTTATCTAGTTTCACAAATATTCACTATACAGATAAACACCCATGCCCAAGGCGGGACTCGAACCCGCGACCCTCTACGCGGCGGAACTTTAGAGAGATACGCTTTAGCGACCATGGCTACGAGGGCCGGCTACGCTTCAACACTTTAGAACCGTCAAACAGACAATGTAGGGTCAGGTAATCACAAACACCCCCGGCTGAGGATTATATCGACTAAGACAGAGCAGAGTCTCAGCTGACCAGTCGAATCTCTCTCACTTTCCAACCTCATGAATATAAATTGCATTTCGGATGTTACTTCGTTCGCTGTATTCTTGAGAGCTCATAAATACAAATTGATTCTGCGAGGAAGGCTTCTTTCTTATCATATTTGTGTCTAAGTTATCACATACTTTTGTCATTTGTTAACAAGGCACTTCCTTCATTGACCTACATTCTAATTACTTAGAGGACATTCTCGAGTCTCCCTCCTCTTTGAACAGGCAATGAACACCAAGAAGAACAACCAATGAACAACCACGAAGTCACTGCAAGACGTATAGGAAGACATCCCGGGCAAGCGACATTGTTAGCACCGCTGGGGAGGGCCTACCTGCGTAAATATTAAAGAATTTCTGTCGCCTCGTGGTGCTGAATCCTTCCCGCCCAATGTCTGCCAGGAGCGAGAGGTTAAAGTCACATATACTTGCGATTTCCGCACTCCACGCACTGACCGACACTCGTACTAGCGAGGGGACGACAGTTACCGCTTACGATGGCAAGATTTAACACTTGTAGACCGAGAAACACTTAAATATCACTGAAATAACACGTAAATAGCACGAAACACATTGTAAAAAAACCAGCGCCATGTTGGGTGACGTCAGAGACAGCCTTCTTCGCGTAGCGAAAATGTGGTCACGGAACAAATGAGTATCTGTGACAGTCTCTGTGCCTCTTCGTAGCTACGTAAGCTTCGTTAATAATCGATGTTTTTTATTGATTTTTCCGCTTCGTTACATGTGGTAGCATTGTTTTTATGTTCATTTAAAGGTTTATGAAGCGAGTTATAAGAATTAAATGCTCATATAGTGCATTTTGGAGCTGTTTTAAAGTATTGGAACGTTTTTCGAGGCTTGTTGACAGCTTTGTAAGGTAATTAAGCTTCCAGGTCGGTTTTATATGCTGCTTTTAAGCTACGTATTCTTTCTTTACAGCAACTTGCAAGGGTTTGAAGATATTTTAAGCTTCTTCTAAAGTATTTTAAGGTTATATAGGAGTATTGGGACGGGATTTAAAGTATTTCATGATAACTCACCGATCTGCGGAACGGTTTTATATAACTTCATGCTTATTTAGAGATGTTTCAATCGTTGTTTAAGCATTTTTCGCTTGTTCAGAGGTAATAGCAGCTGATTTGAAGGAATATATGTTTACCTAGAGCTTTTGGAAGCGTTTATATGGCATTATTTGTTTGTATAGAGGTTTGTGTCTGGCTTTTTAAGAATCTTAAGCTTTCTCGGAGGATTGTGAAATAATGTTGAAGCATTTTAAGGTTACTTGGAGATTATCGAAGCGGTTTTATACAATTTACTACTTGATTAGAGGTTTGTGGATCGTATTTCAAGTGTTTTATACGTCCCCAGAGGATTGTCGAGGATTGTAGAAGTGTTTTTAAGGTTAATTAGACTTTCCTGGAGCGGTTATATAGCAAGTTTTGATTCCTATGAGGTTTTTGGTTTGTTTATAAAGTATATTAAGCACCGTAAGAGTATTGTGTACCGTTGTTGATGCATTTTAAGGTTAATTAGAGTTTCTGGGAGCGGTTATATAGTACATTTTGTTTCTTAAGGAGTTGCTGGTTCGTTTCTAATGTATTTTAAAGTTAATTACAGCTTCTTGGAGCGGTTATATAGTACATTTTGTTTCTTAAGGAGTTGCTGGTTCGTTTCTAATGTATTTTAAAGTTAATTACAGCTTCTCGGAGCGGTTATATAGCACATTTTGTTTCTTAAGGAGTTGCTGGTTCGTTTCTAATGTATTTTAAAGTTAATTATAGCTTCTCGGAGCGGTTATATAGCACATTTTGTTTCTTAAGGAGTTGCTGGTTCGTTTCTAATATATTTTAAGGGCAATTACAGCTTCTCGGAGCGGTTATATAGCACATTTTGTTCGTTAAGGAGTTGCTGGTTCGTTTCTAATATATTTTAAGGGCAATTACAGCTTCTCGGAGCGGTTATATAGCACATTTTGTTTCTTAAGGAGTTGCTGGTTCGTTTCTAATATATTTTAAGGGTAATTACAGCTTCTCGGAGCGGTTATATAGCACATTTTGTTTCTCAAGGAGTTGCTGGTTCGTTTCTAATATATTTTAAGGGTAATTACAGCTTCTCGGAGCGGTTATATAGCACATTTTGTTTCTTAAGGAGTTGCTGGTTCGTTTCTAATGTATTTTAAGGGTAATTACAGCTTCTCGGAGCGGTTATATAGCACATTTTGTTTCTTAAGGAGTTGCTGGTTCGTTTCTAATATATTTTAAGGGCAATTACAGCTTCTCGGAGCGGTTATATAGCACATTTTGTTTCTTAAGGAGTTGCTGGTTCGTTTCTAATATATTTTAAGGGTAATTACAGCTTCTCGGAGCGGTTATATAGCACATTTTGTTTGTTAAGGAGTTGCTGGTTCGTTTCTAATATATTTTAAGGGTAATTACAGCTTCTCGGAGCGGTTATATAGCACATTTTGTTTCTTAAGGAGTTGCTGGTTCGTTTCTAATATATTTTAAGGGTAATTACAGCTTCTCGGAGCGGTTATATAGCACATTTTGTTTCTCAAGGAGTTGCTGGTTCGTTTCTAATATATTTTAAGGGTAATTACAGCTTCTCGGAGCGGTTATATAGCACATTTTGTTTCTTAAGGAGTTGCTGGTTCGTTTCTAATGTATTTTAAGGGTAATTACAGCTTCTGGGAGCGGTTATATAGCACATTTTGTTTGTTAAGGAGTTGCTGGTTCGTTTCTAATATATTTTAAGGGTAATTACAGCTTCTCGGAGCGGTTATATAGCACATTTTGTTTGTTAAGGAGTTGCTGGTTCGTTTCTAATATATTTTAAGGGTAATTACAGCTTCTCGGAGCGGTTATATAGCACATTTTGTTTCTTAAGGAGTTGCTGGTTCGTTTCTAATGTATTTTAAGGGTAATTACAGCTTCTCGGAGCGGTTATATAGCACATTTTGTTTCTTAAGGAGTTGGTGGTTCGTTTCTAATATATTTTAAGGGTAATTACAGCTTCTCGGAGCGGTTATATAGCACATTTTGTTTCTTAAGGAGTTGCTGGTTCGTTTCTAATGTATTTTAAGGGTAATTACAGCTTCTCGGAGCGGTTATATAGTACATTTTGTTTCTTAAGGAGTTGCTGGTTCGTTTCTAATATATTTTAAGGGTAATTACAGCTTCTCGGAGCGGTTATATAGCACATTTTGTTTCTTAAGGAGTTGCTGGTTCGTTTCTAATGTATTTTAAGGGTAATTACAGCTTCTCGGAGCGGTTATATAGCACATTTTGTTTCTTAAGGAGTTGCTGGTTCGTTTCTACTATATTTTAAGGGTAATTACAGCTTCTCGGAGCGGTTATATAGCACATTTTGTTTGTTAAGGAGTTGCTGGTTCGTTTCTAATATATTTTAAGGGTAATTACAGCTTCTCGGAGCGGTTATATAGCACATTTTGTTTCTTAAGGAGTTGCTGGTTCGTTTCTAATGTATTTTAAGGGTAATTACAGCTTCTCGGAGCGGTTATATAGCACATTTTGTTTCTTAAGGAGTTGGTGGTTCGTTTCTAATATATTTTAAGGGTAATTACAGCTTCTCGGAGCGGTTATATAGCACATTTTGTTTCTTAAGGAGTTGCTGGTTCGTTTCTAATGTATTTTAAGGGTAATTACAGCTTCTCGGAGCGGTTATATAGTACATTTTGTTTCCTAAGGAGTTGCTGGTTCGTTTCTAATATATTTTAAGGGTAATTACAGCTTCTCGGAGCGGTTATATAGCACATTTTGTTTCTTAAGGAGTTGCTGGTTCGTTTCTAATGTATTTTAAGGGTAATTACAGCTTCTCGGAGCGGTTATATAGCACATTTTGTTTCTTAAGGAGTTGCTGGTTCGTTTCTACTATATTTTAAGGGTAATTACAGCTTCTCGGAGCGGTTATATAGCACATTTTGTTTCTTAAGGAGTTGCTGGTTCGTTTCTAATGTATTTTAAAGTTAATTACAACTTCTCGGAGCGGTTATATAGCACATTTTGTTTGTTAAGGAGTTGCTGGTTCGTTTCTAATATATTTTAAGGGTAATTACAGCTTCTCGGAGCGGTTATATAGCACATTTTGTTTGTTAAGGAGTTGCTGGTTCGTTTCTAATATATTTTAAAGTTAATTACAGCTTCTCGGAGCGGTTATATAGCACATTTTGTTTCTTAAGGAGTTGCTGGTTCGTTTCTAATATATTTTAAAGTTAATTACAGCTTCTCGGAGCGGTTATATAGCACATTTTGTTTATTAAGGAGTTGCTGGTTCGTTTCTAATATATTTTAAGGGTAATTACAGCTTCTCGGAGCGGTTATATAGCACATTTTGTTTCTTAAGGAGTTGCTGGTTCGTTTCTAATATATTTTAAAGTTAATTACAGCTTCTCGGAGCGGTTATATAGCACATTTTGTTTCTTAAGGAGTTGCTGGTTCGTTTCTAATATATTTTAAAGTTAATTACAGCTTCTCGGAGCGGTTATATAGCACATTTTGTTTCTTAAGGAGTTGCTGGT
Organism: Mantis religiosa; assembly: GCA_030765055.1. Taxonomy (NCBI): domain Eukaryota; kingdom Metazoa; phylum Arthropoda; class Insecta; order Mantodea; family Mantidae; genus Mantis; species Mantis religiosa. The sequence continues at coordinate 888,344 of CM060960.1, forward strand.
TCGTTTCTAATGTATTTTAAAGTTAATTACAACTTCTCGGAGCGGTTATATAGCACATTTTGTTTGTTAAGGAGTTGCTGGTTCGTTTCTAATGTATTTTAAAGTTAATTACAACTTCTCGGAGCGGTTATATAGCACATTTTGTTTGTTAAGGAGTTGCTGGTTCGTTTCTAATGTATTTTAAAGTTAATTACAACTTCTCGGAGCGGTTATATAGCACATTTTGTTTCTTAAGGAGTTGCTGGTTCGTTTCTAATATATTTTAAAGTTAATTACAGCTTCTCGGAGCGGTTATATAGCACATTTTGTTTCTTAAGGAGTTGCTGGTTCGTTTCTAATGTATTTTAAAGTTAATTACAACTTCTCGGAGCGGTTATATAGCACATTTTGTTTGTTAAGGAGTTGCTGGTTCGTTTCTAATATATTTTAAAGTTAATTACAGTTTCTCGGAGCGGTTATATAGCACATTTTGTTTCTTAAGGAGTTGCTGGTTCGTTTCTAATGTATTTTAAAGTTAATTACAGCTTCTCGGAGCGGTTATATAGCACATTTTGTTTGTTAAGGAGTTGCTGGTTCGTTTCTAATATATTTTAAAGTTAATTACAGTTTCTCGGAGCGGTTATATAGCACATTTTGTTTCTTAAGGAGTTGCTGGTTCGTTTCTAATGTATTTTAAAGTTAATTACAACTTCTCGGAGCGGTTATATAGCACATTTTGTTTGTTAAGGAGTTGCTGGTTCGTTTCTAATATATTTTAAGGGTAATTACAGCTTCTCGGAGCGGTTATATAGCACATTTTGTTTCTTAAGGAGTTGCTGGTTCGTTTCTAATGTATTTTAAAGTTAATTACAACTTCTCGGAGCGGTTATATAGCACATTTTGTTTGTTAAGGAGTTGCTGGTTCGTTTCTAATATATTTTAAAGTTAATTACAGTTTCTCGGAGCGGTTATATAGCACATTTTGTTTCTTAAGGAGTTGCTGGTTCGTTTCTAATGTATTTTAAAGTTAATTACAACTTCTCGGAGCGGTTATATAGCACATTTTGTTTCTTAAGGAGTTGCTGGTTCGTTTCTAATATATTTTAAGGGTAATTACAACTTCTCGGAGCGGTTATATAGCACATTTTGTTTCTTAAGGAGTTGCTGGTTCGTTTCTAATATATTTTAACGGTAATTACAGCTTCTCGGAGCGGTTATATAGCACATTTTGTTTCTTAAGGAGTTGCTGGTTCGTTTCTAATATATTTTAACGGTAATTACAGCTTCTCGGAGCGGTTATATAGCACATTTTGTTTCTTAAGGAGTTGCTGGTTCGTTTCTAATATATTTTAAGGGTAATTACAGCTTCTCGGAGCGGTTATATAGCACATTTTGTTTCTTAAGGAGTTGCTGGTTCGTTTATAATATATTTTAAGGGTAATTACAGCTTCTCGGAGCGGTTATATAGCACATTTTGTTTCTTAAGGAGTTGCTGGTTCGTTTCTAATATATTTTAACGGTAATTACAGCTTCTCGGAGCGGTTATATAGCACATTTTGTTTCTTAAGGAGTTGCTGGTTCGTTTCTAATATATTTTAAGGGTAATTACAGCTTCTCGGAGCGGTTATATAGCACATTTTGTTTCTTAAGGAGTTGCTGGTTCGTTTCTAATATATTTTAACGGTAATTACAGCTTCTCGGAGCGGTTATATAGCACATTTTGTTTCTTAAGGAGTTGCTGGTTCGTTTCTAATATATTTTAAGGGTAATTACAGCTTCTCGGAGTGGTTATATAGCACATTTTGTTTGTTAAGGAGTTGCTGGTTCGTTTCTAATGTATTTTAAAGTTAATTACAGCTTCTCGGAGCGGTTATATAGCACATTTTGTTTGTTAAGGAGTTGCTGGTTCGTTTCTAATGTATTTTAAAGTTAATTACAGCTTCTCGGAGCGGTTATATAGCACATTTTGTTTGTTAAGGAGTTGCTGGTTCGTTTCTAATGTATTTTAAGGGTAATTACAGCTTCTCGGAGCGGTTATATAGCACATTTTGTTTGTTAAGGAGTTGCTGGTTCGTTTCTAATGTATTTTAAAGTTAATTACAGCTTCTCGGAGCGGTTATATAGTACATTTTGTTTCTTAAGGAGTTGCTGGTTCGTTTCTAATATATTTTAAGGTTAATTACAGCTTCTCGGAGCGGTTATATAGCACATTTTGTTTGTTAAGGAGTTGCTGGTTCGTTTCTAATGTATTTTAAAGTTAATTACAGCTTCTCGGAGCGGTTATATAGCACATTTTGTTTCTTAAGGAGTTGCTGGTTCGTTTCTAATGTATTTTAAAGTTAATTACAGCTTCTCGGAGCGGTTATATAGCACATTTTGTTTGTTAAGGAGTTGCTGGTTCGTTTCTAATGTATTTTAAAGTTAATTACAGCTTCTCGGAGCGGTTATATAGCACATTTTGTTTGTTAAGGAGTTGCTGGTTCGTTTCTAATGTATTTTAAAGTTAATTACAGCTTCTCGGAGTGGTTATATAGCACATTTTGTTTCTTAAGGAGTTGCTGGTTCGTTTATAATATATTTTAAGGGTAATTACAGCTTCTCGGAGCGGTTATATAGCACATTTTGTTTCTTAAGGAGTTGCTGGTTCGTTTCTAATGTATTTTAAAGTTAATTACAGCTTCTCGGAGCGGTTATATAGCACATTTTGTTTGTTAAGGAGTTGCTGGTTCGTTTCTAATGTATTTTAAAGTTAATTACAGCTTCTCGGAGCGGTTATATAGCACATTTTGTTTGTTAAGGAGTTGCTGGTTCGTTTCTAATGTATTTTAAAGTTAATTACAGCTTCTCGGAGTGGTTATATAGCACATTTTGTTTCTTAAGGAGTTGCTGGTTCGTTTCTAATATATTTTAACGGTAATTACAGCTTCTCGGAGCGGTTATATAGCACATTTTGTTTCTTAAGGAGTTGCTGGTTCGTTTCTAATATATTTTAAGGGTAATTACAGCTTCTCGGAGTGGTTATATAGCACATTTTGTTTGTTAAGGAGTTGCTGGTTCGTTTCTAATGTATTTTAAAGTTAATTACAGCTTCTCGGAGCGGTTATATAGCACATTTTGTTTGTTAAGGAGTTGCTGGTTCGTTTCTAATGTATTTTAAAGTTAATTACAGCTTCTCGGAGCGGTTATATAGCACATTTTGTTTGTTAAGGAGTTGCTGGTTCGTTTCTAATGTATTTTAAGGGTAATTACAGCTTCTCGGAGCGGTTATATAGCACATTTTGTTTGTTAAGGAGTTGCTGGTTCGTTTCTAATGTATTTTAAAGTTAATTACAGCTTCTCGGAGCGGTTATATAGTACATTTTGTTTCTTAAGGAGTTGCTGGTTCGTTTCTAATATATTTTAAGGTTAATTACAGCTTCTCGGAGCGGTTATATAGCACATTTTGTTTGTTAAGGAGTTGCTGGTTCGTTTCTAATGTATTTTAAAGTTAATTACAGCTTCTCGGAGCGGTTATATAGCACATTTTGTTTCTTAAGGAGTTGCTGGTTCGTTTCTAATGTATTTTAAAGTTAATTACAGCTTCTCGGAGCGGTTATATAGCACATTTTGTTTGTTAAGGAGTTGCTGGTTCGTTTCTAATGTATTTTAAAGTTAATTACAGCTTCTCGGAGCGGTTATATAGCACATTTTGTTTGTTAAGGAGTTGCTGGTTCGTTTCTAATGTATTTTAAAGTTAATTACAGCTTCTCGGAGTGGTTATATAGCACATTTTGTTTGTTAAGGAGTTGCTGGTTCGTTTCTAATGTATTTTAAAGTTAATTACAGCTTCTCGGAGCGGTTATATAGCACATTTTGTTTGTTAAGGAGTTGCTGGTTCGTTTCTAATGTATTTTAAAGTTAATTACAGCTTCTCGGAGCGGTTATATAGCACATTTTGTTTGTTAAGGAGTTGCTGGTTCGTTTCTAATGTATTTTAAGGGTAATTACAGCTTCTCGGAGCGGTTATATAGCACATTTTGTTTGTTAAGGAGTTGCTGGTTCGTTTCTAATGTATTTTAAAGTTAATTACAGCTTCTCGGAGCGGTTATATAGCACATTTTGTTTGTTAAGGAGTTGCTGGTTCGTTTCTAATGTATTTTAATGTTAATTACAGCTTCTCGGAGCGGTTATATAGCACATTTTGTTTGTTAAGGAGTTGCTGGTTCGTTTCTAATGTATTTTAAAGTTAATTACAGCTTCTCGGAGCGGTTATATAGCACATTTTGTTTGTTAAGGAGTTGCTGGTTCGTTTCTAATGTATTTTAAAGTTAATTACAGCTTCTCGGAGCGGTTATATAGCACATTTTGTTTGTTAAGGAGTTGCTGGTTCGTTTCTAATGTATTTTAAAGTTAATTACAGCTTCTCGGAGCGGTTATATAGCACATTTTGTTTCTTAAGGAGTTGCTGGTTCGTTTCTAATGTATTTTAAGGGTAATTACAGCTTCTCGGAGCGGTTATATAGCACATTTTGTTTCTTAAGGAGTTGCTGGTTCGTTTCTAATGTGTTTTAAGGGTAATTACAGCTTCTCGGAGCGGTTATATAGCACATTTTGTTTCTTAAGGAGTTGCTGGTTCGTTTCTAATGTGTTTTAAGGGTAATTACAGCTTCTCGGAGCGGTTATATAGCACATTTTGTTTGTTAAGGAGTTGCTGGTTCGTTTCTAATGTATTTTAAGGGTAATTACAGCTTCTCGGAGCGGTTATATAGCACATTTTGTTTGTTAAGGAGTTGCTGGTTCGTTTCTAATGTATTTTAAGGGTAATTACAGCTTCTCGGAGCGGTTATATAGCACATTTTGTTTCTTAAGGAGTTGCTGGTTCGTTTCTAATATATTTTAACGGTAATTACAGCTTCTCGGAGCGGTTATATAGCACATTTTGTTTCTTAAGGAGTTGCTGGTTCGTTTATAATATATTTTAAGGGTAATTACAGCTTCTCGGAGTGGTTATATAGCACATTTTGTTTGTTAAGGAGTTGCTGGTTCGTTTCTAATGTATTTTAAGGGTAATTACAGCTTCTCGGAGCGGTTATATAGCACATTTTGTTTCTTAAGGAGTTGCTGGTTCGTTTCTAATATATTTTAACGGTAATTACAGCTTCTCGGAGCGGTTATATAGTACATTTTGTTTCTTAAGGAGTTGCTGGTTCGTTTATAATATATTTTAAGGGTAATTACAGCTTCTCGGAGTGGTTATATAGCACATTTTGTTTGTTAAGGAGTTGCTGGTTCGTTTCTAATGTATTTTAACGGTAATTACAGCTTCTCGGAGTGGTTATATAGTACATTTTGTTTCTTAAGGAGTTGCTGGTTCGTTTATAATATATTTTAACGGTAATTACAGCTTCTCGGAGCGGTTATATAGTACATTTTGTTTCTTAAGGAGTTGCTGGTTCGTTTATAATATATTTTAAGGGTAATTACAGCTTCTCGGAGTGGTTATATAGTACATTTTGTTTCTTAAGGAGTTGCTGGTTCGTTTATAATATATTTTAAGGGTAATTACAGCTTCTCGGAGCGGTTATATAGCACATTTTGTTTGTTAAGGAGTTGCTGGTTCGTTTCTAATGTATTTTAAGGGTAATTACAGCTTCTCGGAGCGGTTATATAGCACATTTTGTTTGTTAAGGAGTTGCTGGTTCGTTTCTAATGTATTTTAAAGTTAATTACAACTTCTCGGAGCGGTTATATAGCACATTTTGTTTCTTAAGGAGTTGCTGGTTCGTTTCTAATATATTTTAAAGTTAATTACAACTTCTCGGAGTGGTTATATAGCACATTTTGTTTCTTAAGGAGTTGCTGGTTCGTTTCTAATATATTTTAAAGTTAATTACAGCTTCTCGGAGCGGTTATATAGCACATTTTGTTTCTTAAGGAGTTGCTGGTTCGTTTATAATATATTTTAAGGGTAATTACAGCTTCTCGGAGTGGTTATATAGCACATTTTGTTTGTTAAGGAGTTGCTGGTTCGTTTCTAATGTATTTTAAGGGTAATTACAGCTTCTCGGAGCGGTTATATAGCACATTTTGTTTGTTAAGGAGTTGCTGGTTCGTTTCTAATGTATTTTAAGGGTAATTACAGCTTCTCGGAGCGGTTATATAGCACATTTTGTTTGTTAAGGAGTTGCTGGTTCGTTTCTAATGTATTTTAAAGTTAATTACAACTTCTCGGAGCGGTTATATAGCACATTTTGTTTCTTAAGGAGTTGCTGGTTCGTTTCTAATATATTTTAAAGTTAATTACAACTTCTCGGAGCGGTTATATAGCACATTTTGTTTGTTAAGGAGTTGCTGGTTCGTTTCTAATATATTTTAAGGGTAATTACAACTTCTCGGAGCGGTTATATAGTACATTTTGTTTGTTAAGGAGTTGCTGGTTCGTTTCTAATATATTTTAAGGGTAATTACAGCTTCTCGGAGCGGTTATATAGCACATTTTGTTTCTTAAGGAGTTGCTGGTTCGTTTCTAATATATTTTAAGGGTAATTACAGCTTCTCGGAGCGGTTATATAGCACATTTTGTTTGTTAAGGAGTTGCTGGTTCGTTTCTAATGTATTTTAAGGGTAATTACAGCTTCTCGGAGCGGTTATATAGCACATTTTGTTTCTTAAGGAGTTGCTGGTTCGTTTCTAATGTATTTTAAGGGTAATTACAGCTTCTCGGAGCGGTTATATAGCACATTTTGTTTCTTAAGGAGTTGCTGGTTCGTTTCTAATGTATTTTAAAGTTAATTACAACTTCTCGGAGCGGTTATATAGTACATTTTGTTTGTTAAGGAGTTGCTGGTTCGTTTCTAATGTATTTTAAAGTTAATTACAGCTTCTCGGAGCGGTTATATAGCACATTTTGTTTCTTAAGGAGTTGCTGGTTCGTTTCTAATGTATTTTAAGGGTAATTACAGCTTCTCGGAGCGGTTATATAGCACATTTTGTTTCTTAAGGAGTTGCTGGTTCGTTTCTAATGTATTTTAAAGTTAATTACAACTTCTCGGAGCGGTTATATAGCACATTTTGTTTGTTAAGGAGTTGCTGGTTCGTTTCTAATGTATTTTAAGGGTAATTACAGCTTCTCGGAGCGGTTATATAGCACATTTTGTTTGTTAAGGAGTTGCTGGTTCGTTTCTAATGTATTTTAAGGGTAATTACAGCTTCTCGGAGCGGTTATATAGCACATTTTGTTTGTTAAGGAGTTGCTGGTTCGTTTCTAATGTATTTTAAGGGTAATTACAGCTTCTCGGAGCGGTTATATAGCACATTTTGTTTCTTAAGGAGTTGCTGGTTCGTTTCTAATGTATTTTAAGGGTAATTACAGCTTCTCGGAGCGGTTATATAGCACATTTTGTTTCTTAAGGAGTTGCTGGTTCGTTTCTAATATATTTTAAGGGTAATTACAGCTTCTCGGAGCGGTTATATAGCACATTTTGTTTCTTAAGGAGTTGCTGGTTCGTTTCTAATGTATTTTAAGGGTAATTACAGCTTCTCGGAGCGGTTATATAGCACATTTTGTTTCTTAAGGAGTTGCTGGTTCGTTTCTAATATATTTTAAGGGTAATTACAGCTTCTCGGAGCGGTTATATAGCACATTTTGTTTGTTAAGGAGTTGCTGGTTCGTTTCTAATATATTTTAAGGGTAATTACAACTTCTCGGAGCGGTTATATAGCACATTTTGTTTGTTAAGGAGTTGCTGGTTCGTTTCTAATGTATTTTAAAGTTAATTACAGCTTCTCGGAGCGGTTATATAGCACATTTTGTTTGTTAAGGAGTTGCTGGTTCGTTTCTAATATATTTTAAGGGTAATTACAGCTTCTCGGAGCGGTTATATAGCACATATTGTTTGTTAAGGAGTTGCTGGTTCGTTTCTAATGTATTTTAAAGTTAATTACAGCTTCTCGGAGCGGTTATATAGCACATTTTGTTTGTTAAGGAGTTGCTGGTTCGTTTCTAATATATCTTAAGGGTAATTACAGCTTCTCGGAGCGGTTATATAGCACATTTTGTTTGTTAAGGAGTTGCTGGTTCGTTTCTAATGTATTTTAAAGTTAATTACAACTTCTCGTAGTGAGCGGTTATATAGCACATTTTGTTTGTTAAGGAGTTGCTGGTTCGTTTCTAATGTATTTTAAGGGTAATTACAGCTTCTCGGAGCGGTTATATAGCACATTTTGTTTGTTAAGGAGTTGCTGGTTCGTTTCTAATATATTTTAAGGGTAATTACAGCTTCTCGTAGCGGTTATATAGCACATTTTGTTTGTTAAGGAGTTGCTGGTTCGTTTCTAATGTATTTTAAGGGTAATTACAGCTTCTCGGAGCGGTTATATAGCACATTTTGTTTGTTAAGGAGTTGCTGGTTCGTTTCTAATGTATTTTAAGGGTAATTACAGCTTCTCGGAGCGGTTATATAGCACATTTTGTTTGTTAAGGAGTTGCTGGTTCGTTTCTAATGTATTTTAAGGGTAATTACAGCTTCTCGGAGCGGTTATATAGCACATTTTGTTTGTTAAGGAGTTGCTGGTTCGTTTCTAATGTATTTTAAAGTTAATTACAGCTTCTCGGAGCGGTTATATAGCACATTTTGTTTGTTAAGGAGTTGCTGGTTCGTTTCTAATATATTTTAAGGGTAATTACAGCTTCTCGGAGCGGTTATATAGCACATTTTGTTTGTTAAGGAGTTGCTGGTTCGTTTCTAATATATTTTAAAGTTAATTACAGCTTCTGGGAGCGGTTATATAGCACATTTTGTTTCTTAAGGAGTTGCTGGTTCGTTTCTAATGTATTTTAAAGTTAATTACAGCTTCTCGGAGCGGTTATATAGCACATTTTGTTTGTTAAGGAGTTGCTGGTTCGTTTCTAATGTATTTTAAAGTTAATTACAGCTTCTCGGAGCGGTTATATAGCACATTTTGTTTGTTAAGGAGTTGCTGGTTCGTTTCTAATGTATTTTAAGGGTAATTACAGCTTCTCGGAGCGGTTATATAGCACATTTTGTTTCTTAAGGAGTTGCTGGTTCGTTTCTAATGTATTTTAAGGGTAATTACAGCTTCTCGGAGCGGTTATATAGTACATTTTGTTTCTTAAGGAGTTGCTGGTTCGTTTCTAATGTATTTTAAGGGTAATTACAGTTTCTCGGAGCGGTTATATAGCAGATTTTGTTTCTTAAGGAGTTGCTGGTTCGTTTCTAATGTATTTTAAAGTTAATTACAACTTCTCGGAGCGGTTATATAGCACATTTTGTTTGTTAAGGAGTTGCTGGTTCGTTTCTAATATATTTTAAGGGTAATTACAGCTTCTCGGAGCGGTTATATAGCACATTTTGTTTCTTAAGGAGTTGCTGGTTCGTTTCTAATATATTTTAAGGGTAATTACAGCTTCTCGGAGCGGTTATATAGCACATTTTGTTTGTTAAGGAGTTGCTGGTTCGTTTCTAATGTATTTTAAAGTTAATTACAACTTCTCGGAGCGGTTATATAGCACATTTTGTTTCTTAAGGAGTTGCTGGTTCGTTTCTAATATATTTTAAAGTTAATTACAACTTCTCGGAGCGGTTATATAGCACATTTTGTTTGTTAAGGAGTTGCTGGTTCGTTTCTAATATATTTTAAAGTTAATTACAACTTCTCGGAGCGGTTATATAGCACATTTTGTTTGTTAAGGAGTTGCTGGTTCGTTTCTAATATATTTTAAGGGTAATTACAGCTTCTCGGAGCGGTTATATAGCACATTTTGTTTGTTAAGGAGTTGCTGGTTCGTTTCTAATGTATTTTAAAGTTAATTACAGCTTCTCGGAGCGGTTATATAGCACATTTTGTTTGTTAAGGAGTTGCTGGTTCGTTTCTAATATATTTTAAGGGTAATTACAGCTTCTCGGAGCGGTTATATAGCACATTTTGTTTGTTAAGGAGTTGCTGGTTCGTTTCTAATATATTTTAAAGTTAATTACAACTTCTCGGAGCGGTTATATAGCACATTTTGTTTGTTAAGGAGTTGCTGGTTCGTTTCTAATGTATTTTAAAGTTAATTACAGCTTCTCGGAGCGGTTATATAGCACATTTTGTTTGTTAAGGAGTTGCTGGTTCGTTTCTAATGTATTTTAAAGTTAATTACAACTTCTCGGAGCGGTTATATAGCACATTTTGTTTGTTAAGGAGTTGCTGGTTCGTTTCTAATGTATTTTAAAGTTAATTACAACTTCTCGGAGCGGTTATATAGCACATTTTGTTTGTTAAGGAGTTGCTGGTTCGTTTCTAATGTATTTTAAGGGTAATTACAGCTTCTCGGAGCGGTTATATAGCACATTTTGTTTGTTAAGGAGTTGCTGGTTCGTTTCTAATATATTTTAAGGGTAATTACAGCTTCTCGGAGCGGTTATATAGCACATTTTGTTTGTTAAGGAGTTGCTGGTTCGTTTCTAATATATTTTAAGGGTAATTACAGCTTCTCGGAGCGGTTATATAGCACATTTTGTTTGTTAAGGAGTTGCTGGTTCGTTTCTAATATATTTTAAGGGTAATTACAACTTCTCGGAGCGGTTATATAGTACATTGTGTTTGTTAAGGAGTTGCTGGTTCGTTTCTAATATATTTTAAGGGTAATTACAGCTTCTCGGAGCGGTTATATAGCACATTTTGTTTGTTAAGGAGTTGCTGGTTCGTTTCTAATGTATTTTAAGGTTAATTACAACTTCTCGGAGCGGTTATATAGCACATTTTGTTTGTTAAGGAGTTGCTGGTTCGTTTCTAATATATTTTAAGGGTAATTACAGCTTCTCGGAGCGGTTATATAGCACATTTTGTTTCTTAAGGAGTTGCTGGTTCGTTTCTAATATATTTTAAGGGTAATTACAGCTTCTCGGAGCGGGTATATAGCACATTTTGTTTGTTAAGGAGTTGCTGGTTCGTTTCTAATGTATTTTAAAGTTAATTACAACTTCTCGGAGCGGTTATATAGCACATTTTGTTTCTTAAGGAGTTGCTGGTTCGTTTCTAATATATTTTAAAGTTAATTACAACTTCTCGGAGCGGTTATATAGCACATTTTGTTTGTTAAGGAGTTGCTGGTTCGTTTCTAATATATTTTAAAGTTAATTACAACTTCTCGGAGCGGTTATATAGCACATTTTGTTTCTTAAGGAGTTGCTGGTTCGTTTCTAATATATTTTAAGGGTAATTACAGCTTCTCGGAGCGGTTATATAGCACATTTTGTTTGTTAAGGAGTTGCTGGTTCGTTTCTAATGTATTTTAAAGTTAATTACAGCTTCTTCGGAGCGGTTATATAGCACATTTTGTTTGTTAAGGAGTTGCTGGTTCGTTCTAATATATTTTAAGGGTAATTACAGCTTCTCGGAGCGGTTATATAGCACATTTTGTTTGTTAAGGAGTTGCTGGTTCGTTTCTAATATATTTTAAAGTTAATTACAACTTCTCGGAGCGGTTATATAGCACATTTTGTTTGTTAAGGAGTTGCTGGTTCGTTTCTAATGTATTTTAAAGTTAATTACAGCTTCTCGGAGCGGTTATATAGCACATTTTGTTTGTTAAGGAGTTGCTGGTTCGTTTCTAATGTATTTTAAAGTTAATTACAACTTCTCGGAGCGGTTATATAGCACATTTTGTTTGTTAAGGAGTTGCTGGTTCGTTTCTAATGTATTTTAAAGTTAATTACAACTTCTCGGAGCGGTTATATAGCACATTTTGTTTGTTAAGGAGTTGCTGGTTCGTTTCTAATGTATTTTAAGGGTAATTACAGCTTCTCGGAGCGGTTATATAGCACATTTTGTTTGTTAAGGAGTTGCTGGTTCGTTTCTAATATATTTTAAGGGTAATTACAGCTTCTCGGAGCGGTTATATAGCACATTTTGTTTGTTAAGGAGTTGCTGGTTCGTTTCTAATATATTTTAAGGGTAATTACAGCTTCTCGGAGCGGTTATATAGCACATTTTGTTTGTTAAGGAGTTGCTGGTTCGTTTCTAATATATTTTAAGGGTAATTACAACTTCTCGGAGCGGTTATATAGTACATTGTGTTTGTTAAGGAGTTGCTGGTTCGTTCTAATATATTTTAAGGGTAATTACAGCTTCTCGGAGCGGTTATATAGCACATTTTGTTTGTTAAGGAGTTGCTGGTTCGTTTCTAATGTATTTTAAGGTTAATTACAACTTTCTCGGAGCGGTTATATAGCACATTTTGTTTGTTAAGGAGTTGCTGGTTCGTTTCTAATGTATTTTAAGGGTAATTACAGCTTCTCGGAGCGGTTATATAGCACATTTTGTTTGTTAAGGAGTTGCTGGTTCGTTTCTAATGTATTTTAAGGGTAATTACAGCTTCTCGGAGCGGTTATATAGCACATTTTGTTTGTTAAGGAGTTGCTGGTTCGTTTCTAATGTATTTTAATGTTAATTACAGCTTCTCGGAGCGGTTATATAGCACATTTTGTTTGTTAAGGAGTTGCTGGTTCGTTTCTAATATATTTTAAGTTAATTACAGCTTCTGGGAGCGGTTATATAGCACATTTTGTTTCTTAAGGAGTTGCTGGTTCGTTTCTAATGTATTTTAAGGGTAATTACAGCTTCTCGGAGCGGTTATATAGCACATTTTGTTTGTTAAGGAGTTGCTGGTTCGTTTCTAATGTATTTTAAAGTTAATTACAGCTTCTCGGAGCGGTTATATAGCACATTTTGTTTGTTAAGGAGTTGCTGGTTCGTTTCTAATGTATTTTAAAGTTAATTACAGCTTCTCGGAGCGGTTATATAGCACATTTTGTTTCTTAAGGAGTTGCTGGTTCGTTTCTAATGTATTTTAAGGGTAATTACAGCTTCTCGGAGCGGTTATATAGCACATTTTGTTTGTTAAGGAGTTGCTGGTTCGTTTCTAATGTATTTTAAAGTTAATTACAGCTTCTCGGAGCGGTTATATAGCACATTTTGTTTCTTAAGGAGTTGCTGGTTCGTTTCTAATGTATTTTAAGGGTAATTACAGCTTCTCGGAGCGGTTATATAGTACATTTTGTTTGCTAAGGAGTTGCTGGTTCGTTTCTAATGTATTTTAAGGGTAATTACAGCTTCTCGGAGCGGTTATATAGCACATTTTGTTTGTTAAGGAGTTGCTGGTTCGTTTCTAATGTATTTTAAGGGTAATTACAGCTTCTCGGAGCGGTTATATAGCACATTTTGTTTGTTAAGGAGTTGCTGGTTCGTTTCTAATGTATTTTAAAGTTAATTACAGCTTCTCGGAGCGGTTATATAGCACATTTTGTTTCTTAAGGAGTTGCTGGTTCGTTTCTAATGTATTTTAAGGGTAATTACAGCTTCTCGGAGCGGTTATATAGCACATTTTGTTTGTTAAGGAGTTGCTGTTCGTTTCTAATATATTTTAAGGGTAATTACAACTTCTCGGAGCGGTTATATAGTACATTTTGTTTGTTAAGGAGTTGCTGGTTCGTTTCTAATATATTTTAAGGGTAATTACAGCTTCTCGGAGCGGTTATATAGCACATTTTGTTTGTTAAGGAGTTGCTGGTTCGTTTCTAATATATTTTAAGGGTAATTACAACTTCTCGGAGCGGTTATATAGCACATTTTGTTTGTTAAGGAGTTGCTGGTTCGTTTCTAATATATTTTAAGGGTAATTACAACTTCTCGGAGCGGTTATATAGTACATTTTGTTTGTTAAGGAGTTGCTGGTTCGTTTCTAATATATTTTAAGGGTAATTACAGCTTCTCGGAGCGGTTATATAGTACATTTTGTTTGTTAAGGAGTTGCTGGTTCGTTTCTAATGTATTTTAAGGGTAATTACAGCTTCTCGGAGCGGTTATATAGCACATTTTGTTTCTTAAGGAGTTGCTGGTTCGTTTCTAATGTATTTTAAGGGTAATTACAGCTTCTCGGAGCGGTTATATAGCACATTTTGTTTGTTAAGGAGTTGCTGGTTCGTTTCTAATATATTTTAAGGGTAATTACAGCTTCTCGGAGCGGTTATATAGTACATTTTGTTTGTTAAGGAGTTGCTGGTTCGTTTCTAATGTATTTTAAGGGTAATTACAGCTTCTCGGAGCGGTTATATAGTACATTTTGTTTCTTAAGGAGTTGCTGGTTCGTTTCTAATGTATTTTAAGGGTAATTACAGCTTCTCGGAGCGGTTATATAGTACATTTTGTTTCTTAAGGAGTTGCTGGTTCGTTTCTAATATATTTTAAGGGTAATTACAGCTTCTCGGAGCGGTTATATAGTACATTTTGTTTCTTAAGGAGTTGCTGGTTCGTTTCTAATATATTTTAAGGGTAATTACAGCTTCTCGGAGCGGTTATATAGCACATTTTGTTTCTTAAGGAGTTGCTGGTTCGTTTCTAATGTATTTTAAGGGTAATTACAGCTTCTCGGAGCGGTTATATAACAGGTTTTGTTTGTTAAGTAGTTGTTGTATTGTTATATAATATATTTTAATGTTAATTACAACTTCTCGTAGTGAGTGTTATATAACAGGTTTTGTTTGTTAAGTAGTTGTTGTATTGTTATATAATATATTTTAATGTTAATTACAACTTCTCGTAGTGAGAGGTTATATAACAGGTTTTGTTTGTTAAGTAGTTGTTGTATTGTTATATAATATATTTTAATGTTAATTACAACTTCTCGTAGTGAGTGGTTATATAACAGGTTTTGTTTGTTAAGTAGTTGTTGTATTGTTATATAATATATTTTAATGTAATTACAACTTCTCGTAGTGAGTGGTTATATAACAGGTTTTGTTTGTTAAGTAGTTGTTGTATTGTTATATAATATATTTTAATGTTAATTACAACTTCTCGTAGTGAGAGGTTATATAACAGGTTTTGTTTGTTAAGTAGTTGTTGTATTGTTATATAATATATTTTAATGTTAATTACAACTTCTCGTAGTGAGCGGTTATATAACAGGTTTTGTTTGATAAGTAGTTGTTGTATTGTTATATAATATATTTTAATGTTAATTACAACTTCTCGTAGTGAGAGGTTATATAACAGGTTTTGTTTGTTAAGTAGTTGTTGTATTGTTATATAATATATTTTAATGTTAATTACAACTTCTCGGAGTGAGTGGTTATATAACAGGTTTTGTTTGTTAAGTAGTTGTTGTATTGTTATATAATATATTTTAATGTTAATTACAACTTCTCGTAGTGAGCGGTTATATAACAGGTTTTGTTTGTTAAGTAGTTGTTGTATTGTTATATAATATATTTTAATGTTAATTACAACTTCTCGTAGTGAGAGGTTATATAACAGGTTTTGTTTGTTAAGTAGTTGTTGTATTGTTATATAATATATTTTAATGTTAATTACAACTTCTCGTAGTGAGCGGTTATATAACAGGTTTTGTTTGTTAAGTAGTTGTTGTATTGTTATATAATATATTTTAATGTTAATTACAACTTCTCGGTAGTGAGCGGTTATATAACAGGTTTTGTTTGTTAAGTAGTTGTTGTATTGTTATATAATATATTTTAATGTTAATTACAACTTCTCGTAGTGAGAGGTTATATAACAGGTTTTGTTTGTTAAGTAGTTGTTGTATTGTTATATAATATATTTTAATGTTAATTACAACTTCTCGTAGTGAGCGGTTATATAACAGGTTTTGTTTGTTAAGTAGTTGTTGTATTGTTATATAATATATTTTAATGTTAATTACAACTTCTCGTAGTGAGAGGTTATATAACAGGTTTTGTTTGTTAAGTAGTTGTTGTATTGTTATATAATATATTTTAATGTTAATTACAACTTCTCGTAGTGAGCGGTTATATAACAGGTTTTGTTTGTTAAGTAGTTGTTGTATTGTTATATAATATATTTTAATGTTAATTACAACTTCTCGTAGTGAGAGGTTATATAACAGGTTTTGTTTGTTAAGTAGTTGTTGTATTGTTATATAATATATTTTAATGTTAATTACAACTTCTCGTAGTGAGAGGTTATATAACAGGTTTTGTTTGTTAAGTAGTTGTTGTATTGTTATATAATATATTTTAATGTTAATTACAACTTCTCGTAGTGAGCGGTTATATAACAGGTTTTGTTTGTTAAGTAGTTGTTGTATTGTTATATAATATATTTTAATGTTAATTACAACTTCTCGTAGTGAGAGGTTATATAACAGGTTTTGTTTGTTAAGTAGTTGTTGTATTGTTATATAATATATTTTAATGTTAATTACAACTTCTCGTAGTGAGCGGTTATATAACAGGTTTTGTTTGTTAAGTAGTTGTTGTATTGTTATATAATATATTTTAATGTTAATTACAACTTCTCGTAGTGAGCGGTTATATAACAGGTTTTGTTTGTTAAGTAGTTGTTGTATTGTTATATAATATATTTTAATGTTAATTACAACTTCTCGTAGTGAGAGGTTATATAACAGGTTTTGTTTGTTAAGTAGTTGTTGTATTGTTATATAATATATTTTAATGTTAATTACAACTTCTCGTAGTGAGTGGTTATATAACAGGTTTTGTTTGTTAAGTAGTTGTTGTATTGTTATATAATATATTTTAATGTTAATTACAACTTCTCGTAGTGAGCGGTTATATAACAGGTTTTGTTTGTTAAGTAGTTGTTGTATTGTTATATAATATATTTTAATGTTAATTACAACTTCTCGTAGTGAGCGGTTATATAGCAGGTTTTGTTTGTTAAGTAGTTGTTGTATTGTTATATAATATATTTTAATGTTAATTACAACTTCTCGTAGTGAGAGGTTATATAACAGGTTTTGTTTGTTAAGTAGTTGTTGTATTGTTATATAATATATTTTAATGTTAATTACAACTTCTCGGAGTGAGTGGTTATATAACAGGTTTTGTTTGTTAAGTAGTTGTTGTATTGTTATATAATATATTTTAATGTTAATTACAACTTCTCGTAGTGAGCGGTTATATAACAGGTTTTGTTTGTTAAGTAGTTGTTGTATTGTTATATAATATATTTTAATGTTAATTACAACTTCTCGTAGTGAGCGGTTATATAACAGGTTTTGTTTGTTAAGTAGTTGTTGTATTGTTATATAATATATTTTAATGTTAATTACAACTTCTCGTAGTGAGCGGTTATATAACAGGTTTTGTTTGTTAAGTAGTTGTTGTATTGTTATATAATATATTTTAATGTTAATTACAACTTCTCGTAGTGAGCGGTTATATAACAGGTTTTGTTTGTTAAGTAGTTGTTGTATTGTTATATAATATATTTTAATGTTAATTACAACTTCTCGTAGTGAGCGGTTATATAACAGGTTTTGTTTGTTAAGTAGTTGTTGTATTGTTATATAATATATTTTAATGTTAATTACAACTTCTCGTAGTGAGTGGTTATATAACAGGTTTTGTTTGTTAAGTAGTTGTTGTATTGTTACTATAATATATTTTAATGTTAATTACAACTTCTCGGAGTGAGTGGTTATATAACAGGTTTTGTTTGTTAAGTAGTTGTTGTATTGTTATATAATATATTTTAATGTTAATTACAACTTCTCGTAGTGAGTGGTTATATAACAGGTTTTGTTTGTTAAGTAGTTGTTGTATTGTTATATAATATATTTTAATGTAATTACAACTTCTCGTAGTGAGTGGTTATATAACAGGTTTTTGTTTGTTAAGTAGTTGTTGTATTGTATATAATATATTTTAATGTTAATTACAACTTCTCGTAGTGAGTGGTTATATAACAGGTTTTGTTTGTTAAGTAGTTGTTGTATTGTTATATAATATATTTTAATGTTAATTACAACTTCTCGTAGTGAGCGGTTATATAACAGGTTTTGTTTGTTAAGTAGTTGTTGTATTGTTATATAATATATTTTAATGTTAATTACAACTTCTCGTAGTGAGCGGTTATATAACAGGTTTTGTTTGTTAAGTAGTTGTTGTATTGTTATATAATATATTTTAATGTTATTACAACTTCTCGTAGTGAGCGGTTATATAACAGGTTTTGTTTGTTAAGTAGTTGTTGTATTGTTATATAATATATTTTAATGTTAATTACAACTTCTCGTAGTGAGTGGTTATATAACAGGTTTTGTTTGTTAAGTAGTTGTTGTATTGTTATATAATATATTTTAATGTTAATTACAACTTCTCGTAGTGAGTGGTTATATAACAGGTTTTGTTTGTTAAGTAGTTGTTGTATTGTTATATAATATATTTTAATGTTAATTACAACTTCTCGTAGTGAGCGGTTATATAACAGGTTTTGTTTGTTAAGTAGTTGTTGTATTGTTATATAATATATTTTAATGTTAATTACAACTTCTCGTAGTGAGCGGTTATATAACAGGTTTTGTTTGTTAAGTAGTTGTTGTATTGTTATATAATATATTTTAATGTTAATTACAACTTCTCGTAGTGAGCGGTTATATAACAGGTTTTGTTTGTTAAGTAGTTGTTGTATTGTTATATAATATATTTTAATGTTAATTACAACTTCTCGTAGTGAGTGGTTATATAACAGGTTTTGTTTGTTAAGTAGTTGTTGTATTGTTATATAATATATTTTAATGTTAATTACAACTTCTCGTAGTGAGTGGTTATATAACAGGTTTTGTTTGTTAAGTAGTTGTTGTATTGTTATATAATATATTTTAATGTTAATTACAACTTCTCGTAGTGAGCGGTTATATAACAGGTTTTGTTTGTTAAGTAGTTGTTGTATTGTTATATAATATATTTTAATGTTAATTACAACTTCTCGTAGTGAGCGGTTATATAACAGGTTTTGTTTGTTAAGTAGTTGTTGTATTGTTATATAATATATTTTAATGTTAATTACAACTTCTCGTAGTGAGCGGTTATATAACAGGTTTTGTTTGTTAAGTAGTTGTTGTATTGTTATATAATATATTTTTAATGTTAATTACAACTTCTCGTAGTGAGCGGTTATATAACAGGTTTTGTTTGTTAAGTAGTTGTTGTATTGTTATATAATATATTTTAATGTTAATTACAACTTCTCGTAGTGAGTGGTTATATAACAGGTTTTGTTTGTTAAGTAGTTGTTGTATTGTTATATAATATATTTTAATGTTAATTACAACTTCTCGGAGTGAGTGGTTATATAACAGGTTTTGTTTGTTAAGTAGTT
Source organism: Mantis religiosa (assembly GCA_030765055.1). Taxonomy (NCBI): domain Eukaryota; kingdom Metazoa; phylum Arthropoda; class Insecta; order Mantodea; family Mantidae; genus Mantis; species Mantis religiosa. The sequence continues at coordinate 907,469 of CM060960.1, forward strand.
GTTGTATTGTTATATAATATATTTTAATGTTAATTACAACTTCTCGTAGTGAGCGGTTATATAACAGGTTTTGTTGTTAAGTAGTTGTTGTATTGTTATATAATATATTTTAATGTTAATTACAACTTCTCGTAGTGAGTGGTTATATAACAGGTTTTGTTTGTTAAGTAGTTGTTGTATTGTTATATAATATATTTTAATGTTAATTACAACTTCTCGTAGTGAGCGGTTATATAACAGGTTTTGTTTGTTAAGTAGTTGTTGTATTGTTATATAATATATTTTAATGTTAATTACAACTTCTCGTAGTGAGCGGTTATATAACAGGTTTTGTTTGTTAAGTAGTTGTTGTATTGTTATATAATATATTTTAATGTTAATTACAACTTCTCGTAGTGAGCGGTTATATAACAGGTTTTGTTTGTTAAGTAGTTGTTGTATTGTTATATAATATATTTTAATGTTAATTACAACTTCTCGTAGTGAGCGGTTATATAACAGGTTTTGTTTGTTAAGTAGTTGTTGTATTGTTATATAATATATTTTAATGTTAATTACAACTTCTCGTAGTGAGTGGTTATATAACAGGTTTTGTTTGTTAAGTAGTTGTTGTATTGTTATATAATATATTTTAATGTTAATTACAACTTCTCGTAGTGAGCGGTTATATAACAGGTTTTGTTTGTTAAGTAGTTGTTGTATTGTTATATAATATATTTTAATGTTAATTACAACTTCTCGTAGTGAGCGGTTATATAACAGGTTTTGTTTGTTAAGTAGTTGTTGTATTGTTATATAATATATTTTAATGTTAATTACAACTTCTCGTAGTGAGTGGTTATATAACAGGTTTTGTTTGTTAAGTAGTTGTTGTATTGTTATATAATATATTTTAATGTTAATTACAACTTCTCGTAGTGAGCGGTTATAGCACATTTTGTTTGTTAAGTAGTTGTTGTATTGTTATATAATATATTTTAATGTTAATTACAACTTCTCGTAGTGAGCGGTTATATAACAGGTTTTGTTTGTTA